>CM038794.1:281697830-282297830 GCA_021764765.1 Vicia sativa
ATTTTGTACCAAAATGTGCAAAAAAATAAAATTATGGATTTTCTACATTACGGTTCCTAATGTACATTACGGGTGACCGTAACAGCTCGCGGGTTTTGTGTTGCAAAATTGTTTTGGTCATAACTTTTGTACTATAAGTCCGAATGGAGTCTCGTTCGAAGTTGTTGTACCCCAAAATCTACCCTCTTCTTTTCCATATTTCTGGCTTATAATTCGACTGCATAAACATACATGTTGTCCCATACATAGCATTAATCATGGGTTTACCGGTTTCAAGGTATCCCAAATTGTGAAAGAAATGACACGTTTCGGTTGTCTCAGATTACTTTGTGTTCGGTATCGATATTATTCGATTCGTATGCTCAATACAACATATTCTGGTCAGAAAAACTATTTCGGTTTGATTCCATAAGCCTTAGGACCATTTCTATTTGTTCTCCAGTTTATTTGTTCGGATCGGAGGTCGTTTCGTCAAGAAAAATAAATTTATTCACTTATTTCTCAATAAAGTGGATTTTTGGGTTTTCAATGCGTTTTGGGCGCTCCAGAAGGCGTATCTCTAAGCTCGTCGGGTATTTTTTGATGATTTTTGACCGGAAAGTCCCTCTCATTATTATCACCAACTTTTGTTTCAAATTCGGAAGCAAATTGTGTGAGGAAGGTCCTAGGAAAAATCAATTTCTTAAGAGGATTAACCTGAATTTTAGTGCTGAATCGTGTGTTCTATCCACTAAAAAATTCATATCTCCTAGATGGAAACTCGAAACTGAGCGGGGCTGTCATACCCCAATTTTTGACCTAAGATACCACCTTACAATATTCACATTTGCATCACTACATCACTAACAGTTTCAGAACAGTATAGATCGTGCGTGTGCTCCTAAAGTCAAAGTTAGGGTTTCTTCAAAATTTCATCTGTTCAAGATATGATCAATTAGGGTTTGAGTTTCCACTCACCTCAATTGATCTATCTTAATCAATCATCAACATTTGATCTTCAAATTCCCAACTTTTTCTCATGATCTACCATGAATCGACCAATTAGGGTTTTGATCGAAGATAGTGAATCATTGACTTTCCGCTCAATGAATGACCTATTTGCGAATTGATCTTAACATCTTCAATCCAACATCTTGACCTAATTTCTTGATTCAAAACATTGCAAAATCCATGTTTCTTCATCGACAAATTACGAACATCGATGAAAATTCATCTGCTCAAAAAAGTCAAACTTTGACTTTTGGTCAACTTTTTCAAGACTAAACTTTTTCAATCATAAAAATTTCAAATAATCCATCATGATCATAAAAAATCAAGAAATGTGAAAAAGTCAACAAAAAGTCAAGATTTGAATTTTTTCTAACACTTAGAAAAATTTTCAAGTGTTAAGAAACATGTTTTCCTTACTTTCATGGCCATTTTTCACCTAGATCCATTTGGATTCAGAAAAAACTCAAAACATGAAAGTTGTAGGTCTTGTTACAAGCTTTCCAAAATGTCCAAGAACTTGCAAAAACACTTTGTCTAGCTAGGCTTTTGATTTTGAAACATAGAGCTCCAAAACCATGGAATTCTAAGATCATGTATCAAAATTATAAGTCATTTTTCACAAATCTCTCTTCTAAACCTTGTCATCACTTAGAGATAGGTTGTAACGATAAATATCAGTTAGGCATGATTGAAGAAGAGGATTGAATCAAAGAAATTTTTAACCATGGTTAGAAAGTAACTTTTGCATTAAATGCAAAAGATTCCTTCTTACCACTAAGCAAGTTAAAAGCTCTCTCAATGATAACCTTGCCTTGTCATTCAGATTTCTTGGCCTATAAATAGAGGTCATTGCTTCATCTTGAAACTACACCAAAGCTATCATAATCAAGCTTTCCTTCTTTCTTTCTTAAATTCCAAGTTTCAAAGTTCAAAGAGGAGGGAAATTTTGCAATCTTCAAACCTTGCAAAATCTGAGTAAACTTAAGTTTCTAACATGTTCTAAACATCATTTAGAAGTAGTTTATAACTTAAAACCACCAGAAAAATTATCCAAACTCATAATTGTCTCCAAACTCCATAGATTGCAATTTTGAGCCTTAACATCCAAACTTCCATTCCACTCGTGCATATCTCAATATTTCACTTCAAATACCTTCCATACACTTCATATGAGTGATCCAAGTACTCATCACTGACATGTAACATCTTCAACTTCAAATTCGGAACTCACTCTAAGTGGCTGCAGTTGGACTTGGGTGGAACGATCCAGACCATTTCAATTCAAGCTAAGCACTTCCACACCTTCTATAAGGTCCAATGAAGCTAAGGCAATCCTCAAAACATAATTGGAAACACTCTAAATGAGAATTCGATTACAGTTAGAAGAGGTAAGTTGCTTAGACTTTGAACTCTATGATTCATTCATTACATATGAAAAATTGCTTGGCCATCTTGTTTCTGCACTCATACTAAATGATAACCCTCAATCATATTCACAAATCATGATCCATACACGATTTCATATTGATTCTTAGAATTAGGGTTCATCTGTCCTCGTTCAAAATTAATCATCTTAAGTTCAAAATAGATGAAATTAAACACGACCATCATGTTCCTAGGATTGAAACGAGCAACTTTGATGTTTACATCTTTCAATTTCATTGAGAAATGAAGAAGTTACAAAATCAAAGCTTGAGGAAGAAGAAGATGGAGATGCGCGTGTTTTTCAGTTTTCTGGAAAATTCAAATTCTCGTTTTAGAATATATTTAATGGTTCGTGTTTTGTTCACGGATGTATAGCCACCCCAGTGGTAGTCAGCGCGTTTTTCATGTCCTTTGCCTTGCCTATGGTCCAGGGTTCGAATCCCCCTGAGACCATTTTTTTCATCTTTTCCACTTTTCCTTCATTTTTAAAACATTTTCAAAAACTTGTTTTTAAATATAATTAAATGAAGGCGTGTAAATGACAAGTCAAGCACATGGCTCAGTGGTAAAGTTTTTCACTTCTAAGCCAAAGGTCCTGGGTTCAAACCTCCTTAGGACCAAAATCAAATTTTTACTACTTGTTTTCTTCACATTTTCTATCAAACTTCAACATTTTCAAAAACTAATCAAAACTTCTCATTTTGAGATGATTTTTTGCACACTTGTCATTTAATATACCTATTTTATGATTATGTCAAAAAAATCCAAAAATATTTTCTTTTGATTATATTTTTATTAAGTCAAAAAATGAGACATTTTAAGTATTTCTTAATACTTTTCAAAAATGTTTTCTTTCCAACTTTCAAACTTAAATCTTTTCAAAACTTCTTGTGAATATCCTTCATTTTTCAAAATCATTTTCAAAACCTTTTCAAAAACATTTCAACAAACTTACACACCTTTTTCCATGATCGACTCAATTTGAAGATAAAACCGAACCGGTTTTTTCCTCGAATTTCTTAAATTGATCATGGACCTCCCTCACGGTGTAAGTCCCAACCCTCTTATGTACATATTTGTTTCCTTGTACATAAACACCCTTCATGTACATATTCATTTCCTTGTACACATTCAAAAATATTCATGCATAAACAAACTTCTTTCGTTTTTTTTCATCCGCTTGTTTATACACCGATTCCATTGGTATTAAGAGAAGCATTATTCTCGGTGAAACTGCTCTTAAACCAATGGGCCTCCCTCAAGGTGTAAGTCCCAAACCTTGTATATATTCAAGATACACTTGCTTTAAAATGCTTGTTTTATACGCTTGTTTATATTTCTTTCATAAACTCCTATGAATACGCATCACAAACTTGTTTATATAACTGTTCAGTTATAACATAACAATTAGCCTAACAACTAGGTTCCCCAGTTAGCCTCCTCTTGGGCTTTGTACAAGATAACTTATTTACTGAGTTAGCCTCCTCTTAGGCTTCATATAAGAAAACTCATTTACTGAGTTTAGCCTCCGCTTAGGCTTCATATAAGACAACATTCCCCTGCTGAGTTAGCCTCCTCTTGGGCTTCGTTCAAAAAGAACTCCCTCGTTGAGTTTAGCCTTCTCTTGGGCATCAAACAAGAAAGAGACCTGGAAATCTCTTAACAGCCTCCTATTGGGCTTCCAATACAAAGAATCAACCGCGCTAGGATAGAACACTAAGAGTATGATTTCCCGGTGAAATCACTCTTGAATCCTAAGAGCATGGTTTCCCAGTGAAATCACTCTTAAAGCCAAAACCAGTCATACCCTATAGCTTCCTCTTGAGCTTCATACAAGGACCCTCGATGACCCTCAGAATGCCTTCCCTTGGGCTTACAATACAAGGACCCTCGATGATCCTCAAAATGCCTTCTCTTGGGCTTACAATACAAGGACCCTCGGGCTTCTTAAAAGCATCCCCCTAATCCAATCAATTTCTCCTCGAGATTTAGATATTTATCATCTCTATGGAAGAAGTATCTCATCTATCACATCACATACAATCAATACTTTTCAAACTCTTTTCAAACAAAAACATCTTTTAATCTGTAAGTGGTAACGCTTGTACGCTCAAGCAAAACACTCAATGCTTACAATTAAAGATTCAATCATCTTTCAAACATCTTTCTTAAACTCGTAAGCGGTAACGCTTATACACTCAAGAAAAACACCTATAACTTACGATGAAAGATTCAATCAATCAAACTTTCAAAATGTATGTGATAAAATAGATTAGATACATTTTTCATTAAGATGATATTTGTCTTTGTCTCTTAATAAACACCCGTTGCTTCCACAAGCATAAGTGGGAACTACGATTGCTCGACTTTCTCAACCTCCTTTGAGAATCGTAGGCACAAGGTCTCATCCTGCGAGCATACTTCTTTCTCCTCAAACCAAAAAACCATAGTTCCCTTTAGATCCGAGCTACGATGCTCGATTCCCATTAAGGAATATGTATCCGAAGATCCCAATGATCTTTGAGCACAATAATAACAAAACCTAGGATCCCACATAATCTACCCTTCTTAAAATCCAAAGGAGAAACTTTCCCAAGAAGAGAAATAACAAATTAAAACACACAACCATATCAAACTATTCATATATAAACCTATAGATAACTATATATATTTAGGGTGCCACATCTATTCCCTTTATATAACAAACCCCCTTGCCCGGAATCTCCTCAATGTGTTGCGTCTAGTTCGCGCTAGTCGTAATGCATATCATATCAATTGAGGGTATTGCAGCTTTCCCCTTTTTCATCTCATTTTTTTTTTGTTTTGGAAATAATAAAGCTTGATGCTCGCGGCATCTTTATAAACAAATCAAAAGAGTAAATCATTTCGAGCCAGAGAATTCGAATTCAGATTCAATTCCCTCGCGCGTCACTTTTTAACGCGAACAGGGGCCAATTTCTAAAATTCCGTATAGAATCCCTCTACAACTTTTATTCACAACTCAGGAGCTGATTCCTCACCAATCAATACCAGAATTTTATTCTTTGGAGTTGATTTTGAGTTAAACCGAGCAATTTTCATCTGGTATGCGAACTTCAAAAACTCATATCTCGCTCGATTTTTATCGAAACGAGTTAGGAAAAGTGCCAAAATTTCATAAATTTCGTTATCTTCGATTGTATCATAAATGCTCACTTGCAAATTTTGATAAAAAGACCCTCGTTCGAGGCATTTTCTTCGAAGAGCGCATTGAAAATTTTGCATGTGTCAGTCGCCCGAAAACTGTGTTGAAACTTTAAAAATTTATATCACCGTGACCGTTCATCCGAATAAGTCAAATTTTTGGATCACGCAAACAAAAACATGTTCTGAACATTTTTCGTGTACATTCTGACTTCAAATTTCGCACGGATTTGACTGTTTTGAATTAATTACGAAAGTTATCCGGATAATCGTGATTTGGGCTTGATTATGGATTCAAGGAACTTTTAGGCCCAATCCCCCGTGCTATAAATAAATCTTTTCCTTCACAAATCACAACAACACAATCAATTTCTCAATTTTCACCTCAAATCACTCTTTAATTCTCTCTCAAACAAAAGCCAAAACTCAAGAACGAAAATTAAATTTCACTTTTCCCTCCAAGCAACCACCACCTGACACTTCCCTAGCACCGGTCACCATCGTGAACCGCGTTAAGCACGCCTCACCGGGCTTAGCGCGCCCTACGATCATCAGATCTCCATCTTCTCATCGGAGCAGCTTCTTCACAGGATTCTTCTCCTTTTATTCTCATTTTCGCAAGAATCAACCTAGAGGAAGCTTTTCCTCTTGATTTCTCTTCAATTCTTCAAGAATTAAGCAATTTCTCTTCATCTTCTTCAATTCTCCATTGAAGCTTCTAGATCTTCAAGAATTCAAGCTTGATCTCGAGTATTATCATCAATTCATCGTTGGTTTGGTATTTTCTTTGAAGAGAACAAGGAATTCCTCTTCAACTTGATTCAAACTTCAAGTTTAAGTAAGTGTTTAGTTCAATTAAGCACTTAATTTAAGCTATTATTGACTTTTAGCTTTTCTTGAAATTGAATATTGAAATTTCTTGCAAATTCCGTGTCGATTCTGATTCTTGAATTTTCATCTTTGAATTCGTTGAATTGCATCGAATTTTGCAACGTTATTGTGTCGGTGTGAAGAATTTGTTCATAACACACACATACACTTGTGGTGTTGATTTACATTGCACTTAGGCACATGATTTGAACACTTTTCGTCATCAATTGCATGTTCATGCATTAGGAAATGTGCGGACCAATTAAGATGCATTGAATTATGTGATTAGAGGCTTGCATTGTGCATGGAATTGTATCGAAATGTAGGAATTAAGACACCTAATTTCACGTACATTTGCACATTGTACATGATTCACATACACATAACTAAACTCTTTGACATAGATTGCATTCTCGTATATCCTTGCATGTGCATGTAGGATAGTTGAAGCAATTGAACATGTCAGTGCATGATCTTTAAAACATGAAAGCATGAGGAAACCTCACTTTTCACAACACATTTTCACAATCATGCACACTCCACAACTTGACACTTTGTGCACTCTTCCTTTTAGCATTTCACATGTTCTCGTCGCGTTTAGGTCACTAATCTTTTGCATTTTTGCATCGTCTATCATATGCTCATACATTAAAGAGAATGTAGACTGATTGACATGCATCAATTCATGTGATTTTGAAGCTTAAGTTGTATATAAAAAATTTTGAGATGTAGAATTAGGTGCATTTCTGTCATACCCCAAATTTTGACCTAATATACCACCTTACATTTGCATCATTGCACAACTAACAGTTCAGACAGCATTAATCGGGTATAGCATTCACAGGTCAAAATTAGGGTTTCATCAGATTTTCATCTGATTCAAGAGCTAACCAATTAGGTTTTGAGATTTTCTCATCTTATTTGATCTATCTTGATCAAATCATCAACCTTCAATCCTCAGATATCAAATTTTCTCACAGATCAATCGAGGATCGACCAATTAGGGTTTTGGTCGAGCATAGGCATTCTCTGATTTTTTGAGCAGTGATTGACTTTTTTGGATAGAGATTGGTCATTATATCTTAGATACAACATCTTGACCTAATTTCTGGATTCAAAACATCACAGAGGTTCACAGAACTCATCAGTCATTTTCAGAAACATCTGATGAAATTTCATCTGCACAGAAAAGTCAAACTTTGACTTTTGGTCAAATTTTTCAAAACAAAACTTTTTCCATCATCAAAATACTTCAAATGATCCATCATGATCATAAAAAATCAAAGAATTTGAAAAGTCAACAAAAAAGTCAAAAGTTTTTATACTTAGAAATTTTTCTAAGTGTTGAAATTTCACATTTTTTCCAAACTTCAAGCCATTTTTTCACCTAGTTCCAATTGGAATTTGAAAAAACTCAAAACATGAAAGTTGTAGCTTGTGGAAAGATCTTTCCAAAATGTCCAAGAACTCTCAAATCCATGGAGTCTAGCTATGTCTTTGAAATTGAAACATAAGGCTCCATGAAACTTGATTTTCAAAGATCAAAATATCAATTATAGGTCATTTTTTGAGTTTTCTTCACCAAGAAGTAATTCAACCTTGCCACCTTGCCAAATTGAGTCATCAAACTGATAAATATCAGCCTAGAGTAATAATTGAGAGATATGGATCAAGTTGTAAAAATAGCACATGGTGAAAAAGGAAGGTTCCTTTTCTTTTGCAAAAGTCATGTTTACCCCTTAAGGTAACTTTGAATCACCAAAAGCCATGGACACTTGCCTAACATTTCAGAGCCTATTTGCCTATAAAAGGATCATATTTCAAGCCTAAATGAACACCAAAGCAAATGCAAAAACATGCTTTCACTATACTTTCTTCAAAATCAAGTAATTTAGTGCAAAGTAGGAATTAGTGCCTTTTTGAAATTCAGATAAAATCAGGTGGATCTTTGGTGTCTAACATGTTTCAATATCACTATCAAACTTGTCCATAACTTAAAATCAATCCAAGAAACACTAAAAACCAGTTTTCAACTTTCATGCTCATGAACTTGTACAAACTGCCATGGAATTCGAAACTGAAGTTTGGTTGGATCAATTGATGTTGTAATCATCCATACACCTTCCCTATACCTCATAGACATGATCCAAAACAAGAACATCTAACTGTAACACGATTTACATCATTTTCCAGTTTCCATTTCAAGCTTGTGCAGGTCAACTTGTGTAGGACGATTCAGCTTGATCCAAGAGGTGCAGACCATCCTCATAGCTTCCTTATAGGCCGTTGGAGCTCACACAATCAAGAAACAACAACTGGAAACACGTTTGCCCAGAATTCGATTCTCATTTTTCCAGGTATGAACACGAACTTGGTTCTCATGATTCCTTGATTCTTTTGACAAAAACTCTTGGCCATTCTCTTTCTGCACTCATAGCGATCCTTAACCCTCAATAAAATCAAACAATCATCCAACATACATCATTTAATTTGATTTCTCAGTTTCTAGGGTTGTTCGTGTTCCCAGAAATCCAAACATGATAGACTGAAAATAAATGCAATTAACATACACCGTTGTATTCCTTGTTAAAAATCGAGTCATTTTGATGTTTACATCGTCCAATTTGGTTGAGAAACGAGGATGGTAGCTTGGATCAAAAATTCTGGAAATCAAACCATAAACCCAGGCTGCGCACGTTCTTCATGTGTTCTTGATTTTCAAATATTTAAAATATCCAATCCTTTTTCAACGCGTGTTTTAATCCACTCAACACACATGCGCGTTTGGCCCAGTGGTAGTATGCTTGGTCTTAAGTCTTCTTGCCACGTGGTCTACCTCATGGTCATGGGTTCAACACCCATCAGGACCATTCTTTTTTACAACTCTTCAATTTTTCATGTTTTTTTTATCAAACTTTCACAATTTTTTTGACCAATCAAAACTTCTCATTTTGAGATGATTTTTTAAACACTTGTCAATAAATACATCTATTTTGTGATAATGCAAAAATTTTCAGAAAAAAACTTTTATCTGATTAAATTTTAATCGAGCCGAAAACGACGTTCTGAACACTTTTCAAACCTCCTTAAAAGGTGAATTTTTTAAGTTTTCGACTTCCGATTTTTTTTCAAAAACTTTTCATAAATGAACCTCACATTTCAAAACATTTCCAAAACATTTTCAAATCATTTTTCAAAACATTTCATCAAACTTGCATCTTTTACCATGATCAATCCGATTTAAACGATAAAATCAAATTCGTTCTTTCTCGAATTTCTCGATCAATCATGGGCCACCCTTATGGTGTAAGTCCCAATCCTTTATGTACATATTTAGTTTTATTTGTACATACTCAAATTATCATTGTTAATATTCAAAACATAAACAAATTTCTGTCGTTTGTTTTCATTCGTTTGTCTATACACCGAATCCATTGGTTCTAAAAGAAGAATTCTTCTAAGTAAAATTTCTTTTTTTGACCAATGGGCCTCCATCACGGTGTAAGTCCCATAACATTCTTTTATGTACATAATATTTCTTCGTACATATCAAAAACTTTCAAAACAAATACAAATTTTCATCTGTACATAACACAGATACTTCTTTTTCAAAAACTTTTTATCTGTACATAATACAGATACCTTTTACAGATAAACTTCAATCAATCATTTCCGTTTCATCTGTACATTTTACACTGAATACCATTGACATTGAAAGGAGCATCATTCCCTGTGAAACTGCTTTCAAATCAATGGGCCTCCCTTATGGTGTAAGTCCCAACCCTCCTATGTACATCCATATTTTTCTGTACATAAAAACTCGTTCGTGTATATATTCATTTCCTTGTACACAGTTCAAACTTGTAAATAATCAAGTTGCGCTCGTTTTAAACGTTTGTTCACAAACACTTGTTTATATTTCATAAACTGCTATAAATAAACATCATTGCATTGTTTATATTTCCTTCATAAACTCTTGTGAATACATATCACACACACACCTGTTTATACAACTGTCTAGTTATAACATAACAATTAGACTAATCAATAGGTTCCCAGAGTATAGCCTCCGCTTGGGCTTCATACAAGATAACTCATCCTCAGTTGAGTTTAGCCTCCGCTTGGGCTTCATACAAGACAATCCATCACCAGCATGGGCTAGCCTCCGCTTGGGCTTCATACAAGATATTTTTATCTCCAAGTTTAGCCTTCTCTTGGGCTTTGTACAAAGAAACTCTCCCTTGAGTTAGCCTCGCTAGGCTTCATATAAGACAAACACTCCTGAGTCGCCTCCTCTTGGGCTTCGTTCAAAAGAACTCCTCATTGAGTTTAGCCTTCTCTTGGGCATCATACAATGAAAGGGCAGAAATCTCTTAACCCTCTATTGGGCTTCCAATACAAAGAATCACCCGCTAAGATAGAACCAGAAGGATGGCTTCCCGGTGAAATCACTTTCAAATTCCCCAGAGAGTAAAATTTCCTGGTGAAATTGCTCTTATTCAGAAAAGGATGATTTCTCGGTGAAATCCCTTTCAAGCCAAAGTCAGCCATACCCTATAGCTTCCTCTTGAGCTTCATACAAGGACCCTCGATGACCCTCGATGACCCTCGGAATGCCTCCTCTTGGGCTAACAATACAAGGACCCACGGGCTTCTTAAAAGCATCCCTTTAATCCAATCAATTTCTCCTTGAGATTTAGACATCTATCATCTCTATGGGAGAAGTATCTCATCCATTACATCACATACAGTCAAAAACTCTTTTCAAACTATTTTCAAACAAAAACATCTCTTAATTGTAAGTGGTAACGCTTGTACACTCAAGCAAAACACCCAATGCTTACAGTTAAAAGATTTAATCATCTTTTTCAAAACATCTTTCTTAAACATGTAAGTGGTAACGCTTGTATACTCAAGCAAAACACCTAATACTTACTACGAAAGATTCTAATCAATCAAACTTTTCAAAAATGTATGTGATGAAATAGATTAGATACATTTTCATTAAGATGACATTTGTGCATCTCTTAAACTAACATCCGTTGCTTTCCACTAGCATAAGTGGGAACTACGATTGCTCGACTTTCTCCATCCTTTTGAGAATACGTGAGGCACAAGGTCTCATCCTTGCCGAGCAAATTTCTATCTCCCTCGGACCAAACAAACCATAGAACCTTGTAGATCCGAGCTACAAATGCTCGATTCCCACTAGGGGATATGTATGGAAGATCCGATCTTTGAGCACAATAATAACAAAACCCTAGAATCCCACATAACTGTTTCTTAAAAATCCAAGGAGAAACTTTCCCAATCATAGAAATAGCAATTAAAACACACAAACATATCAAGCGTATTCATATATAAAGTTGTAGATAACTACATATATTTAGGGTGCTCCATCTATTCCTTTATATAACAATCCCCTTACTCGAATCTCCCCAATGCGTTATGTCTAGTTTGCGCTAGTTTCGCATACCAATATCAATTGAGGGTATTTCAGCTTTCCCCTTTTTCATAATCATTAAATCATCTTTCTTGTGTTGAAAATAATAAAGCTTGATGCTCGCGGCATCTTTATAAACAAATCAAAAGATTTAAATCGTTGCGTACCAGAAGATCCGAACTCACGTTCGCATCCTCAGGCGCGTCACCTTTTAACGCGAACAATTTCGTTCTTAGGAGCATTGTGCATAATTCATACACACGTACATAGGCTTGTGATGTGTACTTGGAGTTGTTCGCTTTTGCATGTTTGAGATCGAATGTTTTCCATGCTTCAATTCATTTGCATTTTTGCTTGCAAACCATAACATTTGGATTTAAGTGCTTCCGATGAACCTTTTTCCTTGTTACTTGACCATATGAATCGACTCTTGGCATGAAAACATCATGGAAAGGAGGTTTGGTTCGAAACAAGAAATTTTGCAGGTTACAGACCGCGCTTAGTGCCACCAGGAGCAGGCTTAGCGCCAAACTTTCTGACTTGACCAGGCTTAGCGCCACCAGGGGCAGGCTTAGCGCCAAACTTTTTGTTTGGGTCGCGCTTAGCGCCAAATACCAGGCTTAGCGCGACCTGAACTAAAAATTTTATTTTTCTTGACTTCAAATGCAAACATCATGTGTTCTAACACTATGGATCATTGTTTGAAGTGTATTTGGTGCATGAGCCTGTATTATAGATACATATGATGCAATCTTGCATTCTTTTTGCGTTCGTATACCCACATATACATTATATTTGCTTGCTTTTGGGTCTAACTCCCTTCTTTTAGGTGTTCTGTATTTGTATACCCATGTATACATTCTATTTGCTTGATTTTTGGGTCTAACTCTCTTCTTGTATGTGTTTTGCATTTGTATACCCATGTATACATTCTATTTGCTTGCTTTTTTGGTCAAGATTCTTGGCTAAGTATTTTAATTCAGAAGTGTGATCTTCTTATTTATGTTTCAGGTTGTTGTGATTGTGACTTGATTAGAGACATTCCATGTGACTAGGATTGTTTGTTTATCACTATGTTGATTGGAAGTGGGATGTTGATTTCTCATATCTAAGGAGGACCTAGGTAGAAGTAGCATTGGGTAGGGATAAAGCGAGAAGTTTTAAACTTGGGACTAGTTTAGCTTTGAACTAATACTACTAAAGAAGGTGAGTAAGCATCAAACTGGGTTAACACATCGTTGTGTTCTTTATCTTTATGCATTTTAAGTTTCTGTTATAATTTTTTTCGGGATGTCAGATCAGATGTTGTAACATTTGTCTTAACATTGTTCTGATGTTGGAATTCTAGTATTTACACAGGTTGCATGTACTAGAAAAATTTCAATTGGTATCAGAGTAGGCACCCTGATCAATGGGTGAGCTTCAAGGAGTAATTTTTCTAGGTACTTCTATTTCTTGTGGAAGACTAGAATGATTGTATTCTGGTTATCATTGGACAACGGTTGTTTTTAAGAATTACCACGATAGGAGAATCCTACTTCTGAAGAGATTAAAGAGTAGAGCATGAGTAATCTCTATGTAACTTTGAAGGTGTAAATTTTGTAATTAATGGAATTGATAGGTTTCTTTTTCAAACTTATTATGTCTGATGGCCAAAGATACTTGGGAGTTTCTCAAGTCCACTCATAAAGGTACATCTTAATGTTTGATCAAGCAGAAGATAATCAAGTCTCCTTCAGGAGATTTGACATGGAAGTTACAACTATTAAAGAAGAACGAGAGCATGACTCTTGTTATCAAATCTGTTAAAATCTTGTTCTCAGTTTTTTGATGAAAGGTTTATTTTTTTGTTCTATTCCTTGGAAGGCAATCCAATCAAAAGTTGAAGAAATTTGAGAGTATGTTGTGACCTCATTGTATAACATCTGTGTTGACTTCAACAGGTATGTGATGCTAAAATAAAAGGTTGGAATTAGTGTATAAATCAATGTCTAAACATTCTAAAAATGTGAAGACCTTGGATCTGTATAGAGCATAATGCCCTACTTATCTTAAAATCAATTGCATACATTTTTCTTTTACTAGTTTGACTGGAAGATGGACTTCTTATGAAGATTTCTGAACTAAAATTTATCTCATAATGAGTTGGAAGTTTGTTTCTATGATTAGTATCTAGAATGAAGGGAGTTTTCAATTGTGAAGAAATAGGAAGTGATTTATTTTTGATCTTATGTTTTAAGAGAATGAATAAGTATCTACTATATATGTTTTTGCAAGATGAAGTGACTTTATTTAATCCTCGAGCTTGATCTCTTAATCAAGTTTAAAAGTATAATCTAGACCAGATGGAGGAGTTTATTAAAGAGGGGAAAATATTGGAAGTTTATAGAGGATAAGTTTTCTTATAATCTAATTAGCAAAGAGAAAACTCAAAGTGATAAAAGGTTGTTGTTATCATAAGGCAAGTTGAGTCAAGGATGTCATATCTCTCTGGACATTCTGCCTATTCATGCTAAAAATGATTTACTTGCATTGAAGATATATCTTTTGTGTTTAGCTGATTCTAACATTTTTTGGTTATTTTCTCGAAGGTCAAGTTCAGTGTTGCTTAACCAAGCAGTGGTTAATGCTCAGAAAAAGGTGGTTATTTCCTTATCATTCATACCTTTCTTAGGTCTTCAATTAAGATGATTGATATTTTGACACTAATTGATCCAAACACTTAACCTCAGTAAAAGTGTTCCTGGTAGTTTGTTTAAGTCTCATTCTGATTAGTGTTACTTAGTCGATGATACTAAAAGGGAAGTTTTAAGGAAATTGGATAACTAAAGAATTCAGGATGAATTGTCTAAGTTTTTGGTAATTGGTTTTACTTTACAACTGATTCAGTTGTGTCATCAAGGAAGAATGTATGTCTCTTATTGTTAGTGTTTTAGGTTGGCATTACTTTTTGGTAAAACTAGGTTATGACATGTCTTGATAAATGTCATGACATTCAGAGATTGAAGATAAATCCTACTTGACAAGGATGTTTACAGAACAACTCAGAACTGGAAGCTAAAAGTTCTTGGAAATTCTGCAGAAAATATCCTGATGTCATAACAGATGTTATGACATTCAGTGTGACATTCTGTTCTGCAGAATCTGTTTTTCCTGAGACTTTTCAGGAAGTTTGTTGAGCTGCTATATTATGTTTTTCTGTTACTAGAATGCATGCTCACGTGGCTGCTAGGTTAATCTTGGTTAAACCTAAATTGGTTGTTGAAAAGACCATGTTTTTAGGATTAAATTAAGTGAACCCTAGCTATCTTTATGGAAGCCCAAAGCGAAGTTTCGGATGCTTCTATAAAAGGAATTCAACCCTTATACTGCTGCTGCGCTTTTTGTACTATTAGGAGAGTTAACAGTTGTATTTTGTAATTCTAGTATCTCTTGTGAGCCAAGCAATTATCAATTGATAAGTGCCTTGGACTAGGATTTGTTTGTAAGGGTAGTTTATCACTCAAAGCTTTGAAGCACGAGTGTTTGTCTCTTGATTGAAGCTTTGAAGCAAGATCAAGATAGTTTATTGAAGTGTGTCTTCACAATTCAATTAATCATTAGGTTGATATCACTGCTGTGATTGAGGGGGAGTGAGTAGGAACTCAGTTCTAAGTAGGACTTAGATTGAAGTTGCATTGGGTAGGTTTTAAGTGAAGGAGATAAACTGGTTGGTTTATTCCTGAATTAATTCTACTAATAGTGAATTTCCTCCCTGCCTTGGTAGCCCCCAGATGTAGGTGTAGTTAGACACTGAACTGGGTAAACAACTTATTGTGTTCTTTACTACTGTTTAAATTTATTTTGTAAATTGTTAACAGAGTGTCAGATAGTGTGTCATAACATTCTCTGTGACATCACGTATCTGCTGCCAGAAATTTCACTTATGATATATTTGAGGTCCCTTTGGGGATTTATGAACTATTCCTATTTGTGGAATTCACAAGTATTAAATTATTTATTCTTTTACCCGGTGTTCAAAGAAATAAGAAGTTAATATTATTTGATTGCAAAAGCTCTAGAACCTATTTTATAGATATGAATGGTTAAATGCAAGGTGAAGGTCCCGATGCATAGAAAGGTGTATATGATTTTCTATTGTCAAATTAAATCTATTATCTATGAAATCTTCAAAGTCATATATATTCCTTGAACGATGACAAGGTATGTTTCTGAGTTATTTTATTGAGAGAAGTACTTTTAGTGATGAGTAACTTCAGAATCAAGATCAGTGATATGTTCAATGAGAAAGGTACTGATGTTCAACCAAATATTGGAACCAAATCTCAGTAGTTTGTTACTTCATTAGGTCAAAAATTTTAAAGGGCTAGGAGGAATTAAATGAGGAAGCTCTCAAGAAATCAGTTTAAGAGGGAATTAATTATTTAGATTTTGTTTTAGTCTGTGATTATTAGATGTTTCTAAAATGGATTATTGAATGATTGAGAGTCTTGGGGTAAAAAACTTTTTTCCAAGATTGTATGATTAGAGGATATTACAAATCTATGAGATTAGAATTAATTGAGTCATGGTATGTCTTGAAGATTTGGTACATTGTTGAAGAAAGATGTTTTCTATTTTAGGTTGATTACTAGAAGAGTGCAATGTCAATCTGGGTGTCATCACATTGTAGTGTGACATACTACTACAATCAAGGTACACTTATTTTATTTTGCTTGCATAACAAGGTAATTGGTTTTGTCATATTTGTGTTAGTAATCTTGCTATAGGTTTATATTGACACTCTTATACTTGGTGTGGCTTAGAAAGATCTATTAGTATTTTCATCTTAACTTAAGGTGCAAGTTACATTAAGATTATGGGGGTAATATTGGAATTGCACCACTGAAGAATTATTGGAGTAATTGTTTGAACGGATTTCCAATTATATTCTCTTACTTAGTGAAGTGTTAAAACTTATAAGATTTTTTTCAATGGCATGTCAAATGTCATTTCAAAGGCTGTCACATTTTTCAAGGAGTCAAAGCTTGGAAAAAGAGAAAGTTAAAGAATAACATGTATCTCTCCTATAGTGAGTGGTTCACTGTTACTAAGAGTGATCTTATATTTCTTTGTAAAAGTCTTTATTAACTGGAAGTGCTGTTACAATCAAGGGTTCGTTACAACCTAAGTAACCTACCTGGTATTTAAAGAAGTTACATCCTCATAAACTATGTTTCTTCATTGTTGATGCAAAAGAAAACTCTCTTGCTATAAATCAAGAAGAAAGTGGGTTCTAATTTTTGAAAGTATTGGTCAACACTGTAACAAATGTTGTAACATGTACTGAAACATCTAGGACAAAGAAAACATCTAACCAAGGTGAAGTGCCTAAAGAAGAACCATGTGATCTTACATGATTCAGACTCAGTGATTGATCAAGATTGTGTGTATGGGATAATTGTTATATACTATCTGTTATTAAAAAAATGTGGTTGTTTTCTTTTTATTGAGTTAGTCGTGAAGAGTCTTGTGTGTTATTTTCCTTTTCCTTAGCTCATTTCTTTTTGGGTGAGTTTTAGTTCTTTTTCTTTTTCCATCCTTATGAGTCTTCTTTTATTTTTCTTGAATCAATTATTAATCGTTTTTATTCTTAGTTTAAGTCTATAAGTATAGGTCTTTTAAAGTGTTAATTACTGAAACACTTCAAGGAAAGTATGATTATCCTTCATATAAATCTAGAGTCTATTTCTGCAATTGGTTTGCAAGAATGTGTCAAAGGATGTTCTAACATCTTCGGTGTTTAAGTCTTGTGTCTTATGTTTAGATTTATGGGGAAGAATTGTGTCTTGTGCTATGAATTACATATTTAGCATACTCTGAGTTACATATTCTGCATATGTTTCTTCTTAAGGGTTCTCTTGTGCTTCCAGAGAATATTTTTCCATTTTCTGTGATGAGAATTAGTTCTAGGTTATAGAGGAAGTGTCAGGCTTCTTCTTCCTCATGTGCAAACCGTTGGCTTAGGTTGTACAAAGTCTGCATGTTTGACACGTGACTTGTCTTTGTCTTCTATGGTTTTATTGTGTACATTTACTCTATTTTCTTTTTGTCAATATTTTGGCTAAAAATGGGGAGTAAGATGTTGTGTCCTGATGTTACATCACATGTCTTGACATGTTAATTAAGCATTGTGATAGGACTGTGTGCTACTGCTTGTGGGAGAGTAGTTGTGTGTTTAGTTTCTTATTGATAAGTGTCAAAATGTAGTTATTTTATATATATGTTTTGTGGCACTTATCGGTTCTTTTGTTGATATTCTTCGAATAAATCCACCGCTTTTTGTATAAATGTGTATATTTAGAGTATAATCATGTTTTTGTGTAAATATTATATTATATGATAGTTTTTCATCTCTTTTGTAGCTATTCGTTCATAATTGGAGCATTGAGTAATAAAGTATCGACGACACGACTTCAAACGCGCAATTTGAGCAACTCATCAACGAATAAGGCTCAAAATCAAAGAATAAAAAATCATACATTTAGTTGATATTTTGTCATAGTTAGATAGGTTATTGAATAAGCTTTCCAATGCTTCGAATTGTGCGCGAATCGGAGTTACGGTTCTTAAGTTATGGCCAAAACAGTGCTGGAATTTTCTAGTTTTTTTCAGCAGCGCCCCGAGCTCGCTCGACGGTGTAGAGGCGCTCCAGAATTGTAAAAATGCACTAAAAATAATGTTTTGGGCGCCCGACGGTGGTTTTTGAGCGCCAAGCGGTGCGAGCTAGGCAGAAACTCATATTTAGGCGGAAAAACACATTTTTTAGGTTATGGTTGGGTATTTTTTATCCCAATTCATTAAACCTTCATATTTTTTATAGATTAGCTTGAAAATAACACTAGGGTCTTGCTTATGGATGATTGGAGGTGGATTTCTCTTTGATAGGCTCTGACAAACAAGTGTAAATGAGTGGTTTATCTCTTCTCTTCTCTTTGTATTTCTCTATTTGTTGGTTATGTATGTATATTTATTTACCTTGAACACATGTATATTTTTCGCCCTTAACATTATAAAGTTTGCTTTATGAATCTGGGTTGGTAATTGTCTTAGGTTTTTACTCTACGTTAGGGATTTGAGCTTTGCTAGACATAGATTGCTTAGATTCTTACCTAGGATGATTGTTTGTTTATTTCTGATTGCTAGAAATGGGTTTAGAGCTGATATTTAGGTAGAGTATCTGATCTTAATGCCTCGGTGTTGGTTGTTTCGAGCTAGAGATAGTCGTTACGAGTGGCGCGGTTGACTTCTATGTTGTCGAGGTATGCCAGAGATGGATATCGAGGTGATGCAGTAGAATTCTTAATTTAGGTTAGAAATAGCTTAGATTGTGAGAGGTATGTGATGACACTGAGGAGTATCGTAGACTGAGTATAACTTGACAGTAGATTTAAGTCTCTGACGGGTAGTGTGCATTCTTTCCGGACAAGCTTTCTATCCTTTATACTTTTTGTTCATTTACTTTTTGTCTTTTATTTTCAACTCATTTAATCTCAAACTCATTAACGGTAGAATTGTCGAATGACGAATCAATAACCAATCTCTTTGGACCCGATACAATATAACCTAACCGGTATATATCACCTTGTAAAAATAATATCAAACTCTTTGCTTGTCTGCTATACCACATCGCAAACAAAATGGCATCGTTGTCGGGAATTGATTTTATTGTTTATGTATTGCGATAATTCCGTTGCTTTTGAGTTTTGTAATTAATGTATATGTTGTATAGACTTTGTATATGAACTTTGTTACATGTACATGTTGTGTGTTTACTTTCCATACTTGTACATATGTGTATTTTTCCTTGTTTTCAAGTATTGTTGTAAGTTGTCTCGTATTCATAACGTTTGTTGTATGGTTGTTAGGACACTTTCTTTAGGTTTGTGTGGTGTGGCAATACCATGGCATGACGAGAGGAGGTTACTAGTGCTCGCACATTAAAGACATCGAGCTTACGACGTAAAACAAGCATGTTTTTGTTTGCTTTTGTTTATGTTTGTTTATGTGTGTGGTGACTTGTGTTTTAACAAGTTGAAATAGGACTTGCTCTTAATTTCAAATCTTTACTTTTCAACTTGTTAATTCATTTTAACCACGTTTTCATATCGTTATTTGTGTTTGTTTTATTTTGTCCAATTGTGTTTTTCTCAAGCTTGTCGTGTTTAGCTTGAGGAGTTTTGTTAGATGTAAATTTTATTTTTCTAATTTTGTTGTTGTTTTTTGGACTCAAATTTTGGTCCGGTAGCTTGAGTTTGCATTTTGTAATTTTTTGAGTTTGATCGTTTCAACTCGCGGATGTATGGTAATGATAGTTTCAAAGATGGTACACGTCAGATACTCGTTTATCGCTTTCTATAGCATAACATGTTTAGGAAATTTATCATTTGTACAATTACCATGCCATTCATTCTTTTTTCATTACTTGCTAATGAATTGAATCAATTTAGTTCCCTTTTTACCCATAAATGTGAGGAAGCTTTCCATTGTTTACATATTTTTGAGGCCACAATTCTTGTTTTAGCTGGATTTTATTATGTTTAATCTTTTGTTTTATGTTGATTGTATGAATGCATGAAAATGATCAAGGCATTTTATTGATTTCGAGCATAACTACCTTGGCCAAATATTCAATTCACCTTGTGAGTGTGTGAACCTTTGTTAACCCCTTTGAACTTTTATCAATATCCATGTTTATTTGAACTTGATGCTTGTCTATGAGTGTCAACTCACTTTTTGTATGGATGTTGATTTCTTTGTTTCTTGAACCCTCAACTATATGTTGTTGTATGAATTTTTACCTTGCCTTAGAAAGTAGAGAGTATTCACATAATAATCTTGGTTGAATTCAAGTTGGGGAGAGAAATGTTTATGTACTTATATTGTGGTTGGTATGAGGTTAAGAAAAAAAGAAAATGTGAAAAAGAAAAAGATTGGAAAAATAAAGAAAAAAGAGAAAAGTTTTGGAAAAAGAAAAAAAAAAGAGTATGAATAATGTTGTGTTAACAAGTGAGGTATTTTGGTTTTACAATTTGTGATGAAGAATAATTTTGATTGAGATTTTATGCTTGAGTCTTTTCAAGGTTATCACTCCTTTAGGTTTCGGCAAGTTTTTGTCTCGATTAGCTTTAGGACTTATCACTTGTTTGTTCACCTAGCCACATTAAAACCTTGAAAAGCCCTTGTGATTCTTTCATTTGTATTTTCAATACGTTTTTGGATGAATGCAGAATTTATTCTTTTGTTTGCAAGATTGTGGAGGAGTGTTTTTTTATCCCTCGCCTTTATGTTTTTTTCGTCTACCGATAAATTTTTGCTAGGTGTGATTCATGATTGAGTTTGTTTTGTTTTAGAATGTTTTGTACTTAGGATTTGTTTTGGTTATATGTTGTCGTTGTAGGATGGTAGTAAGTATGTGTTTGTCGTGTACGTTTTTGTTTGAACCATACATTTGTTTTTTGTTTTAAAACTTGTTGATTCATGATTCTTGGTAATTACTTTTGCTTCTTTAGGTTTACTTGACTTTGTTTGAGGACAAACAATGTTTCAGGTTGGGGAGAGTTGATAAGTGCCAAAATGTAGTTATTTTGTATATATGTTTTGTGGTACTTATCCGTTCTTTTGTTTATATTCTAGGAATAAATCCTCCGCTTTTTGTATAAATGTGTATATTTAGACTATAATCATGTTTTGTGTAAATATTAAATTGTATGATAATTTTTCATCTCTTTTGTAGGTATTCGTTCATAATTGGAGCATTGAGTAATAATGTGTCGAAGACACGACTTCAAACGTGCGATTTAAGCAACTCATCAACGAATAAGGCTCAATAGCAAAGAATAAAAAATCATCCCTTTGGTTTATATTTTGTCATGGTTAGATAGGTTATTGAATAAGCTTTCCAACTCTTCGAACCGTGCGCGAATCGGAGTTACGGTTCTCAAGTTATGGCCAAAACAGTGCTGGAATTTTCTAGGTCTTTTCAGCAACGCCCCGAGCTCTCCCGGCGGTGTAGAGGCGCTCCAGAAATGTAAAAATGCACTAAAAACACTGTTTTGAGCGTCTGGTGGTCGTTTTGAGCGGCAGGCGGTGCAGGCTGGGCAGAAACTCATATTTAAGCAAAAAAAAACACATTTTTTAGGTTATGGTTGGGTATTTTTGGTCCCAATTCCTCAAATCTTCATATTTTTTATAGATTAGCTTGAAAACAACACTAGGGTCTTGCTTATGGATGATTGGAGGTGGATTGCTCTTCGATAGGCTCTGACAAACCAGTGTAAATGAGTGCTTTATCTCTTCTATTCTCTTTGTATTTCTCTATTTGTTGGTTATGTATGTATATTTACCTTGAACTTATGTATATTTGTCGCCCTTGGCGTTGTATAAAGTTTACTTTATGAATCTGTGTTAGTAATTGTCTTAGGTTTTTACTCTATGTTAGGGATTTGAGCTTTGCTAGACATAGATTGCTTAGATTCTTACCTAGGATGATTATCTGTTAGTTTTTGAATGCTAGAAATGGATTTAGAGCTGACATTTACTTAGAGTATCTGATCTTAATGCCTCTGTGTTGGTTGTTTCGAGGTAGAGATAGTCATTACGAGTGACGCGATTGACTTCTGTGTTATCGAGGTATGCTAGAGATGGATATCAAGGTGATGAGGTTGATTTCTCAATTTGGGTTAGAAATAACTTAGATTGTGAGAGGTATGTGATGACACATAGGAGTATCATAGACTGAGTATAACTGGACAGTAGATTTAAGTCTGTGACGGGTAGTGTCCATTAGTTCCAAACAAGCTGTCTATCCTTTATACTTTTTGTTCATTTACTTTTTGACTTTTATTTTCAACTGATTTAATCTCAAACTCATTAACGGTAGAATTGTCGAACAACGAATCAATAACCAATCTTTGTGGACACGATACGATATAACCTAACCGATATATATCACCCGGTAAAAATAATAGAAAACTATTTGCTTGCCGCTAACACCACGACAACACTTATGAAATCAATGAGGGGGAGCACGAGCTTTCATGCTTATGTATGTTGAATCTAATGTTGCTGCTTCTGATGTTCCGCTGTAGGTGCTCTGGTGTAGGTTTTGTTCTTAAGAGGAAGAACCTATTATGTTTGACAGGGGGAGTTCTTTGCTTGTCTATAGGTACAAGCTTCTGAGTTGTGTTTTTTTTACAAAGTTTACATGATCATCATGTAGCTTGTGTTGTGGTTTTTATTCCTCTCTCCAAAAGAATTTGGTTTTTGGTTATTTTAGCCGTAATTTTCCAAATGGGTGATTGTTAGTTTCATGGTTCAATGGTTGACTAAATTTTAGTCAGGCATGTTTTTGATCTTGGTAGTATGTTGTTGTTGAGTAAGATGTTACATCATCTTCATCAACTATCATAATAATTTTACTGTTATATGTTTTCAGTCAAATGTCAAAGGCATATGTCATGATATATTGATCTGGTTTTGCAGTACAGGAGGCGTTGCTGTTTTAAATCTTGACATATTTAATTTGATTCTGGAATATCTCGTTTGGATATGTTTCATTAAATTTCGCAGGTCAAGAAGATTTTATCTAGAACAATTTTTATATTTTCAGTTGTACATTGGTTGCTAAATTGGATCTTGAGACAATTTAGAAAACTTTGTATTGGTTATTCCAAGATTTAAGGAGATTTTGCTGCACAATAGATACAATTCTCAACTTGTGGATCAAGAAACTTCTGAACTCAGAATATCGAAGCCCATAGTTTGAAAAAGTTTAGTTAAAGAAGACCTAACCTAATGTAATTTTTATCTTTCAACAATTGTAAAATTATGAGAAGAAAATAGTCTTAGGTTTCGAGAGTTTCTTATGTATTGTGTAGGTGTTTCTAACACTTATATCATTGATACCTGTGTTTGACTTATTATTCTCACTCATAAGCCTTTAGGAAGTGAGTTGAGTATTGTTATTGGATGAAGCTTTTAAGAAAATCTAAGTATTGTCCTTGGTCAAGAGTCTTGGTTAAGTATTGTAATTCAGAAGTGTGATCTTCCTAGTTATGTTTCAGGTTGTTGTGCATGTGACCTGATTAAAGACATTCCCGGTGACTGGGATTGTTTGTTTATCACTACGGTGATTTGAACTGAGATAACGATTTCTCATATCTAGGGAGGACCTAGGTAGAAGTAACATTGGATAGGGATTAGGCGAGAAGTTGTAAACTTGGGACTAGTTTAGCTTTGAACTAATACTACTAATAATGGACTTCCTTTCTGGCTTAGTAGCTCCTAGAGTAGGTGAGTTAGCATCGAACTAGGTTAACATATTATTGTGTTCTTTATTTTTTTGTAGTTTAAGTTTCTATTAAATTTTTTCAGGATGTTATATAAGATATTGTAACATTTGTCTTCACATTGTTTTGATGTTGGAATTTTAGTATTTCCATGTGTTGCTTGTACCATAAAATTTGCAATTTTGGTGGGAATGGTGTGCAAATGCATACTCATCATGATCTTTTTACTTGTTTCCTAAAAAATACTCTTCATTTTTAGGGCTTTGTCATTTAAGATTCTGAGGTATTGATAGGATCACCACTTCGAATCATGCAAACTGCACAGGTTCACTTCTAGCATGAGTTTCTGTCGGCATTGACATGTTCATGGTTCTAAAGTTCTACAAGAATTTCATTGAAGATCTACTAATATTAGTGAAAATGAAGTCATTCCTATAAGTCAAATTTATGATGTTGTGACAAGAATTTTGCGCGTTAAATTCATGATGGGAATTTTCGAGAACCCTTTTGTTGATTATAGTTTGGTTAATTATCTTGGGATTAAGGAACATAGAGAATTTGCTAGAGAAGTTGTAAGAAAATCCATGGCCCTTCTAAAAAAGGGGAAATATCATGAAAATACTTGTGGCTGGAAGCCATGCAACTAATCTATGATATTAGTGTGGTGGATGGACCATTGAATGACAAGGAGTCAGTGGCAACAATATTCTTGAAGGAACTACAATTCTCAGTGTTATAAAGAACACGGTTAATCCAAATTCCATAGTGATCTACGAAAAGAACCGTGATATAGAATTTGTTAAGTCAAATGAATTTTCCTACACAATAGTCGTAGTAGGAGAGAAACCTTATGTTGAAATGCATGGTGACACCATGAACTTGACAATTCCAAACTCTGGCGCGATGGATGCAGTTGTAGTTGGTTGGCTACCAGGTAGTGAAGGAAAAGGTGTGGTTGATGTTTTATTTGGTGATTATGGTTTCATAGGAAAGCTTACAAGAACATGGTTCAAAAGTGTTGATCAACTTCCAATGAATGTTGGAGATGCTCATTATGATCTTTTTTTGCATATGCATTGTCCAAACCAACAATGGGATCCAAGAAAAATATCTTTATTCTCATGTTGATTTTAGAACCTTGAGGACAACGTTCAAGTGAACCCGGCGAAAATGATAGAAGGGTATATTTAAGTTATTAGCTATTAGTATTGTTATTGGACTCTTATTAGTATTTTGGCTTTTAAGTTTATTATCCATTATGAGTACTATATATATAGTCTCTTTGAGACATTGAATGAAATCAAATAAACTGGAGTTTATCTTTTATCCTTATTTTCTTAGATAATTTTATTGTCTTTATTAGTTTTATAAGTTTTCTTGGTTTTGTTAGAGTTCTAGATATAGCTTCTTAACACAATTGGTAAGTTATGGAGTATGTGGAGATATAGGTAGTGAGAAAGAAGAGAATGAGAGAGAGGGAGATAATTCAGGATGATAATGATAATTTTGAATTACTAATAATGAGGATGCCTCCAAGATATATATATATATATATATATACACACACACACAAGTGTTACAAAGCGACCGTGACACTAAAAACATCATCTAAAGCCAAGATAAAGCAAAAATTTGTGGTTGGAACCAATTAAAGCAAACTATTAACTGATTGTTGTAGCTAAAAACAGAAAACTAACTATCAGGTGTAACCAGTTAACACGAATGTGTAATCGGTTTACGCTAATCCAAAAGTGTTTTTTCTCCTTCCATAAGTGCTTTTCACCAAGTTGTAACCGGTTACACCCCAGTGTTAACTGGTTACAACACTTGAATTTTTGTATTTTCACACAACACTTTGTGGCTTATCTATTCTAGAACAATCTTCAAACTAAATGTGATACTTTTAAGGATATTGATTTATGTCAAGCCTTAGACTATAACAGAATAAAATAGTTAAAAAGACTAGACATTTTTATCACCTCTAAGCTATATCCATGGCTAATTTGCATAACATTCTTCTCATCTTCACATTTGTCATCTTCCTCACTTCTTTCGCATCTTCTCTCTTCCTTATCATCCATTGCCACAACCAAAACAAACACAAAATTCTCCACAAAAGTTTTTTCAAGTTCTCCATCTTCTATTGCAATTTTTTTTCTAAATGTTTTTGGATTTTCTAAAATTTGGTTGTTGGGATTTATTGTTATCTACGTTATATAATTCGATTGATTTGGAATTTGGTATGTGTAATTTTATTTTCATATCCTGACAATATTATTTATTTAAATTGTTTATATATATATATATATATATATATATATATATATATATATATATATATATATATATATATATATATATATATATATATACACACACACACACACACTAGCGTTCAAATGGGCACTCTCTGTTTTTTTAGTTCGCTCACACGTCAAAATATAAACACGTATTTATGTGTAAACTTTGTGATATGCACTCTCGTGCCCATTTGTCTGTGAATTTATAGCGCACACATCAAAGTATCTCTCTCTCTCTCTATATATATATATATATATATATATATATATATATATATATATTTCTCTCACGCTCTCTCTTTCTCCATTGGTCTCTGTTTAGTGCACTAACATATGAATTTGTAAAGTTTTTGCATGACAAATTCAAAATAATATACCATAATATTTTGAAGACATTATCGATAGGATTTCCGCCATTTTATTGTTGTATATTTAAGTTGTGTTATTTTTCGATATTTGTTAGGCATACTTGAGGCTAACCAAATAGGGTAGAGACCAATCGTTAATTGGTATAGATTAGCGTTGAACTTGATAAAGAGGATCACTTGATTGATTCTCTGTAACTGTGATCGAGAGGAGCATGAAATCACTTAATACTGGAACTAATTCCTAAATCAAATTAGTCGCTTTTTGAATGTGCACAACGTAACACTCAAATGGATACTCCCTCCCCCTCTCTCTGTCTCCCTCTCCCTCCCCCACTCATTGACGAGGTAAAGAAATTTTACACCATCATCCAATTAATGACGTGCATCCTACCACATTATACCAATAATTAAAAATGACTTTGATGAATTGGCTGGTTGGTGATTTTCAATTGGACGACCGAATAAACAAAATTGCACCAACATTGCATGTTTTTTGAACTCTAAATATATCCATTACAATTTCAAATCAAACCTATGAAAGAAAATAAAGAATCTAAAAGAAAATAGAAAATACCATACATTTTTAAGAAGTAGCAATGAGTAAATTATTGTTTTTATTATGAAAGTTTAGATTAAACATGCGTTACACATCTTATTGTGTGGTTATTGTTTAGTAGAATAAAAATTGTCAATGATAAATAAACATAAGATATTGGTGTTTTCATTTACATTATACAGTGTTGTTGGATAATATTTCCTGTAACAAAGGAAAAGAAGAAAATAATTAAAATATATAAAGAATATGAATTTCTTTGCACTAAAAAATAAAAATATTAGGAATTACTTAGCTTTCGATGAAATATCTTTTAATATCTCTTTACAATTTTCCCTTTTTATTCATTAATTATGCTGCAACATAACATACTGTATTAAAATGAAATGAGATTTGAGAAAAGTGTGTGCTGGGAATAAAAATGGAATGATAGTAAATACGGGCCTACACGGGTTGGATTGGATTGGATTTGAGTATACCCGTAAATGAATGGATTAGAGTAATTTATGAATTGGTTTCGTTTGGGTCAGTGGGTTTGTGGGTTCACCCGCACCCATGAACACTCCTATTCGTATTGAGAAAGTAGAAACTCTATGGTTTATCACAATGGAGAAGAAAAAGAGAGTAACGTTTATTGAATCACTGTTTGATTGGGTGATACAATGGCGGTACAGTTCTCTATATACAAGCTAGCATGGAGTATCCTAAGCTACTTTGTGCTAGCAGATATAAGAGTATAAAACAGAAATCAATTAGTTAGTTACAACCAAAGTTTAACTAACTTAACCAACTCTAACAGAAAATGAAAATACTACAAGCAATTAAGAGTCAACTTCTTCTATCACTTTGTTGTCATTTAACAACTCGTAAGTGTGGTAGCTAATTTTTTAAAAAAATCTTCTCTATCGGTTATCTAACATTCAAAAGAAATACACATGTATCAAATATATCAATATTCTTCTTAAATTGAAATCAAAATAAAAAATACCTTAGAGAATATTTGACGCTAACCATAAGCAAGCGTTGTGTTGTTTCTTCTTAATCACGTGAGCAATGAAACCTTGTAATAGATCCAAAGAAAAATCCATGTTAACTATATAGGTACTAAGAATATTAAAATAAAAATCAATTGAAATGATAAGTTGATTGAATGTTCCTCTTGTATGAGTGGGAAGGGAAATACATAAGAGTAACTGAAATTTTAAATTGCAATTAGAAGGAAAATCGAATGAAAAATAGAATAAGAAGTAAGACCCATCCCTTTAATGTATGGAGATGCAATATTTGTTATCCATTTTATTTTAGTGGTGGTATAATTCACACTAACTTGTCCCAAAAATTAAAAGGAGTCCATCATCATTTTTCAACCATGTTTCTGCAAACTATGTTGAGTAAAATGTCTGAGAAAGACAACGTCAATCGAGAAATATAAATAATTATACCCTCAGAATACATTCATAAGGAACAATTTTTTTTTTAAAGTTCATTGAATAAATGATGTATTTAGTCATTATTTATATCAGATACGTCAATTATTTGATGAATCTAAAAAGCTTTTTGTTGCTTATAAATGAGTCTAAATCTTGGTTTTATATCGGGATAACCAAGAACCTATGAAAGTTTTTATCACAGACTGAACTTTCAAACATAAATAAGGGCTTGATCAAACAATCCCCAAACCAAATCTAAAAGCTTCTGATTTTTTAGATTCATTTATTGATTCAAATTATGCACAACCTTGTTTTGAATCACATTTCAAAAAGTTGCTATTTTAAGAAAAATGAAGTATCTGGTTGAATCTAAAGCATATGATAGGAAAAATTCGTTCATGCGTTTCTTGACCTAAATATTAAACTAATTTGACTTGAATCACTTTGCATCAACTTTTAGCTAAGGGTTCGATTTATTCATGCAAATACAATTTAATGAATTGCTCTAAATTATAAGATATGCACAAAATTTAACTAAGAGACTCAATTATTAAACGAGAAAAACAACAAAACCAAAACCCTAGAGGGGAAAAGTAACTTCAGAAATCCCCTTACTAGATTAGGAGCATTGGTTACAACACATTGACGACATTGGTGTGATATGCGTCGACCGAGCAAGTGGCTTTCAATAATACTACCATGATATCATGAATTAAATAAGTGATTTGAAAGAGGAAGAGATCAATGCATTGAAAGAGGAATGAATACGTGATCCGAAAGAAGAAAGATTGACGACGTTAATTCATGGCAAAATATGGTGGATTTTTGTGGAATTTCACGAGAATCAGAAGTCGATTCCAATAGATGACGCCATAGTTTCGAATTGGAACCAATAATAAGTAGATATCAAATGTAACAAAACAATGGCACAATGGAATGAGCTTCTAGTACGACAAAACATAAATAGACTTACAAGATTAACACTCATATAAGTGAATGAGTGAGAAAATGATTTGAGAGTGTGAATGAGAGAATAACTAAAATGGTTCATGTTAGGCTTTATATAGAGTGAATGGTTAAAATTTTCCAATGTAATCTGAAGCCTTATGTGAGGAATCTTCCAAAAAAATTTGATGATGAGAAATGTACTAGAGGATGGAATCACATGTCTTCGGTTGTAGTGATGTCTTACTGGTTTACGAGTCATTCCATGCAATACTTGTTATTGAACCTTTCTTAATAACTGAATCAGACAACTCAAATTTAAAATAAAATGTTTACTCAATTTTCAGCTAAGCAATATCAAACACATCTTAGAGGTGAAGACTAGTATAATTTCATCATTTGCATATATTACAAGTACTTTATACTTTTACATTTAAAATGAGAAGAGGTGTGAAAAACATTTATCTAAAACATACACACACAAATAAAGCCCAAAACTAAAACAGCATATCGAACCAATAACAATCAAACCCAACCCAACCCCAAAAAGAAAACATAATAAACCTAGAAAGATTATTCTTTTTTATTTAATTAAAAAATAAAAATACTACCATAGAAAAAAGGAAAAGATGGTTCTAGAAGCATAGAACTAACCTGAGGTGACATCTTCAACAAAAGAAAAAGAGTGGGACCCATCTAACATATTCTCTTTCCCACCACTATTTAATTAACAATTACAGAAATAAAAAAAATTTATCAGAAAAATTTACTTATTAAAACCTAAATTCATTCCAATACTATTTCTCTCTTCATTTCAAAGTGTGAGTTATATTGTTCAGATTCTTCTAGAATCAGAACGTAACCACACAAATAACCTAAACCCTTTTCTCTCTTTCTCGCATCGCTTACGAACGGTAAAACCCTAATCCAGATCTGTTCTTCGTTCTCTTAGATTTGATTTTGATTACCGATTTTGAATCTCACTGTTATCATTATTGTTCTTGTTGTGTGATTTATTAGTATTAATTTTACTGTTATATTTGATTTGATTTGTTTTTATTTGATTTTGATTTTGATTTGAGTTAATTGTTCATTAGCATTTAATAAATTAATTGTTACTATTATTGATGTTGTTTGTGAGTGCTGATAACTGAAACTGAATTTTGATTTTGATTATTTTTTTGGTGTAGTGAAAATTTGATTTAGAAAGATGAGTGTGGTGGGATTTGATTTTGGTAACGAGAGTTGCATTGTTGCTGTTGCTAGACAGAGAGGGATTGATGTTGTGTTAAATGATGAATCGCAACGTGAAACCCCGGCGATTGTGTGTTTTGGTGAAAAGCAGCGTTTTATTGGTATTGCTGGTGCTGCTTCGACTATGATGAATCCTAAGAATTCGATTTCTCAGATAAAGAGGCTTATCGGGAAGCAGTTTTCGGATGTTGATTTGCAGCGGGATCTTAAGTCTTTGCCTTATAGTGTTAGTGAAGGAGCGGATGGGTATCCTTTGATTCAGGTGAGGTATTTGGGGGAAGTTAGGGCGTATACGCCTACGCAAGTGTTTGCGATGATGTTGTCGAATATGAAAGAGATAGCTGAGAAGAATCTTAATGCGGCTGTTAATGATTGTTGTATTGGGATTCCGGTTTATTTTACTGATCTCCAGAGAAGGGCTGTTTTGGATGCTGCGACTATTGCTGGTTTGAACCCGCTTAGGCTGCTTCATGAAACTACTGCTACTGCGTTGGCGTATGGGATTTATAAAACGGATCTGCCGGAGAATGATCAGCTGAATGTGGCTTTTGTGGATATTGGACATGCTAGTATGCAGGTGTGCATTGCTGGGTTCAAAAAGGGGCAGCTGAAAGTGTTGGCTCATACTTTTGATAGGTCACTTGGTGGTAGAGATTTTGATGAGGTTTTGTTTAATCATTTTGCTGGGAAGTTTAAGGAGGAGTACAAAATTGATGTGCTTCAGAATGCGAGAGCCTGTTTGAGGCTTAGGGCTTCTTGTGAGAAGATGAAGAAGATGCTTAGTGCAAATCCGATTGTGCCTTTGAACATTGAGTGCTTGATGGACGAGAAGGATGTTAAGGGTATCATGAAGCGCGAAGAGTTTGAGGAATTGAGTCTCCCGATTTTGGAGCGTGTCAAGGGACCTTTGGAGAAGGCACTTGCAGAAGCAGCACTCTCAGTTGATGATATACATATGGTTGAGGTTGTTGGTTCAGGTTCTCGTGTACCAGCTATAAACAAAATATTGACTGAGTTTTTCAAGAAGGAGCCAAGGAGGACAATGAACGCCAGTGAATGTGTTGCCAAAGGAGCTGCATTGCAATGTGCTATTCTTAGTCCAACATTTAAAGTGCGAGAATTTCAGGTAATTAGTTTGTGAGATGCATGATATTGTCTTCCTCTTCATATTCCTACTCATTATAAAACTGTTTGTGCCTTTAGGAGCAATAAATTTTAGCATTTTCTATGCTATTCTCTATTTGACTCTGGTACATACTTCTGGTTATGCCTTAATAATTTTGCATGTGAGTTTCTTTTGTGTATGTGTGTGTGTGTTTATTTCCATTTCCTTGCTGTGACTTGTTCATATATATAAGGTTTTGCATGATCCGGTATTGATGTTACTATTTTATTTTATGATGTGAAGGTCAATGAAAGCTTTCCTTTCTCAATCTCTCTAGCATGGAAAGGGTCTGGTCCAGATGCACAGGATAGTGGAACCAATAATCAGCAGAGTTCCCTTGTTTTCCCCAAGGGAAATACCATACCTAGTATCAAGGCACTGACATTCTACAGGTCAGGAACATTTTCCATTGATGCACAATATAGTGATGTCAGTGGGCTGCAAACACCTGCTAGGATCAGCACATACACAGTAAGCTGGTTGACAAGTTCTTATTTCTTTGTAAAGTAACTTTTCCCTCTTTGAAGTTCTTTAATTCTTTTAATTTTGTGGGGGCAGATTGGTCCTTTTGAAGCTAAACAAAGCGAGAAGGCAAAAGTTAAAGTGAAAGTCCGATTGAATCTGCATGGAATTGCATCTGTTTACTTGGCAACGGTAAGTCTTTAGTGACCGCTTAATTTTCTCGCCTACCATAACCTCTTTTACACTTGTGATTTTAAATCAGTGAGCATATTTGGCTGTAATCTAACAACTTTTACTTGATTTGTTCAGCTCCTGGAAGAGGAAGAAGTTGAGGTTTCAGATTCCAAAGAATCGGCAAAAGAAACTACTAAGGTGGATGTTAATGCTGCCGCTCCTCCCACCTCCAACGACAATGATGCTGATGTAAATATGCAAGATGCAAAGTCTAGTGCTGATACCCCTGGGGTTGAAAATGGCATCCCTGAGACCGGAAATAAGCCTGTTCAAATGGATGTTGATGATACCAAGGTGAGTACTATAGAAAGTAATATTTAAGTGTATTTTCAATATCAGAATTTCCTTTTTTATGCAATTGTTCGATGTTTTACTGTAATATTTTTGCCTGTCATGGTTTTGACACCCCTCTGTTTGCATATTGGAGCTTTCGACAATGTAAAACCAGTCTAATTCACATGAAAAGGGATCTGTTTACTATTTTTAGAATATGATAGTGCCACGGTTTATGTTGATTTAACTAACTGAGAAGGCAATTTGAAGAATAAATGCACAATTATGACCTTATTGTGGAGGTTTGATGTGGTATTTCTGCGTGTTTGCATCATATTGTTATTGATTTAACTTGAAAATGATTTCCTCAATTTTCTGCTTTGGATTAAAATGCAAATATCCTTAGGTTGTACTCAGTCAGTTGTTGATAAGATGATAGTGGCACAGTTAACGATACTCCAATATCAATTTTTCAATTACTTTCCAAATAAACTTCGTTGTTGATTCAGGCTCCAAAGAAAAAGGTTAAGAAAACTAGTGTTCCGGTAGCTGAGTTAGTTTATGGAGCAATGACACCAGTGGAAGTCCAGAAAGCTGTAGAGAAGGAGTATGAAATGGCTTTGCAAGATCGTGTGATGGAAGAAACAAAGGACAGGAAAAATGCAGTAGAGGCTTATGTTTATGACATGAGAAACAAGGTTTGTGTTATCTTTTTCTTTTTCTCTTACAGAAAGTCTAACCTCAAATACAAATGCTCGTCACTCATCTTTGCTGAAACTGATTATTTTTTCTGCTACCGTTTTAGCTTAATGACAAGTACCAAGACTTTGTCGTTGCTTCAGAGAGGGAAGGTTTTACCACTAAACTTCAGGCGGTGGAAGATTGGCTATATGAGGAAGGTGAAGATGAAACTAAAGGTGTATATGTTGCAAAACTTGAAGAGCTCAAAAAGGTAAGAAATTTTGCTTATAAGGACATTGGTCTTGTCCTATGTAAACTTTTAAATAAAACAGGCATCAGAAAATCCCTGGTGCTTTTTCCGTTCATGCTTTTATGCGCAAATGTTGGTGGCTGGAGACATTTCCATGACAGTTAATGATTGATAATGTTAATTGACTAGTATTTATGCAATTGCAGCAAGGTGACCCGATCGAAGAGCGTTACAAAGAATACACTGAGAGGGGTGCAATAGTTGATCAGTTAATCTATTGTATAAATAGTTACAGAGAAGCTGCAATGTCACCTGATCCCAAATTTGATCATATTGACATCAATGAGAAACAGAAGGTAATTGCTAATCAATATTTTTCCTTTTTCTATAAAATTGTTGTAATTTATTCTGAAGTCATGTGTACTTACTTTAAATTGTTCATAGGTCTTAAATGAATGTGTTGAGGCTGAGAATTGGCTTAGGGAGAAGAAGCAGCAGCAGGATTCACTTCCAAAACATGCCAACCCTGTACTCTTGACCGCTGAAATAAGAAAGAAAGCTGAGGCTGTTGATAGGTATTTGTTTTAAGTTAACTCTTGTGAACTTATGAAATACATCTTGTATTCTTTTCAATATTAATTTTTTCTGTTAATTGTTCATCAATGTCTTTTTGTATCCAAACTATATACTTTCAAAAATCTCTTGTATTCTTATCATTATTAATTTATCTAGTTATTGTTCATCAATGGCTTTTAATCAAAACTATATATGTTGAACAGGTTCTGCAAGCCAATCATGACAAAACCAAAGCCAGCCAAGCCAGCTACTCCTCCTGCACCACCAAGCCCAGCTTCTTCAGGCTCTGAGCAGCAGCAACCTCAGGCAGATGCTAATGCCAACAGCACTAATGAGAACGCTGGGGATGATAGTCAGGCCACATCCGCATCTACGGAGCCAATGGAGACTGATAAGCCAGAGAATGCCAGTTCTGCATAATTTTGTTCTTGAATTAATCTCAGTTCGTGTTGAGACTAATAGTGTCTACTACATTTTGTATGACCTTATATGATTATGAATTGCCAGAATTTAGGCTGGAAAAAGGCTTTGGTGGGTTGACAGTTAGTGGTTGCCGTGATGTTTGATGTGGAGCCCTATCCTGTTAGACGGTTATTTACGTAAGTTTCAATTCATTTATTTTGCCTTTAGAATCCGGATTTTTTGCAGAAGGGTTTTGAAGAGAAAGTGATTGTATGACCTGCCTTACTATATGTTTGGCAGGAAGATGCCAAATTTATGCTTAGGTTTATAGAATATATGTGTACGGTTTCTATAAGTTGAATTATGGTTTCTTTAAGTTGAATTATTGAATTATAATTGTTGTTTTCCATTGTTTATGTAATGAAATTACGATTTTTAAGTAATGGAATTTTTGACATTTTAGGAGTCTAACATGTATGTATGCAATTTAGTCCTACACTTCAAAAATACGAGAACCAATTATGTTTTGAAATCCAAGCATCGATTTATCTTCAATTTACTACACTATTGTCTACACACAATTTTCAAGTTACAATAGATATATTTCTCAATATGCTTAACCATTTCAAGTATCTATAGGGTCCGACTCATTACACATTATATTTATTTTTTAACTGTTTTAAGTTTTACTGAGAAACTTTCTTTGTAAGTATGAGTTATGAGTAAAATACTGAAATGATGTCTAATTTTAAGTTGCTTAATTTCAATTCAATAATTGAATCTACAATTTCTCTTTCTTTATTCAATCCATAACCCAAGTGAACCATATCTGAGTTTATTTCGTGCTAAAATTTATCTAGTATTTATTTGCTTTTCTCAAAATGTTGTATGTATAGGAAGTTATGGGAAGTTTACTACAAAATGTCCATAATTCATTTTCTCCCGTTTTTCAATCTTGAACATTCTCAAACCAATCTAAAGTTTCTCAAATGGTTATATTTAGAGAATTTTGAACCCACTCTATAGTTTTCTAGCACATTACATGAAAATACATAATGACCCTGGTAATTGGAAATGTGTTTTCGGTAAGCACCCTTATTAGGCCTTTGGTAGACGAGGTCTGTTGCCTTTGGTAGACGAGGTCATTTGAAATAGTTGGAAACTAATCAGAAATAAAACTACGTGTGATACCGTGCTTATATTTTCGAAAGCACTTCAAAGACACAATAGTTAAGATTGAGAAATTCAAGTTAATAAGCAGATACGAATTGAAAATATATTTACGGTTAGGATCGTTGTTATATTTACAGTACGCACCGTCTCTTCCTCATTTTTCAGAAACAGTTTGAAAACAAAAATACTAAAGACACAAAAACCTAACCCTCTCAAATTTCATTGTATCAAAATTAATCTAGTGTTCAAGCAGATTTAAGTAAAAAAAAATTATCATCTGTAAGTTGTTTTTGAGCTTTTTAGAATTTGTGTAATTTCACCCATAATTTGTGTTTAAGAGTAGAAAATTCAAGTTTTTTTATTGTTTGAAATGTTATGAGTCATAAGAAACGTGTTAGGTATGTTTTTGTTTACGATCAATGATCATTTTTCGAGGTCACTGGGGTCGAGTTTTTCCATTGACGAAGTTGAAATGTTGCAGATCGTATCAGAGATGTATTTATGGTTTTCTTCAACGTTTGCATCAAAAATAAAAAATGCATAATCGATTTTAGTCAGTATGTAATTTCTCAATTTTTTTAACTTAAGTCATTGTTAATGTTTGTTTCGTTCTTCTACACAAGTAATGGATGAGAGATCATCTAGGTTGAGGCATAATAGGTTGTGTCAGATGCATTTACAATCTCTAGTGTCCATGTTTTTATGTCTACTTCATCGTCTTTCTCCTGCCGCAAATGACGAGTTTCTTCAGTTCATCCGTCTTCGTCGTCCTGTAGACGCACTTTCTCAGTTCTGAACCAACACAAGAGGCCACACAACTATGATCTGATGCCACATAACTGTCACCTGATACATCTCAACCGCAACCTGTATCCCAACCTCAGGCATCCCAGGGAGTTGAGGTGACATATGCGGCGCCTCAAGATTTTGAAGGAGGGCCTTCTGATTTATCGTTGCTGTCTCTAAACTTGGACCATGATGTTAGACATACCATGTACGAAGAGTTTGAATTATTTATTCTATTAATTTTTGTTGAATTTATTTTATTATTAATTTTTGCTGAATGAATTTTGTTTAACCATGTATGCATAAATGTGATTCGTTGAAAATCATTAATCATGCACGAAAGATCACTAAACTCGTAGCTCTCCATGAGCCATGGTTTGATGGGCTCTAGTTACTTTTAGGGTTGAAAGACTTGAGCCTCTATGGACCATTAATCTTGGTACGATTAACACTTTTGTTGAGAGGTGATACCACAAGACGTCATCGTTCCATCTATCATATAGTGAGATGATGATCTCCTTGGATGTTGCTGCATGTGTTGCATCTCCCGATAAGAGCGAGGTTTTTAGGTCACGAGAGGTGCAACAAAGAGGATGCATTGAAGTTTTTGGTAGAGAGATTGGGAGTTACCATTGAGAGTGATATGACTAGGACGAATTTCACCCAGGGTGCTCACGCCAAATTTAATAATTTGAAGAAGGTGTTCACAGATAAGCTACGACATGCACGATAGGCTGATGGTGACCCAAGCAAGTTAGCTCTCACTGGAGGTGTGCTATGAGAGCGTATTTATGTTTCTGGTTGATACATCTATTATTTAGGACACTTGTGCATTTATAATGTTGTCATGTATCTGGAGTACTTTGACAATTTGAGCATATTCATGAGTGGAACTGTGGGTTTGTTTGTTTGGTGTACTTGTACCAGTGTTATAAGTGGAGGACGAAGCAGGTGATTGGGAGCAAAAAACTACTAGCGGTAAAATATATTGGTCTTATATTGTTATGTGTCGTTTTGTAAATGTTTGTGAGTCAGTTACTAACTAATAATTATTATAATTTCAGGCATGGATCCTATATCATTTCCCCGCATTTCGGGTTGGTCACTTGCTAGGGGTTAAAATGAAGAAAATACGTATGCCATTACATTCGACCTGCTTCGAGGGAACCAGGCTATAGAGCCGTTTTAGGTGTATACTGATCGACTGGTATTTAAACATACACTCCTCCATACATACATTGACCACCGTGTCACGATGCCATTTGACGGTGTTACATTGTTTTTGGGATGTCTGGATTATGGGTCGCACAAGACTACTGCTCATCTGCTTGAGCGCATCATGCGTTAGTTCAGGTATATGCGGTAATACTAGGATCCTGTTGTGTATGTTCCTCCCCTGGTGAAACAGAGGGATATCAATGTTTTGTTTAATGATTATGTTAATCATCTTGTGCTAGATGAAGTCTAGGGTACCTTAGCACCAAATGATCGAAGCTACGTGGATGGTTATATCATACGATTCTTCAAGGTGTAATATCCATATCTAGTATAAGATGCTCCAAGAAATCCACAGAGGTCGGCTCATTAGGATATTCTAAAGGAGGAGCAAGCTAGGACCGATCATGCAACTGATGTGTTTTCATAGGTGTCGCCATATCATGGAGATTGCGCATCCGAGTATTGATGGAGGTCAGTTTCTTGATGACTCTGATGTTAGAGGTGTTTTAGATGCCATCATGGAAGAGCAACGTCTAAATGATAAGAACACCATTCACTAATTAAGACGTGATCATATTAGACCTACACCTAGATGATATAAACCCATGAAAAAATTTAGAGTTTGCATCACATTCCTTCAACCAATTCAACCTAGACTTATGCCATTGCATACTAGAATTCAACTTAGATAAAGTAAACAAATCCGCCAAAAGGTCATGCAGTTCTGCACCTCACATTCCCCTAAACTAAGATTTCCCCCTTTCATATCTAGGGACTTCATACTCTATTTAACCTTCGAGATCCTTCCCTCATAATTCTAAGTATGTTGTTGATGCCTCCATTTCAGACTTCCTTTGATTAACCTCAATTTTTCCTTCAACACATAGCCACCACACCGCTCCACCTAAAAAGACCTCCACTTTTCAACCACAAAAACATGATACCGAGATAAATTCGCCTAACATTTCAACATACATTGTGGTCGTAATCCCCAATTCTGGATATCAATAGATAACACCAAAGGACAATGATCATATAACCCACTAGGAAGAGCCTACTGTAGCGGTAAAGCGACAAGAAAAGAGTGAGTTATTATTTTTACCGGGTGATATATACCGGTTAGGTTATATCGTATTGTATCCACAAAGATTGGTTATTGGTTCGTCGTTCGACAATTCTACCGTTAATGAGTTTGAGATTAAATGAGTTGAAAATAAAAGACAAAAAGTAAATGAACAAAAAGTATAAAGGATGGACAGCTTGTCCGGAACGAATGCACATTATCCATCACAGACTTAAATCTACCGTCCAGTTATACTCAACCTACGATTATCATCCGTGTCATCACATACCTCTCACAACATAAACTATTTCTAACCCAAATTGATAACTCAACTACGTCACCTCAATATCCATCTCTGGCATATCTCACCCACATAAAGGCATTAAGATCAAATACTCTAAGTAAATGTCAGCTCTAAACTCATTTCTAACATTTAGAAACTAACAGATAATCATCCTAGGTAAGAATCTAAGTGATCTATATCTAGTAAAGCTCAAATCTCTAACATAGAATAAAAACCTAAGACAATCACCAACACAGATTTGTAAAGCAAACTTTATACAACGCCAAGGGCGACAAATATATATGAGTAAGAGTAGATATACATACATAACCAACAAATAGAGAAATACAAAGAGAAGAGAAGAGATAAATCACTCATTTACACTGGTTTGTCAACGCCTATCAAAGAGCAATCCACCTCTAATCATCCATGAGCAAGACCTAATGTTGTTTTCTAAGCTAATCTACCAAAAATGGAGGTTGATGGAAATGAGGATAAAAAACCACCCCAAAACCATAACCAAAAAAGTGCTGAAAATGAAGTTATAAAGCAAATCTCGGACGACCGCGCTCAGCAGTGTGAGCACACTCAGCACCATAAGATATTTACACGTTAAACCGCCTTAATGTCGCTCAGCGACGAGGGCACGCTCAATGGCCTCTTAAACTAAATTTATCTCTGCCGCAACAGTACCAAAGCACTCAACCTACTCTAAAACGCGTTGAGCGGACTCACGCTGAGTGGCCTCACCGCGCTCAACGGCCTCCACTGAACAAAACTGGTCTTTTATTCATCAAAACTACGTCTTCGGAGCCGTGTCCTCAAAAATTTATTCCTCGATGCTCCAACACGCACAAATACCTACAAAATTACATTAAAACTAATCAAACGGTACATTATACATAAAACACAATATAACGTATTTACAACAAAAAATAGGGTTATTCAACAATTATTAACAAACAAGAACGAATAAGTACCACAAAACATATATACAAAATAACTACATTTTGGCGCTTATTAACTCTCACCAACTTGACACATTGTTTGTCCTCAAACAAATTCAAATAACTCAAAGAAACGAAGAATCATGATCAAAGAATCACGAATCAACAAGTTTTAAAACGGAAAACAAATGTATGGTTCAAACGAAAACGTACACGACAAATACATACTTACCACATTCCTACAACGACAACATATAAACGAAAAAATCCTAAGTACAAAAATCATGCAAAATATTCTAAAACAAAACAAGCTCAATCACGAATCACAGCTAGCAAAAAATCATCGGTAGATGAAGAACACACAAAGGTGACGAATAAAAAAACACTCCTCCACAATCTTGCAAACAATAGTCTAAATTATGCATTCATCCAAAAACGTATTGAAAATACAAATGCAAGAATCACAAGGGCTTTTCAAGGTTGTAATGTGGCTTGGTTAACAAACAAGTGATAAGCCCTAAAGCTAATCGATACAAAAACTTGCCGAAACCTAAGAGAGTGATCAACTCGAAAAGACTCAAGCATAAAATCTCAATCAAAATTATTCTTCATCACAAATTGTCAAACCAAAACACCTCACTTATTAACACAACATTATTCATACTCTTTTTTTTCTTTTCTATTTCCAAAACTTTTCTCTTTTTTTCTTTCTTTTTTTTTTCTAATCTTTTTTCTTCACATTTTCTTTCTTTCTTTTCTTAACTCTTAACCTCATACCAATCACAATATAAGTACATAAGCATTCATCTTCCCAACTTGAACCCAACCAACATTATTATGTGAATACTCCCTACTTTCTAAGGCAAAGTAAAAAGTCATACAACAACATATAGTTAAGAGTTCAAGAAACAAAGAAATCAATATTCATACAAAAAGTGAATTGACACTCATAGACAATCATCAAGTTCAAATAAAATGGATGTTGATAAAAGCTCAAAGGGTTAACAAAGGTTCACACACTCACAAGGTGAATTGGATATTTGGCCAAGATAGTTATGCTCAAAATCAAACAAAATACCTTGATCATTTTCATGCAATCATACAATCAACACAAAACAAAAGATTAAGCATAATAAAATCTAGTTAAAACAAGAATTGTGGTCTCAAAAATATGTAAACAATGGAAAGCTTTTTCATTTATGGGTAAAAAGGGAACTAAAGTGATTCAATTCATGATCAAGTAATGAAAAATAATGAATGACATGGTAATTATACAAATGATAAATTTCCTAAACATGTTATGTTATAGAAAGAGATAAACGAGTACCTGACGTGTACCAACTTTGAAACTATCATTACCATACATCCGTGAGTTAAAACAATTAAACTCGGAAAATCACCAAATGTAACCTCAAGCTACCGTACCAAAATTTGATTCCAAACAACAAACAAAAGAATTAGAAAAACAAAATGTACAAAATTTACATCCAACAAAACTCCTCAAGCTAAACACGACGAGCTTGCGGATAACACAATTTGACAAAACAAAACAAATACAAATAACAATAAGTAAACATGGTGAAAATGAATTAACAAGTTGAAAAGTGAAAATTTAAAATTAAGAACAAGTCCTATTTCAACTTGTTAAAACATAAGTCACCACACACATAAACAAACATAAACAAACATGCTTGTTTTACGTCATAAGCTCGACGTCTTTATTGTGCGAGCACTAGTAACCTCCTCTCGTCATGGCATGGTATTGCCACACCGCGCAAACCTAAAGAAAGTGTCCTAAGAACCACACAACAAACGTTACGAATACGAGACAACTTACAACAATATTTGAAAATAAGGAAAAACACACATATGTACAAGTATGGAAAATAAACACATAACGTGTATAAGTAACAATATACAAGTTCATATACAAAGCCTATACAACATATACATTAATTACAAAACTCAAAAACAACAGAATTATCGAAATACATAAACAATAAAACCAATCCCCGACAACGGCACCATTTTGTTGCAGCGGTAAAGTGGCAAGCAAAGAGTGAGGTATTATTTTTACCTGGTGATATATACCGGTTAGGTTATCGTATCGTGTCCACGGATATTGGTTATTGGTTCATTGTTCGACAATTCTATCGTTAATGAGTTTGGGATTAAATGAGTTGAAAATAAAAGACAAAAAGTAAATGAACAAAAATTATAAAGGATAGACAACTTGTCCGGAACGAATGCACACTACCCGTCACAAGCTTAAATCTACCGTCCAATTATACTCTTCCTACGATACTCGTCTTTGTGATCACATACCTCTCACAATCCAAGCTATTTCTAACCCAAATTGAGAATTCAACTATGTCACCTCAATATCCATCTCTGGCATATCTCACCAACACCGAGACATTAAGATCAAATACTCTAAGTAAATATTATCTCTAAACCCATTTCTAGCATTCAGGAACTAACAGATAATCATCCTAGGTAAGAATCTAAGTGATCTATATCTAGCAAAGCTCAAATCCCTAACATAGAGTAAAAACCTAAGACAATCACCAACACAGATTTGTAAAGTAAACTTTATACAATGCTAAGGGCGACAAATATACATGATAATATAAGGAATGAAAACAAATCATATTAATCATGACTCATGATTTTTTTACCATTAACTAATTATATTTAATAAATATTAATGAAGATTAATAAATAAATAAAAAAAAACAACAATAACAACAACAACAATAATAATAATAATAACAATAATAATAATAACAATAATAAGAACAATAACAAAACAATAATAACAACAATAATAGTAACATTAATAATAACAATAATAACAACAATAATAACAACAACAACAACAATAATAATAATAATAATAATAATAATAATAATAATAATAACAACAATGATAATAATAATAATAATAATAATAATAATAATATTAATAATAATAATAACAACAACAATAACAACAACAATAATAATAATAATAAGAATAATAATAAGAAGAACAACAATAATAACAATAATAATAACAACAACAACAACAACAATAATAATAATAATAATAATAATAATAATAATAATAATAATAATAATAATAATAATAATAATAATAATAATAATAATAATAATAACAACAACAACAACAACAACAACAACAATAATAATAATAATAATAATAATAATAATAATAATAATAATAATAACAACAACAATAGTAATAACAATAATAATAATAATAACAATAACAATAATAATATTAATAATAATATTAATAATAATAACAACAACAATAATAATAATAATAATAATAACAATAATAATAATAATAATAAATAATAATAATAATAATAATAATAATAATAATAATAATAATAATAATAATAATAATAATAATAATAATAACAACAACCAAGTAATAAGGGGGTGTATTACGGCCCTAAAGGATTACCCAATCTGATGCTCTATGGAATGTACTGATCGGAAATTGATTTTATTGTGTGTTAATGATGAAATAATTATATATGATGGCTTTTGGGTTATGAAAATGTATGATGTAATTGTGTAATTTGTTTTTCCGTTGTTCCGATCGAACGTTCGAATGATTGTGTTGATTGCATTTGACATAAAAGTACTAACAGGGCAAACCCGGATAAGGTAACCGGTATAGGCAAATCCTGTGTGCTTGTGTATGTGATATATGCTTAAATCAGAGTAGAACCATGTTGTCAGGTAGTAATCTTGTTTGTTGGTTATCGGCTATTGATATGCCTTGATTGATCGTTATTTCTTTACACCAGAACTGCCAAAGGCGATGTGCAAGGGGGGCATTGAAGCGTTTACCACTATGAGACTCATTTGTATTCTTGGTATTGGTAAGTGTGTGACGCCATATAAGCTACATTACCAGACTTTTCTTACCATCTAGTGAAGCCACGTAGACATTAACACTAGGCTTTCACCCGATGGACGTGTACGTTCGAGATGGTGTTTTTGCATCCGTGTGGTTGGTGCCCGTCTAACTTGCGTTGGACGGAGGCGGGATCGTGACGCCACTTAGGCAACGTCATGGTTGAACTCGTTGCAGATGCGCTACACAGTAATAACAATAACAACAAAAACAGTAATAATAATAATAATAATAATAATAATAATAATAACAATAATAATAATATTAATAACAATAATATTAATAATAATATTAATAATAATAATAACAACAATAATAATAATAATAATAATAATAATAATAATAACAATAACAACAATAATAATAATAATAATAATAATAATAATAATAATAATAATAATAACAATAATAACAATAATAATAACAACAACAACAACAATAATAATAATAATAATAATAATAATAATAATAATAACAACTACAACAACAACAACAATAATAATAATAATAGTAATAATAATAATAATAATAATAATAATTTTAATAATAATAATAATAAGCAAAAACAACCGACCACGGTGGGAGTCAAACGCACGACCTTTTGATCCAAAGTCAAACGCGCTAATCCACGGTGCTATGCGGTCTATTGTTGTATGTTTTTTGTAGTAACTGTATCTGACTCCATTTCATTCAGTATTATAGCTTTTATCTATGCAGAAAAATTTTCGTCAATTAACGCACTCTAACATCTTTTATCGTACACTTTTTTAATATTTTTTATATTAAATAATTCACAACACCATTATGGAGATGCTCAATGATAATGTTGCAAGCATATATACTGACATACTGTCAAGCTTGGGGATAATCACTAATTGAGTGTAAATGGGAATGAGTGGTGAAAGTTATGCATAAAGGAATTGAATAAGCTATGTTATAAGTGAGGTGTATTTTGTTCCTTAGCTGATAATTTTTTTCTAAGGTTATGTTTGGGAGTTTGGAGAGGAGGGGAAGGGAGTGTAAGTATCAGGTGTGCCTAAGAGGGGGGGTGAATTAGGTATTTAAAAAATTATCGGTTATATATGAATACTTGTACTAATTTTTCTGGTTTGGTATATGAAGTTTTTATAAGTGTTTCTTTACTTTTGGTTATGGTGTGATGAAAGCAGTAAAAGCGGAAAGGTAAAGGACACAAAGATATATCCTGGTTCCCCTCACAGATCGAGAGTACTCCAGTCCCCTTTCCAACACGAAAGAGATTTCACTATAGTCAGAATTATCGTACAGCCTATTGACACCAAAAGGTGAAGCCTACTATCTAACCTATAGGGAGACCAAAGGTTCTTAAAACCTTTAAGATCTAACAACACTATGTGCAAGAAGAACAATCCTCTTCAATGCACAACTTGTTTCCAACAATCTTGGACAACAAGAAAAACAATAAATGTGTTTGAATTTATACAAGAGATTTTGAAGTTTGTAGTATACTATATCAATCTTGGATTGATCTTCTTCTTCAAGCAAACAATTCTCAAACAATGAATGCAAGTGTTCACAATGAGAAATATGAAACTTAGAATAATTTTTTAATGAAAAATATGCATGGAAAGTTTCATAAAAAATTTGAATTAGAACACTTGAGAGTATTTGAAATTTTTGGAAGTTTTTGAATATATAAAATTGTAATTGAAGAAGGTGAATTATTTTTGAAAATTTTCAGAATTTATATGTTGTAAAACACCTTTACAAAAGTGTATAATCATATGAAAAGTTGTCATGCTTCAACACAAAGAACCCATAAAAAATCTGCCCAAAAAATAAAAGTATTTTTCATACTGGTTCGTGGGAAACCGGTTCCCTCCTGGGAGAACCCGCGGTTCCTGCTGAACCAACGTTTAAAAATTTTGAATTTTACAGGGGTTCCTGGGAGAACCCGGGTTCCCCATACAAATTTCCAGGGGCATGGTTTTTCAGGATTTGGGTAACCGGGTTCCCCATACAAATTTCCAGGGGCATGGTTTTTCAGGATTTGGGTAACCGGGTTCCCATATAGAGGAACCGGTTCCCAGCACAATTTTTTCCAAAATTTGTTTTTCAAAAGGTTTTATCTTAACTTTGAAATGTATAATATTTTTAACATTTTTTATGGATGCATGTATTATTTTGTGAACACTTGAATGCATATAATGAGATTGAATGCATAACCTTTGACATTTTGTTCTTGATTCTTCAAGACTTGATTATGATGAATTGATCCATTACTTTTTGCCATCAAAGTCTTCATTGTTTATTGTCTTCATCAAAACATTAGGAGGCAAGCTTGATAATGCATCTTGACTTCACATTCTCCCCCTTTTTGATGATGACAACCTTTTATTTGAAATTAAGAATCATTTGTTTTCTCCAACAATTGAGGCAATTTGAAGTTATATAGAGGCTCCCCCTAAATCAAAGCTCCCCCTTGATTTATGACTTGGAGACCACTTGAACAATTTAAAATTCATGTTTGCTACAATTTGTTGTTAGAGAAACACATGTATATACATATCTTCTCCCCCTTTGTCATTAGCAAAAAGGAATGGGGAAAAGAATAAAAATATTGAAATGCAAAGGAAGGATATGCAAGTTAAAAATGAAAAGAACACATAATGGACATATTAACTTAACATAAGTTATATTGTCTAAACACATGACAAAAAATTATAACAATGAGAACAAGTCTTAACATAACAAAACATAATTGAAACAATGTCTAAAACAAAGAAAATTAACATCTAAACAAAACATAAGTCATAAAAGAAATTATTCATCCATATTGTCATTTTCATTTTCATTCTCTTGATTATCTCCATCACCAACTTCATCATCATCTTCCTCATCATTGGTCATGGGTTGGTTTCGTTGAGCTTTGATAAGGTCTCGCATTTGGCGTCGAATGAGGGCATGCTCAAACTGGTTTTCCCTATGGTTGTTGGCAATTGTGGTTTCTATGGAACACATTTTGTTAAACAATAGTTCCAATGTATAGCCACCTTCGGGAACCGGAGGAGGAGCATTTGCTGCAAGATCTTCTTTATAAATAAATCTTCCTTCGAGGTCAACAATAATACCAGTGTTCTTGAGGGCAGTCTTGACATTGATTTCTGAGTCTTTTTCGGTCATCTCAATTTTGGGTTCTCTTTGCAAAGAAATACCAGCTCGCTCAATAATTCTTGAAATTGGTCTAGCATATGGGAGACCACCATTTAAGTGAACGAGGTGATTCATATGATGTAGCATAGTGAGAGCCCAATTGATAGGAATCCCTTGGTTCAAAGCATATAAAACTTGAAGCTCAAACTCATTGATACGGGAGTGGTTGGAGTTTTTAGGAAGCAACACATAAGCTATAATGTAATGGAGCATCCTATCACTGACAGATAAGTTGGATCCAAACATATGCAACTTAGAAGCATTTTGTTGCCTAACACTAGCCCGCTGAGATTCTCGACAGAAATTCAAAAAGACCTCAATTTTACTATAGGTTTCCCATTCATCTGGTATAGACCCTGGAACCAGAACCAAACCCTCATAAGGAACCTTTAAACTTCTTCCAAAAGTTTCAATATCCATGCAAATATCCTTGTTTAACACAGAGGAGGTCAAAACAAATTCATCATTCTCATTTGTACCTAAGGACATGTTTTGATAGAACTCCTTAACCAAATCAGGGTAAATATATCCATGCTCACTCACAAATAAATCCACCTTAGCAGCAGTAAGACTAGCAGGAAAACGGAAGCTATGATCAGGAAAAAACAGGAAGTTTACCATACTTTGCCGGTAATAGGGCTTTGTTCCGAATATTGAACGTGAGTCTCCTACTCTTGAGTGTAGGACGGTTTCCTTCATTTGGGTCAGCACTGGATTCACCAATCTGTTGTTTTCCCTTAGCACTCCTTGTTGCTCTTGAAGCCATGGATGAGTTATGAAGCTTTTTGGAAAGTTAGGGTTTGAAGAGTAATTTCGGATTTGGGGTTAGAGATGAGAGTTGTGATGGGATATGGAATAAGGAAGGAGGATATGGAGGTATGGTGTAATGGGTGTTGATGGAGGAGAGTGTGGGGTTTTGATGGAGGAGAGAATGAAGGTTGAAGGAGATGTTGGAGTGAAGAGGAGTGAAGAGCTTATTTTAAAAGTGACTTAACAATACACAACATATGTGATAAAATAGAAAGAAGAAAAAAAAGATTTATGAAGAATACGTGAAAACGTGGCCCTGTACGCAGAGGTAATCGGTTCCCAGGTGGGGGTAACCGGTTACCCAGTTTAAAAAACGCGTTCTGGAACCAAAGAATAACGTGGGAACCGGTTCCTCCATATGGGAAACCGGGTTCCCCTGAAGAAAAATTAAAAATTCTTTTATTTTTTGCAAAAATTTTATATAAATATTTAAGTGCATGTGGGGAAACATATACACATTAATATTTGAGTATTTTAAACATGTAACACACATATTTATGCACATGAAACACATATAAGAAGGAGTAGAAGAAGAGATGCATTTGATAAAAAAAATTTAAAAAAATAACAAGTGCACCTTAAATGAAGTTGAATATTTCATGTATCACTTTCATCCAAAATTCCGAGTTCTCTCCGAATCTTATAAAACGGTTCACGAGCAAGCGGCTTCGTAAAGATATCTGCGAGTTGATTATGAGTATCCACAAAAGTGACTTCGACATCTCCTTGAAGTACATGATCACAGAGAAAATGATGTCGAATGTCGATGTGTTTGGTTCTTGAGTGCATGACTGGATTTTTGGTAATATTGATTGCACTTGTGTTGTCGCATCGAAGAGGAATGCATCCAAGATCAAGTCCGTAGTCACGGAGTTGTTGCTTAAGCCAAAGAATTTGTGCACAACAACTACCTGCTGCTATGTACTCCGCTTCGGTCGTGCTAAGAGCAACACATGCTTGCTTTTTACAAGCCCATGAAACTAATGCATTTCAAGAATGTGACATGTACCACTTGTGCTTTTTCTATCGGTTTACAACCCGCATAATCCGCGTCGAATAACCAATTAAATTGCAAACACTACCTTTTGGATACCATAAGCGACATTTGTTGTTCCTTTGAGATACTTCATAATTACCGCCATTAGATGAGATTCTTTTGGATTTGCTTGAAAGCGAGCACAAAGACGACACTAAACACAATGCCGGACTGGCCGTCAAATATAATAAAGAACCAATCATACCTCGATACTTTGTGATATCAATTGGAATACCAGATTCATCTTGATCAACATATGTACCGGAACCCATTGGAGTGTTCATCGCTTTGCAATTATCCATATCAAATCTTTTCAACAACTCTTTGCAATATTTGGATTGGTTGATGAAGATTCCATCTTTTAGTTGCTTAATTTGAAGTCCAAAAGTAATTCATCTTACCCATCATGGACATCTCGAATTCTCCTTGCATCATCGATGAAAATTCTTCACACATTTCTTTGTTAGTCGATCCAAAATGATATCATCAACATAGACTTGAACCAATAAAGTGTTACTTTTGATTTTCTTAATGAATAAAGTTTTATCAACCTTACCCTTTTCAAAACCTTTTCACACAAAAATTGCTAAGTCTATCATACCATGCTCTTGGTGCTTGCTTTAAGCCATAAAGAGCCTTTCTCAACTTAAAGACATGTGAAGGATTTTGAAGTCTTCAAATCCGGAGGTTGTTTGACATAGACTTCTTCATTGATGTATCCATTCAAGAATGCGCTTTTGACGTCCATTTGATAAAGCTGAAAATTTAATGAACAAGCATAAGCAAGTAAAAGACGAATAGCTTCTAACCTTGCAACTGGAGCAAATGTTTCTTCAAAGTCGATTCCTTCTTGTTGATTGTAACCTTGAGCCACCAATCTTGCTTTGTTTCGAACAATTATACCATTCTCATCAAGTTTGTTTTTAAACACCCATCGGGTACCTATGATGTGTTTATCACTTGGCCTAGGAACAAGTTCCCAAACTTGATTTCTCTCTAATTGATTTAATTCTTCTTGCATTGCAATTAACCATTGATCGTCTCCTAAGGCTTCATCAACTTTGGAAGGTTTAATTTGAGAAACAAAAGCCATGTTTAAGCAAGCATCTTTGAGATTTAATCTAGTTGTAACTCCATGACTAATATCACCAATGATTTTGTCAATAGGATGATCTCTATGAGTTCTCCATTCTTTGGGTAGATCATTGATGTTTGACTCTTGTTGTGGTACTTCTTGTTGATGTTCCGGTTGATTCACATTTTGATTATTTGAAAGTTCTTCCGAGGGTAAATCTATAATATCATCATTATCACACACAACTATTTCCTCCGTAGAGGTGTTAGTTTCATCAAAAGAGACATGCATAGATTCTTCAATAGTTAAAGTTCTTTTATTATAAATTCTATATGCTTTACTTGAAAGTGAATAACCAAGAAATATACCTTCATCGGATTTCTCTTCAAACTTACCGAGATTGTCTTTGTTATTGTTGAGGACAAAGCATTTGCATCCAAAGATGTGAAGGTGAGCAATGTTTGGCTTTCTTCCTTTGAAGAGTTCATATGGTGTCTTTTTCAAGATAGGTCTAATGATAACTCAATTTCCGACATAACAAGCCGTACTAACCGCATCCGCCCAAAAATACTTTGGTAGATTTGCATCACTAAGCATCGTTCTTGCAAGTTCCACTAGAAACCTATTCTTTCTTTCAACTACTCCATTTTGTTGTGGAGTTCTTGGTGCTGAAAAATTATGAGAGATACCATGTTCTTCACAAAACTCTTCAAATTGTGCATTTTGGAATTCTCCACCATGATCACTTCTTATGGATACAATCTTTAGTGATTTTTCATTTTGGATTTGCTTTGCATATTTCTTAAAGGCTTTAAAAGCATCACTTTTCTGCACAAGAAACAAAGTCCAAGAATATCTAGAAAAATCATCAACAATAACCAAAGCATACACATTACCTCCGAAGCTTCTTGTTCTTGATGGACCAAATAAGTCCATGTGCAACAATTGTAGTGGCCTTGTTGTGGACACCACATCCTTAGATTTGAAAGATGATTTTGTTTGTTTTCCCTTTTGACAAGCATCACATAATTTATCTTTGACAAACTTTATCTTTGGTAAGCCAACAACAAGATCATGTTTGGTTAATTTATTTAAGTGCTCCATATGAATATGGGCTGCCCTTTTATGCCATAACCATGATTCATTATTGTTTACCATGAGACATTTTAATTTTAAAGATAAATCGTTTAAGGAAATCATAAAAATATTATTAAATCTTTTACCTTTGAGTTTTACCTCATTGGTGACTTCATCAATGATCAAGCATTCATCTTTTGTAAATTTGATCTTGAAGCCTTTGTCACTAAGTTGGCTAATGCTAAGAAGATTGTGCTTTAGTCCTTCAACATAAAGAACATCTTCAATGGATGTGAAAGGTGGTGCACCAACTTTGACTTTACCAAGAATTCTCCCTTTGTTGTTATCTCCATAAGTGACATAACCCTTGGCCTTTAGAACAAGATTTGAAAAATGGTTTATGTCACCCGTCATATGCTTTGAACAACCACTATCAAGATACCACAAATTTGAAGTGGTCTTCAAGCACTCCTACAAAACAAATTAAGTTTTGTTAGGTACCCAAATTGCTTTGGGTCCTTCATAATTAGTACCTTTCTTTACCCACACATAATGCCCACTTGGAACACTAAAGTTTCTTATATAGCAAGCATTAGGTGTGTGGCCTTTTATACCACAATAAAAACAAGTAGGTTCAAAATTACTTATATATCTAGGAGGATAAGATTTATTCTTAACAACTCTTTTATTTTTAGGATAATGATGAACTACTTTAGGCTTATTCACTTTCTCTTGAATTGGTTGGTTATTAGCCTTAACAAAGATAGTTTTGTTGGGGCTTGGTTGAGAAAATTTTGAGAAACCAAGTCCACTTTTATCTTTAGGGTATCTTTGAGTGCTAAGAACCTTTTCCAATCCAACTTGTCCTTTTTCATACCTTTCTAAGACTCTTTTTAATTGAACAATTTGGAAAGAAAGTGATTCACAATTATTGCATACAAAATTCTGTTTTTGATCACTAATCATCTTTTCTTTTTCATCTTTATGTTCTTTTTCAATAGTTTTAACTTTTTCTTCTAAAGATGAAATTAATTTCTTTTGAGATGAAATAGTTTTGTATAGAATTTTGCATTCATTTAATAGTTCATCTATAGCACCTTGTGCACCATTATCATAAAGAGAGTTATCGTAACTAACCTCGCCTTCTTCATCATCGGAGTGGTGTGAAGCCATCAATGCTAGATTTGTACTTTCGTCACTATCCGAATCGGATGAAGAACTTATCTTATTATCTTCCCATGCAACATAAGCCCTTTTGTTCTTGAACTCCTTTTTGCCTTTGAATCCATTTTTCTTGGAGAGTTTTGGATAATCCGACTTTATGTGACCTTGCTTTCCACATTCATAGCATGTGACATCTTGTGTTGATGTGGAGGCTTGTTTATCTTTATGCTTATAAAATTTCTTTCTCTTGACAAAGTTAGCATTATGAATATTATTCTTATGACCAAAATATTTACCTAACCTTTTTACAAGAAGCAAGAAGTTTTCATCTTCCTCCGATGCATCTTTATCTTGACTTTCTTTTGAATCAATTTTCAAAGCAATGCCTTTGGATTTCTTCTCATGATTCTCATGTTTTTTAAACCTTCCTAGTTCCGTTTCATATTCTTGAAGCTTTCCGAATAATGTTGCGGAAGTCATAGTTGTTAGGCTTTTCTTTTCGGATATTGTCGTCACTTTTGGTTGCCATTCCCTAGTTAAAGACCTAAGCACTTTAAGATTTAATTCATCGTTAGTTAAAGTCTTACCAAGTGCCTTCAAGTGATTTGTCAAGTGAACGAATCTCTTTTGCAAGTCAAGGATGGATTCTCCGGGCAACATTCTGAATAATTCATATTCTTGACTCAAAGTGTTCAACCTAGACCTTTTGACTTCGGCGGTTCCTTCATGAGTTTCTACAAGAGTATCCCAAATTTCCTTTGTCGTTGTACATGCCGATATTCGGAAAAATTCATCCATACTAAGAGCACTTTGGAGAATGTTGATTGCCTTTTTGTCAAAAAGAACCTTTTTCTTGTCATCGTCATCCCGTGATGCTTTAGGCTTAGATGACCCTACACCATTGACAACACACACCGGAGTGAATGGACCATTCTCAACAGCATTCCATATTTCTTCTCCTTGCGCTTCAAGATGAGCCTTCATGCGAATTTTCCAAAAGTCAAAGTATTCACCACAAAATAGTGGAGGCTTGTTGTTACTACCACCATCTTTGAAAACCGGATTTGGATTTGCGGAAGCCATTCTGGATCTTTAGGAACAAGTTACCTATAACTTGCTCTGATGCCAATTGTAAGTATCAGGTGTGCCTAAGAGGGGGGTGAATTAGGTATTTAAAAAATTATCGGTTATATATGAATACTTGTACTAATTTTTCTGGTTTGGTATATGAAGTTTTTATAAGTGTTTCTTTACTTTTGGTTATGGTGTGATGAAAGCGATAAGCGGAAAGGTAAAGGACACAAAGATATATCCTGGTTCCCCTCACAGATCGAGAGTACTCCAGTCCCCTTTCCAACACGAAAGAGATTTCACTATAGTCAGAATTATCGTATAGCCTATTGACACCAAAAGGTGAAGCCTACTATCTAACCTATAGGGAGACCAAAGGTTCTTAAAACCTTTAAGATCTAACAACACTATGTGCAAGAAGAACAATCCTCTTCAATGCACAACTTGTTTCCAACAATCCTGGACAACAAGAAAAACAATAAATGTGTTTGAATTTATACAAGAGATTTTGAAGTTTGTAGTATACTATATCAATCTTGGATTGATCTTCTTCTTCAAGTAAACAATTCTCAAACAATGAATGCAAGTGTTCACAATGAGAAATATGAAACTTAGAATAATTTTTCAATGAAAAATATGCATGGAAAGTTTCATAAAAAATTTGAATTAGAACACTTGAGAGTATTTGAAATTTTTGGAAGTTTTTGAATATATAAAATTGTAATTGAAGAAGGTGAATTATTTTTGAAAATTTTCAGAATTTATATGTTGTAAAACACCTTTACAAAAGTGTATAATCATATAAAAAGTTGTCATGCTTCAACACAAAGAACCCATGAAAAATCTGCCCAAAAAATAAAAGTATTTTTCATACTGGTTCGTGGGAAACCGGTTCCCTCCTGGGAGAACCCGGTTCCTGCTGAACCAACGTTTAAAAATTTTGAATTTTACAGGGAACGGTTCCCACTGGGAGAACCCGGGTTCCCCATACAAATTTCCAGGGGCATGGTTTTTCAGGATTTGGGTAACCGGGTTCCCATATAGAGGAACCGGTTCCCAGCATAATTTTTTCCAAAATTTGTTTTTCAAAAGGTTTTATCTTAACTTTGAAATGTATAATATTTTTAACATTTTTTATGGATGCATGTATTATTTTGTGAACACTTGAATGCATATAATGAGATTGAATGCATAACCTTTGACATTTTGTTCTTGATTCTTCAAGACTTGATTATGATGAATTGATCCATTACTTTTTGCCATCAAAGTCTTCATTGTTTATTGTCTTCATCAAAACATTAGGAGGCAAGCTTGATAATGCATCTTGACTTCACAGGGAGGGCTTCAAAAAATGATTTTGTTTTTTAAATATAGAAATATTTTTAACATTTTATTAAAAGTATTTTGTTTAGACCAGTAAAATAATATTTATCATTAATGTATTTTTACTTTTTTAAATACTATAGCAACATAAAATATATTTGAATAGTTTTTCTAAGCCCTCCAAAACCCTTCTCCTATACAAATTTTGAGTTCCTCCAAATTATGAGGTTTTGCGCGTTATGAAGAAAACCAAACCCTCTAAAATCCTCCAAACCAAAATATTTATATTCTATTCACCTAATTCTTCCTATTTTTTAAAGTTCTCCCCTCCTTTTCCTTCCAAACTCTCAAACATAGCCTAAGTGTTGGACAACTTTAAGAAAAGGGATTAGATGTGTTATTTAAGGTTGAAGTAAATAAAACATGTAGCATATTCCATCCTATGATGGGTAAAATGGTGGAGTTTTCATGAGTTCAAATCAAATATATGTTTTATTTGTTGAATGTTGTTGGTAGACAGGGAAAGAAATGTATATATTATGAACAAGGAAATGGTTGTTATAACATATAAAGTAGTTTAAAAAATGTTATAGCCATAAGTTATGCAATGGACAAACCTTGTACTTGATAAATCTTCCACATTGGCTGTGAAAGACATAACATCTAAAGAAGCGTGGAGTGGTGAAAAGCCAACGTTGTTGCCAAATTCATCTTTCATAACCAATCATCATTTGTTCACAGGATATCTATTCTTGATTATAGAATTTTGGAGATTTTCTAGGTAAGAAAAACTACTCATTCCTCTTCTAGTAATATTATTAGTGAAATCATTTTAATTCATCACTATAATGTACTTGAATCTAAACATTTATCCTCTAAATATTGAAAGCATTTGTAAATGTTGATTATACCACCAGTTAACAACATTAAAAGGCAATAGAAAGCAGAAAGACCAAAGATTAATTCAATATATTGAGCGGGTTCGGGGGTCAGTTATAGCATCAAGTGGTTCTAGTCCCTTTCCAATCGCAGTTGTGGAATCGAACCGTGGTTCTCCCTACCGAATTTAGGTCACCACTGAACCAACTAACGATTGGTATCAAAAAGACAATTCTAGAAAAATCAGAATTCAACTACTCATTCCTCTTGTAGTAATATTATTAGTGAAATTATTTTAATTCATCACTATAATGTACTTGAATCTAACCATCTATCCTCTAAATATTGAAAGCATATGTAAATGTTGATTATACCACCAGTTAACAACATTAAAAGGCAATAGAAAGCAGAAAGACCAAAGATTAATTCAATATTTTGAGCGGGTTCGGGGGCCAGTTATAGCATCAAGTGGTTCCAGTCCCTTTCCAATCGCAGTTGTGGGGATCGAACCGTGGTTCTCCCTACCAAATTCAGGTCACCACTGAACCAACTAACGATTGGTATCAAAAAGAAAATTCTAGAAAAATCAGAACTCAACATCATAACTTAAACATCATATCCCAAGATAAACTGAAAACTTGTCATAATTAAATACTAGAAAATCAAGATACTTAATTACTTTCTTGTATTCCGCATCTGAGTCCACATCCGAATCTGAGTACAAGTAGACATTCAAATCTGAGTCCACATCTGCATCCACATCCAAATCCAAGTCCACGACTGAATCTGAGTACAAGTAGACATTCAAATCTGAGTCCACATCTGCATCCACATCCAAATCCAAGTCCACGACTGAATCTGAGTCTGAATTTGAGTCCACATCCAGTTTTGGTATATTTTTTATGTGTGCAACAAGAATATTATAACCCTTTGTTTGGAGATGATCGATGCGATAAGACATTAGGAAATCATACAAAATCAATAAAAGGGTTGTAGGTGGAGATTTTTTCTTTGCCCATGTCAGCATGTCAATAATAATCTTCGCAAAAAGATAATCTTTCATAACTATTACCAGACATGAGATAAAGTTTAGAACAAAAATAAAAACCCTAAACAAATAACAAATTATAACTGAACGACATGTAGTTTACTTTCAGGATAATGTTAAATTTTAGTTGTGTCTCCGTAGCAAAAGATGGAAACGGAACCACAACAATAATAATAATAACATTTATCCGACCACAATGGGATTCGAACCCATGACCTTTTGATCCGAAGTCAAACGCGCTAATCCACTGCGCTATGCGGTCTATTGTTGTGTGTTTTTTGTTGTGTTTTTTGTAGTAACTACATCTGACTCCATTTCATTCAGTATTATAGTTTTTATCTATGCAAAAAATTTCTCGTCAATTAATGCACTCTAACATCTTTTATCGTACACTTTTTATATTTTTTTATCAAGCATATATACTGACATACTATAAAGCTTGGGGATAATCACTAATTGAGTGTAAATGGGAAATGAGTGGTGAAAGTTATGCATAGGGTAATTGAATAAACTATGTTATAAGTGAGGTGTATTATGTTCCTTAGCTGATAATTTTTTTCTACGGTTATTTTTGGGAGTTTGGAAAGGAGGGGAAGAGAGGGCTTCAAAAAGGATTTTTTTAAAAAAATATTGAGAAATTTTTAATATTTTTTTAGAAGTATTTTGTTTAGAATGTTAAAATAATGTTTATCATTAATGTATTTTTACTTTTTTAAATACTATAACAACATAAAATATATTTGAATAGTTTTTGTAAGCCCTCCAAAACCCTCATTCCAATACAATTTTTGAGTTCCTCCAAATTATGGTGTTTTGGGTGTTATGTCTAACGCCCCGAATTTAATTAATTAGTTAATTAAGTTATTGAAGAATCTAATTATTGGATTTAGACAAAATCTGAGAATTAATTGGAGTAATCGAATTTGTCGGTATTATTTAAGAGGCGTATTTGGATTATTAAGCCGGGTAAAACGGAATAATAATAATAAGGATGATATTATTCATTAAATTGGAATTATTCGACGAAGAGTTGAATTATGGGTATTAGTTGATTAGTTGGTTTAATCGGAAAATTACTATTAGAATATTATTTGCGAGTCAGTATTATTTAATTGATGGGTGGAGGAAGTTGTAGAAAATAATATGAGAAATAATATTATGAATAGTAGATCATTTATTTAACCTTTTGGGCTTAGGTTGTCATGTTGGAAAAATTATAGAGTGGGGGGTACAAGAGTAAGGCCCATTAGATTAATTAGAAATAACAGTAATTATATTGTTATTATTTTATTTATTGGATTAAAAGAAAATATAAGGAATTAGGGTTGGGAAGAAAGAAAAAAAGAAGAAGGTTGTTGTACGTGGGAAAAAGAAGAGGAACAAGGTTTGGGAATTAACCGTCGGAGAGGGTTGCAGATCGAAAAACTGAATCGAAACGCGACCGGAAATTAGGATGTAATCAGGGAGTTGAACTGTGAAATTCCTGGCAGCAGATACGTGATGTCACAAAGAATGTTATGACACAGTATCTGACACTCTGTTAACAATTCACACAATAAATTTAAACAGCAGTAAAGAACACAATAAATTGTTTACCCAGTTCAATGTGTAACTACACCTACATCTCGGGGCTACCAAGCCAGGGAGGAAATTCACTATTAGTAGAATTAATTGTGAATAAACCAACCGTTTATCTCCTTCACTTAAAACCTACCCAATGCAACTTCAATCTAAGTCCTACTTAGACCGAGTTCCTACTCCCCTCAATCACAGTGATATCAACCTATTGATTAATTAAATTGTGAAGACACTCTTCAATAAACAAACTTGATTTTGCTTCAAAGCTTTAATCAAGAGACACAACACTCGTGCTTCAAAGCTTTGAGTGATAAACAACCCTTACAACCAAATCCTAGTCCAAGGCACTTATCAATTGATAATTGCTTGGCTCACAAGAGTAACTAGAATTACACAAATTACAACCTGCTAAATCTTCAATACAGTCTAAAAAGGCGCAGCAGCAGAGTAAGGGTTCTATTCTTATTATAGAAGCAGTCCTAAAACTTCAGTTTTGGGCTTCCATAATAATAGCTAGGGTTCACTTAATTAATCCTAAAGACTTCGTCTTTTTAACAAACCAATTTAGGGTTAACTAAGATTAACCAAACATCCACGTGAGCATACAATCCAATAACATAAAACATAATAAAAACAGCTCAACAAACTTCCTGAAAACTCTCAGGAAAAATTGATTATGCAGAACAGTAAATGTCACACAGAATGTCATAACATCGGTTATGACATCAGCCAATCTTCTGCAGAATTCCATGATTTAGCTTCCCCGAGTGTACTTGAATCATCCTTCTCATGCAGAATTTATCTTCAACTCTGAATGTCATGACATCAGTCAAGACATTGTCATATCCTAGTTTTACCAAAAATTAATGCCAACATAAAAACACTTACAAACTGCTTTGAATCCAAGGTAGGGGTGGGGTTCTAACTCTCTAAACGGGTTTGTGATGAATCGTATGTGGGATGGAATTGTATGAAATTATCTCGGTTTATTGTGTGTGGTTTATGTTGCAAAACGATGAATATGATATATTGCTATGTGGGGTTTGGATTATATGAACCTTGCCATGAATTGGTTCTGGTACATGGTATATTCGGCTATGTGACGGTTAATTGTGCATGTTAATTTTGTTGTTAATAATTGATTGTTTTTGGATTGTGAACTTACGTTGGATTATTTTGAGCAATTATGATGAAGGAATAGTGTGGATCGATTGTGTTGCTGAAAATCATTTGATCATCGAAGCGTAAAACGAGTACAGGACGGAACGAAGAAGAAGAAGGATTTAATTGAGGCGGGGGGCACAAGGGTGTGGGGCGAGTGCCCCTTGTGGCAAAGGAAAAGGAGACAGACGTCTCCATGGTAAAGGAAAGGGGAGGCGGACGCCTCCTTGTGTGTAATGGGGTGGGACGACCGCCCTTGTAGTGGGTGGGGGGCCACGTTATTTTGTTGTTGTTTGTTGTTTCGCTGTTTGCTGTTACACATAATTTAATTCTTTCTGGTTCTTAGTACATGACATTAGGTGCTTAGAGAATTAATTGAATTTAGTGAGGTATATATCCATTATAATTAGTATGAAAACTGATTAAATTAAAAGGGCACAAGTCAACTCCTAGAAGGTAGCAGTAGGAATAGTTGTTTTATTAGATACTGATACTTATCCGTAGGTGATAATTCAATGACAGTACAATTTTGGATAGCATGATGAGAGTAGTGGTGGTGCTAGAATGTGATACAGTGGAAACCTTTGTATCAGAATGGCTTAATTAATAGCAGGTGTATGCTTAGTAGTAGCAGGAGAAGCATTGGTATGAGTTTATTAGATAGTGGTGTAATAATAGCACTGGTAGCTCAGTAATTAAATTCACTAGATTGTAATTTGTGGAATTAAATACACCATATTAATTAATAGAAGCTATTTAATAATTAGTAGTAATGCAGGGAATTAAGAACAGTGCCGATTGAGTTGCATTAGTAAATTAAGCGGTAAAAAAATTAGTTATCCAGAATTAACTAAAATTTGTCGTAGTAGTTCACATATATCAGTAGGTAATTGTGGTTGATTTGTTTTGTGAAATTATGTGAATACTTCGTGTTGTTGTTTTCTTGTGATTTATCAGTGATGTGTATGTTGTTGTACGTTATTGTGGATTTATGTGAAGTTGTAGGATGATTTGTACTTGTATTAATTTTGTTGTGATGCGATGATGTTTGGGATGAGAAGATGAATATGTGGTTGTGATATGTTGTTTAATACGTTGATGATGTTGTAGGTCGTATGGTCAGTGTTGGTCTAAGTTGATGTCATTGATGCATATTATAAGTTGTTGCGGATGCGCGTTGTTGTTGGATTGTTGTGTAATTATTGTGGAAATCGAGATCGCATGGCATACATTGCATGATTAAGTTGGCCTTGATGGAACCACGTTGAAAGATGAAGGCTTATTCCTTGGCCTTGATGGCACCACGTTGAAGGCTCATGCCTTATTAATGCCTCGATAAACTGGCATATGTTGAGTCACATATTGAGTCGCGAGTTTAAGTTGTTGTTATCATTCTTTGTTTATTGATTTTCGTTGTGCTGTTGTTGATATAAGTTTCGTTGCTATAAGTTGTGTTGTTATACGTTGGTGTAGTTACTAAGTTGTTGTTGTTATGTTGTATTGATTTAAGTTGTTACGTTGATGATTATGTTGTGGTTAACTGTGAAGTAAATTATGTTGTGGTGAACTGTGAAGTAAATTATGTTGTTGTTAACTGTGAAGTGGTTTTTGTGATGTTGTTAATTGGGAAATTGTCGTGATGTGTTAATTGCGATGTGATCATTTTGTATGATTTAATCCTAGCATATTATTTATCATACACTTATTTATATTTTTGGATATCTCACCCTTTCTGCTGATATTTCCCCTACCATGAGAAATAGGCAGGTACTCAAGCATAGTTGTGGATGTTGGAGTTAATTCTTGAAGTCTCTGTGTCGCTTTATGATAAGTCAAAGGGTCTTGCTCTGATACGTAGCACTCGGGGGGATGTTTATGTTATTGTGATTATAAGATGATGAATAGTTGTTATTACCTGTTGTTGGAATTTTTTCTAATTGTTGTCATTACAATAATTCTCGAATAATTATAAATTAAAGTTTTGATTTAGTCGAATAAAGTTGTATATGACTTATAAGATGTGAGGCCGAATGCTATGTATCCATATTAAATGAAACACAAGTGTTTGATAATAAGTTGAAATGTGACACCTGTTTTATGTTTTGAAATTTTGGCACTCTAATTCTATTATAATTGTTGGATAGAAAATGGGTGTTACATTATGAAGAAAACCAAACCCTCTAAAATCCTTCAAACCAAAATCTTTATATTCTTTTCACCTAATTTTTCCTATTTTTCAAAGTCCTCCCCTCCATTTCCCTCCAAACTCCCAAACATAGCCTAAGTGTTGGACAACTTTAAGAAAAAGGATTAGACGTGTTATTTAAGGTAGAAGTAAATAAAACATGTAGCATATTCCATCCTATGCTGGAGAAAATGGTGGAGTTTTTCATGAGTTCAAATCAAATGTATGTTTTATTTGTTGAATCTTGTTGGTAGACAGGGAAAGAAATGTATATATTATGAACAAGGAAATGGTTGTCATAACATATAACATAGTTTCAAAAATGCTCTAGCCATAAGTTGTGCAATGGACAAACCTTGTACTTGATAAATCTTCCACATTGTCTGTGAAAGACATAACATCTAAAGAATCGTGGAGTGGTGAAAAGCCAACGTTGTTGCCAAATTCATCTTTCATAATCAATCATCATTTGTTCACAAGATCTATTCTTGATTATAGAATTTTGGAGATTTTCTAGGTAAGAAAAACTACTCATTCCTCTTCTATTAATATTATTAGTGAAATAATTTTAATTCATCACTATAATGTACTTGAATATAAACATCTATCCTCTAAATATTGAAAGCATATGTAAATGCGAATTATACCACCAGTTAACACCATTAAATGGAAATAGAAAGCATAAAGACCAAAGATTAATTCAATATATTGAGCGGGTTCGGGGGTCAGTTATAGCATCAAGTGGTTTTAGTCCCTTTCCAATCGTAGTTGTGGGGATCATTGTGGGGATCGAACCGTGGTTCTCCCTACCAAATTCAGGTCACCACTGAACCAACTAACAATTGGTATCAAAAAGATAATTCTAGAAAAATCGGAATTCAACATTATAACTTAAACATCATATCCCAAGACAAACTGAAGACTTACCATACTTAAATACTAGAAACTCAAGATACTTAAATACTTTCTTGTATACCGCATCTGATTCCACATCTGAATCTGAGTCGAAGTAGACATTCAAATCTGAGACCACATCTGCATCCAAATCCAAATCCAAATCCACGTATGAATCCGAGTTCACATTCAGTTTTGGTATATTTTTTATGTGTGCAACAATAATATTATAACCCTATGTTTGGAGATGATCGATGCGATAAGACATTAGGAAAGCATCCAAAATCAATAAAAGGATTGTAGGTGGAGAGTTTTTCTTTGCCCATGTCAGCATGTCAATAATAATCTTCGCATAAAGATAATCTTTCATAACTATTACCAGACATGGGATAAAGTTTAGAACAAAAATAAAAACCCTAAACAAATAACAAATCATAACTGAACGACATATAGTTTACTTTTAGGATAATGTTTAAACCCGATGGAGAGGAGACTCCTCTATATAGACTTATAAATCTTAGTTGTGTCCCCATAGCAAAAGATGGAAACAGAACCACGATAGTAATAATAATAATAATAATAATAATAATAATATGATATTATAGTATATACATATATTTACATTAAATTCTCTTGATAATGGCTGCAAAAGCAAAAACAACCAACCACAGTGGGAGTTAAACCCACGACCTTTTGATCCGAAGTCAAACGCGCTAATCCACAGCACTATGCGGTCTACTGTTCTGTGTTTTTTTGTTGTGTTTTTTGTAGTAACTGGATCTGACTCCATTTCATTCAGTATTATAGTTTTTATCTATGCAGAAAATTTCTCGTCAATTAATGCACTTTAACATCTTTTATCACACACTTTTTATATTTTTTATATTAAATAATTCACAACACCATTATGGAGATGCTCAATGATAATATTGCAAGCATATATACTGACATACTGTAAAGCTTGGGAATAATCACTAATTGAGTGTAAATGGGAAATGAGTGGTGAAAGTTATGCATAGGGGAATTGAATAAGCAATGTTATAAGTGAGGTGTATTCTGTTCCTTAGCTGATAATTTTTTTTCTAAGGTTATGTTTGGGAGTTTGGAGAAGAGGGAAAGGGAGGGCTTCAAAAAATGATTTTTTTTTTAAAAATATTAAGAAATTTTTAACATTTTTTTTAAAAGTATTTTGTTTAAACTGTTAAAATAATGTTTATCATTAATGTATTTTTACTTTTTTAAATACTATAACAACGTTTGAATAGTTTTTCTAAGCCCTCCAAAACCCTCCTCTAATACAATTTTTGAGTTCCTCCAAATTATGGGGTTTTGGGTGTTATGAAGAAAACCAAACCCTCTAAAATCCTCCAAACCAAAATATTTATATTCTTTTCACCTAATTCTTCCTATTTTTCAAAGTCCTCCCCTCCCTTTCCCTCCAAACTCCCAAACATTGCCTAAGTGTTGGACAACTTCAAGAAATAGGATTAGACATGTTATTTAAGGTAGAAGTAAATAAAACATGTAGCATATTCCATATGGGTAAAATGGTGGAGTTTTTCATGAGTTCAAATCAAATGTATGTTTTATTTGTTGAATCTTGTTGGTAGACAGGGAAAGAAATGTATATATTATGAACAAGGAAATGGTTATTATAACATATAAAGTAGTTTCAAAAATGTTCTAGCCATAAGTTGTGCAATTGACAAACCTTGTACTTGATAAATCTTCCACATTGGATGTGAAAGACATAACATCTAAAGAAGCGTGGAGTGGTGAAAAGCCGGCGTTGTTGCCAAATTCATCTTTCATAACCAATCATCATTTGTTCACAGGATATCTATTCTTGATTATAGAATTTTGGAGATTTTCTAGGTAAGAAAAACTACTCATTCCTCTTCTAGTAATATTATTAGTGAAATTATTTAATTCATCACTATAATGTACTTGAATCTAAACATGTATCCTCTAAATATTGAAAGCATATGTAAATGTTGATTATACCACCAGTTAACAACATTAAAAGGCAATAGAAAGAAGAAAGACCAAAGATTTATTCAATATATTGAGCGGGTTCGGGGGTTTGTTATAGCATCAAGTGGTTCCAGTCCCTTTCCAATCGCACTTGTGGGGATCATTGTGGGGATCGAATCGTGGTTCTCCCTACCAAATCCAGGCCAGCACTGAACCAACTAACGATTGGTATCAAAAAGATAATTCTAGAAAAATCAGAATTCAACATCATAAATTAAACATCACATCCCAAGACAAACTGAAGACTTATCATACTTAAATACTAGAAATCAAGATACTTACATACTTTCTTGTATTCCGCATCTGAGTCCACATTCGAATCTGAGTACAAGTATACATTCAAATCTGAGTCCACGTCTGCATTCACATCCAAATCCAAGTCCACGTCTGAATCTGAGTCTGAATTTGAGTCCACATCCAGTTTTGGTACACTTTTTATGTGAGCAACAAGAATAGTATAAACCTTTGTTTGGAGATGATCGGTGCGATAAGACATTAGGAAATCATCCAAAATCAATAAAAGGGTTGTAGGTGGAGAGTTTTTCTTTGCCCATGTCAGCATGTCAATAATAATCTTCGCATAAATATAATCTTTCATAACTATTACCAGACATGGGATAAAGTTTAGAACAAAAATAAATACCCTAAACAAATGACAAACCATAACTGAACGACATATAGTTTACTTTCAAGATAATGTTTAAACCCGGTGGAGTGGAGACTCCTCTGTATAGACTTATAAATTTTAGTTGTGTCTCCGTAGCAAAAGATGGAAACGGAACCACGACAGTTCATCTGATCAAGTTTTGAATGGACATTGATTTTTCTGTCTATTATTTCACGAGGATCACAATCATTGTAAACATCCCCGCTTCTCAAATCCCATAACATAGATACTTTATCGAGAATTTCTCTTTACATCTAGTAGTGGTGAAAAGCACCACTTAAAACCCGATAATACCCTTCATATATGCATATATGAATTCACCTATCAGCATGTTTCGGATGTGCATATGCGAAGACACCATTTTTCACATTTTAATAATTAAATATTGGATTTAAAATCTTGAGGTGGTTTCGGATATGCACCTACGAAACATGCTGATAGGTGAGTTCAGATGTGGATATGCAAAACTTCCATTTCCATATTAGATTATTGCATGGTCACCTATTTCAACTATTTCATTCATTTTCTTTTACCCCATAACCAAAACCCTCAACAAATCTTCAATCATTCTCAATGGAATTTTCGTCTTAAATCAAGTTTCAAGTGTTTGAGTATAGCAAAGAGAGCAATTAAAGCTGCAATTTGAAGTAAACTTCCATTATTTCATCATACATTTTTTGCATTGAAGCTGATTTGTTGAAGAAGAAAACATTGTCGCTTCGGATATGCATTTACGATTTCAACCTATCATAATTCAGAAGTGTATATTCGAAAACATGTCTGTCACAAAACCAGAATTTTGTTTTAACATAATTTTTTTTAACATGTTAGTTATTATGGTGCACCCCGATAATATTGTCAAAGTTGTCGTAAATGTTCCAGACAAGGTAAATGAAGATAATAAGCCGAAAGATATTATGATATATTATATACAACAATTACACGAGTGAAGATTGGAGAAGACAGAGATTTTAGTAAGAGGCAGATTTTCATAAACAGAAGCAATAGAAGGATCCAATTCCATCCAAATAGTTGTAAGGTCTACCTCAAAAATTGAGAAAATATAATGAAAATATAATAAAAATATTATATATTAACTATACATGCAGTTCATTTATTCCTAGCATATTGATACATTACTAATATTGGCGATAATATGTTGCTTAAAAAATCTAACATCAATTTCAAGAGTATGTATCCAAAATTCAACAATATATTATTACACCATTTGTGCGCTACCTACTTTAATTTGGCATACATTAAAAGTTATATAAAACTTGTTTACAGAAATAAATCACACAAAATACACACTAAAATTTTTGATTATTAAATGCAATGAGTATGTAAAAAACACATGAAAATAAACTAAGTTACCGGTTATTAAATACAATATGCATTTAGAAAACACATGAAAATAAAGTAAAGATTCAGAACCAATATAACGTGATTGAATATTTAGAACTTTTCTCTCTTCTTTGTATTTATAATAGAGTTAAGAGATTGAGTGATTGTGGTAAATTATATAAACATGGCAAGCAAATTGTGTGAAATAGTTTTATTTTTAAATAATGAATTTGATTACTTAATATATATTTTATTTTTTTGCGTGGTTACAATTATTAAAAAGTTTTGCTTGCTATTCTTTACTTATTTCGAAAGGTAGGATTAATTTTCTATTTATTACGTAGGTCAATAGTTATTTTTTCTAACGGAAAACTATTATTATTATTATTATTATTATTATTATTATTATTATTATTATTATTATTATTATTATTATTATTCATTAACAATTTAATTTATTTATTATGATCATATTTTAACTAATAATTAAATAATTAATCATACTAATTTTAAAACTTTAATGTACATATTAGATAATGGTTTTTTTCCCAAGGTTAATAATTACTATACAAATTTAACATATATATTATTTTTCTTATTAAATTAGTGTAATGGTGTTATTTATGTCAATAATTATTATAAAGTTAAATACAACATATTTTTATTATTATTATTTAACTTAATAAAGTAAAACGTATTTATTGGATTTGGAACCTGGGTCATGGTATTTAATTATTATTATTATTATTATTATTATTATTATTATTATTATTATTATTATTATTATAAATTTGTTGAAGTTAGAATATCAATTATAAACTTAAAATTTTTAGAGAGAATAATTAATGGAGAAGAAATGTATTTTTTTTAAGGTTAATAACTATTATAACTATTTAACAAATATATTTTAAAGATTAATAATTATTATAAAAATTTAACATACATATTAGATAATGATATATTAGATTTTTCTAACAATATTGCCTAGGATATAGGATAAGGGGCCAATACAAAATTTTCAATTTTCAGTTTAGATTCTTTTATGTTTCAATAAAAGAATAATTAACATTATAAGTAATGTTAAAAAGCGGTGTATTTAAAATTGTGTAGGTTAGAAAAACCTTAATAATTATTATAAATTTATACATATATTTTATTTATTAGTATTTAACTTTTTTAGTCTGTTTATAAAAATTATAATTTGGTATGATTTTGTTGCCTCCTCCCTATTAAGGTGAATCATCATTCCATCAATGACATATCCACGAAGCTAAATTATAAAATAGATTAATTATTGATATTTTATTATAAATATATCTTTGAGAAAGAGAATGAATCATGTTTTTCATAAGTTAATATCAAAAAAATTTAAAAAAGATAATTTAGTTAAATTAAAAAGTTATCAATACATTTAAAATGTTAAAGAAATTTTATATAAAAAATTTTAAAAGATAATTAGTCATTTTTAATATATAATTTTTTGATTTTAGTGCTTGTAATATTTTAATTTGATTTTGATCCTTGCATACTTAATTTAATCCTCGCGTCATTATAATGGAAGAATGTATTCTAAAATCAACTTCAATATAAATAAAATTTACAAAGACATGAATCTTAAGAACATAGAATAAAGGAAATTAAAAAATATTTAAAATGATAATAATCAAACAAAAAATTATTTAAATTAAAATAAGAAAGTAATATATTTATTAGAAATTATTTAAATATTTAAACATAAAATATAAAAATATATTAGAAATATATAAAGTAAAGTCGACACTTAATTCCACTTGAAATATTACAGTAGTCAATGCAAGTCGCGATGGTAAAACTCTCCTGATGAGCCCACCCATACTTTTTCAACTCCCAATACTTCCGGTAGTTCTCCAATTTCAAAAAATTGACAGAAATTAGGAAAGATGTTAACTTCAATTCACAAAACTGTGATATGTTTTGTTTTGTTGTATTTTCAATCTAATATTTTAGATTGCTTGCACTAATATTAATAAATTTTGTTTTGACTTAAATATATTTTTGGTCCCTCTAAATATTGTTATTTTCAAGTTTATTACCTACAAACATTTCCTTTAATGTTTCATGCTTTTAAAATTTTCCATCCATACCATTAGTCTCTGACGTCAAGTGTTGCAAACGGCAACATTCATGGCATGACACTTGTAATATATTTTCGTTTTTCATTATTTTTTGTTGACTTTTGGATTTGTGTGTTGTGTACAAGAAATGTGATGTGGAAATTTACATTGAGTCCAAGGCCATTACAAGTGAGTTGACCTTCATGGAGAGGCTTATAGAGAGATAAAAGGGGTATGAGAGTGATGAGGGACAAAATGATGAGGACTATGAACCAAGTGAATATTATTTTGATAGTATTAACTTTAATGATAGTGAAGAGGAGAGAATTCAAGATTCTGATGAAGAACTTGAAGAAGAAATCAAAATTGGAGACGTGGCTAGAAATGTTGTTCAAACCAAAAATCACATGAACGGGTTTATCACAAGGAAAATGGATAAGGATCATGTTATAGAAGAGGAATACATGACAAACCAGCTTGATAGTGGGGATGAAGATAGTTGTGATGATATGCCTCATATAATTAGGTTCAATGAAGAAGATGTGATTACCAAAGATTTCAAGTTCAAGCTAGGGAAGGAGTTTTCATCTTTAAAGCAATTTAAGAAAGCTGTAATGAAGCACAATATTTTGATTTGTAGGGAGGTAACATTTGCTAAGAATGATTCCAATAGGTGTAGGGTTATTTGTAAATAGAAGAAACGTTGTGACTACATTGTCCTATGTAGTAGAGTTCTAAGGTCTACAACATTCAAGGTCAAAACATTATTTTCTAAACATAGGCGTGGTAGGAAATTTTTCAACAAGAATGCCAAGGCTGACTGGGTAGCAAAGGTGATAGTTGACAGGCTGAGAAACAATTCTAAGATGAGGTTAAATGAAGTTGTGGTAGATGTTAGAACTAGGTTTACTACTGAGTTTGTTGGCAGCGGGGCATTTAAAGCTACACATTTGGCAAGATAAGTTGTTGAAGGAGATGCAAGCAAGCAATACAACATGATATGGTCCTATGGGGATGAGTTAAGGAAGACATCTATAGGAAATACATTTAAACTAAACATTCACACACCTGGACCAGAGATGCAACCAAGATTTGAAAAATGTTATATATGCATTGATAGAACCAAATTAGTTGTGACTAATTCATGTAGACCATTCATAGATTCAGATGGTTGCCATCTAAAGAACAAATATGGGGGAATTTTACTAATTGCATTTGGGAAGGACCCCAATGATCAGTATTTGCCCCTTGTATTTGGTGTTGTAGAGACTGAGTTCAAGGAAACACGGAGCTAGTTCATGAAGTTACTTATTGAGAATATTGGTAACAAGAGATTGTGTTTTATGTCAGATCAACAAAAGGTATGTACATAAATTGTTGTTAATTTGTCAAATTGTTATATGTATGTTAATACTGATGTGGAAATATGCTCTTATCAGGGACTTGCTCAAGTGTTTGAAGAGGAATATCCTGCATATGAACATAGGTTCTATTTGAGGCATTTGTATGCAAACTTTAAAAAGAAGTTTGGGGTGGAACATTATTTAGAGATCTCATGATGGCTGCTGTTAAGACTACATACTTTGAAGCACATGAGGCAAAAATGATGCAGATCAAAGAGGCTAGTGCATAAGCTTTTGAGTGGGTAAATGCAATTCCAAAACATAAATGGTATAAGCATGTTTTTCAATTTTATTTTTAAAATATTGAAATAACATAATAAATATAAGAGTTTTGATTAATTGTATGTGTAAAGTTGTTTTATATTGATAATGCGCTGTCTTTAAATTCTATTTTAATTATATTATATTAATTATTTAATACAATAAAATAAAATAAAAATAGATGAAAAAGGGAATAGGCCCTCCACCCACTCGGACAATGGATGGCCAAGTGTATATTGTGAATAAAAATGACAATTGCTCGTCCATGGAATGGTCAGTGCTTTAGAGAATAAAGCTGGCATATTAGTAGTTGAATTTCAATATGTGCCATATTAGTAATTAAACTTTAAAATGATGGCATAGCAGTAAAAAAATCTACAATTTAGCTAGCTTTGTTATTATGATATAATTGAAACATGTACTTCCAAAATTCAATTCAATTTATATTGGGTTATAAAATCTTTTGACCCCTGTTTCATGGGAATTTCATCTTAGTAATTATTGACAAAAATGGTTGAATTTAAAACTAATCATCCAAACACCCTTGAGATATAGATAAGACTGTAGGGGTGTTTGCGGCGCGGTTTGGACGGTTTTGTCGCTAAAAGTCATCCGAATCGTAAGAGAAAAATACATATGATTTGGTTCGGTTCAGTTTTTTACAAATATTTTATTGAGTCATATATTCACATATAAATGACAACATAACTTTAAATTTAGTCATCATACACTACCAAATAACAATAAAAATCATCATATTTGGACAACAACTTCTTATTTAGTATGTATAAATTAGATTAGACAAAAGTGTAACAATAAATATAAAATAATAGCATAAAACAATATAAAAAATATTAAAATGAAACAAAAATAGAAGATATGAGATATTAGTGAAGATGAAAAATAAAGAACATAAGAGAGGAAAAATTATAGAAGAAGATGTGCGATAAAAATTAAATTGAAAGAGAGAACACTTGCATAAAAATGAGAAGGTGAAAAAGAAATAATATAAGATAGTAGATATTATAGAATAAGAGGTGAGATGTATGTGGTAAAGATGACACGACAATGCTAGAAGAAATTTGAGAAGACTGAAACTGAAACCATAAGTGTATGGATGAGAAAAATGTTTGTAATTATAAGGCTAACGTATAATAAGTATAAGTTTTGGTTGGATGTGAGTTAAGTAAATTTTAGGTTGTAATGTAATGCAATTTGATTCAGCTTGTAAAATACAAACCGTAAATCGAACTAAACCATGTGGTTTTGTTAAAAAATGACTCAAACAAATTCGAACCAAATGCAGCTTTTTGCGGTTTCAGTTTGGTTATTTGGTTTGCGGTTTTATATTGGATTGGTTTGGTGTTGAACACCCCTATATAAGAGTATAGTTGTTTTGATAATCCTTGCAATATCCTATATCAAAACCAGGATGTGACTTATTCATTAGCCTATACAATACCCTGTATCAACTTTTATACACTATAGTTCAACAACATTGTTACCATTAACAACCAACTAACAATTAACAAACTTAACATAAGCAGTTGGTAACTGTGTGATAATAAAAAAAACTAAAAGTATAAGTTATTATATCTCTAGAACCCCTCAAACTGAAGGATGTGAGCTTCACACACCACCTTGTGTTTGTTCTGTAAGTCTTGCAATGCAGCGACACCAAGGGGTTTGGTCAGAGTCTCAGCTATTTGGGCTGCTGCAGGAATATGCTGGATGGACAAACACTTAGCAACAACACACTTATATAAAATATATATCTAACTCGATATGTTTGTTTCGAGCATGCTAATTGAGTTATGAGATAACAAAACATCGCTTCAATTATCGTATAGCAATATATGTGCGTGGAATGAAATATGAAGTTCAGAAAATAACAATTCTAACCAAAGCAACTCCGAAGTTGAATGTGCAAGGGCTCGATATTCAGCTTCGAGGCTGGACCATGCCGCTAATAAATGATTTTAAAACTCCAAGAAACCAGATTAAGCCCAAAATAAATTGAGGGAGATAACAACAGACCATAGTCACTTGTACCACTTAGGAAACACAATAATCTCCTAATTACAGGCCAAAGCGTCTCAAGTGGGATGGCCATAAACTGACAAGCCTTATTGACACTAAAGGCAATATATGGCCTAATTATTGTCACATACTATAACACACCAACAAAAAATCTATATAAATGTGCATCAACGAATAAATTTGAGCCACGCCTAATCAACTTACAAGTGCTCAACCATTGAGTTATCGCGCCATTTGCATTAACCATTTTTTCTATTGCTAGTAAATCTTTGATATATTTGGATTGAGTGAGGAGAAAGGAGTCATTACTGCATAATTTAACTTCAATACCTAGAAAATAGCTTTATGTGCCCAAATTTTTCCAGAGCAAAAGTAATATGCAACTTATTGATTAAATCATGAACAAGGGTAGAGTTGGAACCAGCTACTAAAATATCACCAACATATATTAAATCATACATAGATATACCTTGTTTCCAGTATATAAAGAGAGAATTGTCACACTTGGATGTAGTGAAGCCAAAATGAATAAGGGTTTTCATTAACTTCTCATACCAAGCCCTTTGGGGCTTGCTTGAGACCATAAATTGTTGTGTTGAGTTTACACACCAAGATTTTATCCTTACTTACACAACCAGGAGATTGGATCATGTAAACTTCATTATGTAGACTTCCATTGAAAAAAACATTATTAATGTCAATTTGTTGAATATCTCACTTATATGTGATGGATATAGTCAAAATTACTCTAATAGTGGTTGGTTTGAAAATTACTCTAATAGTGGCACTCTTTGGCAACAAGCCTGACCTTATGTTTAACTTTAAAGACCCATAAACACCCTACAACTTTTCTGTTAGAATGTAGTGTAGTTAGAGTCTATATGTTGTTGGCTTGCAAGACATTGAACTCCCCTTTCAAGGCCTATGACCACTTAAGAATAGACAAGGAATGTTTGACACTTGTGGTCTAGTCTAAGTGTAAGCAATATAGACTTTAGGTTTGGAATTGCCAATCTTAACAATAGATCTACTAAAAAGTATGAAAGGAGAAATGAAAGATTCAAATAAAAGAATACATAAGAAAATAGCTAGTTCATTAGACTGAAAAGAGTTGCTTAAGTCCGAGGTGCTTATAATTGAATTTTTTAACAAATAAAAAGTATGTTTTCTTAAAAATAACTTTAACCGCACTCTTATTCTTTTATTTGGAATCCATACCTTTTTTTTATTTTTACAATAAATGGCTTCTAAGTTGGACTATTAAATATAAAAAAAACATCATTTAAATATAAAAATATATTTTAATAAACTACTCCATACATTTATGTTGAATGATGTTTTTAATAAACTATACAAATTTCAAAACCAATTGATTAACATAATCATTGCAGATGAGATATTTATTAACAATTTGCTAAGATCTATCTATTACCATTACAATAAAATTCAAAATAAACATTACATTTACACACGGAAGGAAAACGGCAACAAACATAGCCTAAACGACACTTCCACTCTCAACCTCACGCATTGTGCAATTCCTTGCAATTCTCCTCCCAAATTTCCCCTTTCTCACCGATTCCTCAATTTCCTTTCTATCAATTCCTTCTCAGTTTCGGTAAATTCTATCAATCTATGTTACATAATTGCCGTAAAATAGGAAAAAATTTCAATTTTTTCATCAATCATGAAATTTTCAATTCCGTTTTAATCACTGTGATTTTTCTTTTTACAGTTGGTTCCAGAATCCAGATCTGAAGGAAAGGGAACCATTGTTTGCGTTTGGGGTTTTGAAAACCGTTTTAAGGCAATTGGGGTTTTGAATTTTGATTAATTTGATGTGATGAAGAGTGATTCGGCTTTGATTATTGAGATTTATGTAACTGGGTCGATGTGAATTGGAAAAAGTTTAAGTTTTTAGAATTGGGTTTTTGATTTGGGAATTTAGAGATTAGGGTTTTTTGTTTTGGGTAGGAGTCATGTTCTATGGTGCAGTGGTATGGGATCCTTGGCTTATTGTTGCTCAAATTGTTTGTCTTCAATGTATGTATTATGTCACCCTTGGATTGCTGTTAACTGTTTTTGTTGGCACTCGGGTTTCGAGATTGAGCCTTGTGTATTTCTTTGACTATGTTGCCGTTTCTACCTCTACCGTTACTGGTTGGTGTGTTGCTGCTTCGTTTCTGCTCAGCTCAGCTGCAGGGTAATTATTCTCTTCCGCCTTAATTGTTCTACTAGTAGCTTTCTTGATGTTATATCCTATTGCACGGATTCGTAATTGTTATGTACTTATATTGAATAATGATAGTCTTTTGTTGTGATTTTCTGATGATGTCTTTGGAAGACCTAGAAAGACTATTAGAGAAGTTATTAACAAAGATCTCGAGATTAATGATTTGGATAGAAACATGGTCCTTAATAGAACATTATGACGAAAGTTGATCCATGTAGCCGACCCCATCCCACTTAGTGGGATAGGGCTTAGTTGTTGTTGTTGTTGCCTTCGTCTTTGGAAGAGTTTATTTGAGCTTATCTTATCTTATGACATTGCATATGTGCAAGTGTTTGATAGAATATACGAAAAAGAAATTAATTATTTTGTTTAGATTTTCTGAGAGGGTCTTTGGAAATCAATTCTTGTGTTTGGTTAGTATGTTAGAAAAGGAAATTACTTATTTTTGAAATCCATTGAATTTTATTGGTTTATATTTATAAATTCTGTCAAATGTGGGGTTTGTTATTATGTGATTACCTTGTGTAGTAAAATGATTCAATGGGGGCATTCTTAGCTGCTATGCGCCTATGCATATACGGCTTGTTAAGTGAAATTAAGCTGTGGCTTTACGTTATACTACTAACACCACCAATTTTGTTTTGCAGGGCTGTGTATATGCTTTATTTGATTGAACGATCAAAGAAGTGCTTGGATTTTTCAGCCACTCTCTACATCATCCATCTTTTCATATGTATTGTGTACGGGGGTTGGCCTGCTTCTATTACGTGGTGGATTGTGAATGGTACTGGAATTGCTGTAATGGCTTTGCTAGGTGAATATCTGTGTATGAAACGTGAACTTCAGGAGATAAAAATACCACGATATCGTTCAAGTAAGAAATTGCTCTTTTTATGATGTTGGACTAAATAATTTGACGTGCTATTAGGAATAATAGAAAACAAAAATATTCTTTATGTTTTGCTTGCGGTTCTTTTTCTTCTCACCTGTCTTTTCCCAGTAACATATTTTAATAGAGAATTGCTTGTGTTGGGTAAGCATTGTATTCAGCCTCAATTTTCAGGATTGGTGCCCCGATCCATCTTCAAAAATGAGATCCAAATGGACATTTGTAAATTGCTCCTTGTGTTTCATACAACCGGGTTTAGGGATACTATCTCTCGCTGGCTTCTATACAAACCTTAACCTTGAGAACAAGGTTAAATTGATTGGGCGGTTATTGATGGGCCTCTAACTCTGGGCCTTTATGTTTGTATGTTTAACTGAGAAGGAAGAGGTGAAGGAAAGGGGGGAAAACATAACTGTACTTGGAAAAGCTGGGTTTGAGGGAGTGGGATGACAAGTTGACAACATGGACTGGTGGCAGTGGGAGAGTTGAGATAGGGGTGGTGTAATATGTTAAGAGTCTCGCTTTGGATATGAGATATGACTTGAAAATGAGTTTTTAGTGGTAAGTCATCCTCCACCTTTTAAGCCGGCCTTGTAGGTTTAAATTAGGCACAACTCAAATTCTAAAAAGCAGTTTTAGTTCCACATTGCTTAGTGAATAGAGGTATAACCTTATTCATGCTTATAAAGCTTGGTTTGTCGTCACCTAATAAGCCGATTTTGTAGGATTAAGTTAGGCCCACTCCAAATTCTAGATGATATTCGAGTATATCCAAACCCATTGGGCCACCTGTTATCGAGCTACTAGGGTGGTTATCGAACTACTGGGTCGTTATCGAACTAATAGTGTCATGCTCTAGATATCTAGTCATGGGTGTGAGGGGGTTGTGTTACGAGTCTCATGTCATAGTTATGCTTTGGTTAGTGTTACGGAGATTAACACTAAGACCCGGAGGGCTATGACATTAATTTTATGTATTTTCTTTATATTATCACACTGACAGTTTGCTTATCTTATTGCAAACTTGTGACATCCTGTTGTTCTACTTAAGTGCTGTTTGGTAACAGAGTTTTAATTTTGTGGTCATAATGATTTGTGGTTGTTTATAAACTGATAAATATTGGTATGTGATTTAATACATTCAAATTTCTTTCAGATGTTTGATTGACAGAAAGAAGTAACTCAAGTCTTGAATTTAAGAAAGGAGTTGTACCGCAGGATGATAACATCTTTTGCTTCTATATACGGATGATCTCGAAGATAAAGCCCATGTAGCGCATAGTTGTTCTATTATGCCATTGGAAGAGCTTCATTTACTTTTCTATTCTTTAGCTGCAATAGAGTTTAAACATAGATAACAAGACAGAGATTAGGTACATAATTTCCAGGAAGTTCTGAAAGTGTTATGTAGGTTATCCTCATTCTATTTTGTTTTTTGTTCATTCCGTATAGCGATATCGGTTAAAGTTGATTGAGCTTCTATTTTTTACCCTCTTTGTGAGTTATTGGATCTATTTGATTTCTCGGAAATATATATTAGTGTTGTGTCATTACTAATTTGTTACTGTTAAAAGGGTTGTTGTATCAGATTAGAGAATGAATCTCAATAAAATTTGCATTTTAACTTCTTGATTGATTGATGAATCTGTAACACAATTTTGTGGTTGATCTTTCTGAGTATTGTTTATTTTCCAATACATAATGTGATAGCGTATAGGAAGATGACCGCCGTATTTGATCTTTTATGGACAGATTACATATAGTAATTATAAACAGATATTTAATATAAAATAAACAAATAACTCAACTCATAGAAACATTCGGAAGTCAAAGGACACGACTCTTGAAGTGCCTAAACAACTAAGAAGGTATGTAAGGTTGAATTTCTCAAATATGATTAAAAATTTCAAAATTATCCTCAAAGCATTGTAAATTTAAGGGGGCAATTTCAGATTTTTACAGAGGAAAATGATAGCAGGCTAGAAAATGTACCGGGCTTCAAACTCCTATGTTCCCTTATTTCCCTATTTATAGGGATGCTCTGTTCCGTTATTTTGCAGGTTTGGAACTCTATTTACCCTATAGTGGATGCTTTGTTCCGTTATTTTGCAGGTTTGGAACTCCTCTGTTCCGTTATTTCGCTACCCTATAGTGGGCGCTCTTTGTTCTTTCGCTATTTACCCTATAGTGGGCGCTTTGTTCTGTTATTTTGCTATTTACCGGGCTTCCTGCTTCCGTTATTTCGCTACCCTATAGTGGGCGCTTTCGTTATTTCGCTATTTACTCTAGTGGGGGCTCTGTTCCGTTATTTCGCTATTTATCCTACAGTGGGCGCTATAGTATTTTGCACCTTAATGGAAAAAAAGTGAGAGAATATTGTCACATTGTGAGCTATTTTTTAAATCTAAAACATCTATTGATTTTTATCACTCAATGTCAACAGAATGAAATCATCACAATAGTTCTTTCTTGGTTGCTCTTCTCCAACTAAAGCCAAAAATGGACAAGAGTAACAAAATAGATACATAAATTAAAGTAGCATCCTACAATAATAAACACTACTAAACAAAAACAGATGCCTTGGTTTTGAAGGCTTTTTAATTTAAACAAAGCTGATTATCTCATTAGGCAAAAAACTTCCAAAATTAGTTTCTGTCTAACTGCTGAAAGTTGGAAGCCATAATCTTTTTCTGTCTAACTGCTGAAAGCTCATCTATGGAGCTTATTCATCAAGGCTGAGCTTTCCACGATGATGAATTGTCAGCCACAGCTTCTCCTACCGAGAGATACAATCCTTTCATTCCAAACGATTCCAAAATATTCGACTGGTGCAATTTTTCCATCACACTTCCAACAGGATTCGCCAACACAAGCTGCACCAATCAATCATAAATGTAATGATTAGAATGAAAACTAAGTGAAACATTCAACTGTGTCGCACACGAGCTATTATATACTGGTGTAGTAACTTGTGTCGTGCACGAGATATATAGATAGACACCTGAAGTGATTTTTGCTCTAGTCTTCTTCGAAGTTCACATAACGTGTCGATTCCATTCGAGTCTATGCCTGTCACGGCTGAAAAAGAAAAGAAAAATCACTAAATGTTCTATCCAAAACGGATCTATCACAAATCTTTGATAACAAACTTTGCAAGCAAAGCGAAATACATACCTGTCATGTCTAAAATTACACTTTTCAATATACTTCCATTGTTTGCTTTTACGTATTCTTCCTCTTCTCGAACCCATCTCAGTATTCTAAAACAAGAGAAGAACTCAAAATAGTTAGAACCTTGAAAATATACAAAATTTGATAAGCACACACATCATCTTATACTACAGACTTAAATATAAGCTAAAAAATACATGTATCTGGTCCGAAAACACAGAACAGATACATGTACTTTTTAGCTTATGTATAAGTCAGACTCGAGAGGGAGTATTTTAGCTTATGTATAAGTCAGACTCGAGAGGGAGTATTATCGAACCTTTCTTGCAGGTAAGTTGCATTGGCAAAGTAAATGGGAGACTCAACAGCCAAAATGATAAATGAAGGAATCCTTAGAGCATCTTTATATTGATTTAGGTTGTGGAATATTGGTGTGCCTGGAATGTTTCCTAAAACCAATGTGTTTGGCCTAGAAACATGAAGCAGGATTTTGAATACCGATATCGCCACCTAAAAAGATTCGGAAAGTTATAAACTGTCGCCAAGTCATAACCGATCAATATTTTTACTGATACGACTGTTGAATTTAAAAGCTTACCGCGATTCCGAGGCCTATTGGAACTGAAATGAAGAGAACACCGAAAAAGGAACACAAACAAGCCAAGAAATCAAGCTTGTCAACCTTCCACAATTTGTAAGCTACTTGAAAATCGATCAGACCGATAACTGCGGTGATGATAATGGCTGCCAAGATAACATTCGGCGTGTAATAGAACAGCGGCATGAGAAACAGAAGTGTGACAAGAACCGCTGATGCCATAATTATGTTCGATACTGCTGTCTGTGCTCCAGCATTGTAATTAACGGCCGATCGAGAAAACGATCCTGCAAGTTTGCTTTATATTCAGAATCGAAATTTTCTCAAAAAGTTCGACTTTTTTATTAACTACTTGTGATGAATGAATCATTACCTGTTGTGACATAACATGAACAACAAGGACCAGCTATGTTCATAAGACCAATAGCCATCATTTCTTTGTTTCCATCCACTTGGTAGTTTCTAAGTGAAGCAAATGTTCTTCCAACTGCAATTCCTTCCTGAAAAATAAGTAAGTTGAGTTGTTTTTGTGAAATGGATTTATGAATAAGCACTTAATAAGATAAGTGATTCTACTAAGTTTGAGAAAAGCTTACAGTGAGAGACAAGATTCCACTGACAAGTCCTGTTTTGATAACAAGAGCCAAATAAGGACCATTGAAGAATAACATGTTTGATGATGGTGGATTAATTCCCTTTGGCAATTCACCAATCTTCCAAACAAAACACAACAAAAAAGAGATTTATTAATAAGATTATTTATGTTTAACATCTTGTGTGTTTAAGGGTATGTTTGAATTAAACCGTATGCCCGCCCAGAAAAAAAAAGAAAAGGGACGAGACAAACATAATTAAGGGTGCGAATTTAAAATCTTTTTCAGCCGAGCAAAAAAATATAGGTGGGGCAGGCGCGCTGGCCTAAAACCTTGACCCACCCAAAAAAATTTAAGGCGGAACAGACATTTTGGCCTAAAACCTTTGACTCACCCAAAAAAAATAAAAGTGAGGGCATTGCAGATATGCGAGCCTAAAACCTTGGCCTCAGTAAAAATATGAGGGTGGAGCAGGTATGCTGACCTAAAACTTTGACTTGTCCAAAAAAAATGAGGGTGGGGCTGGTATGCTGGCCTTACATCCCTAAAAACTAAAAGTTGCAAATTATTATTAATGCTCTTGTCGACAAAAATCCAAAAAAAAAAAAAAAGAATATGGTGGGACGAACATATTAAATAATCCGGGTCTAAAACTATAATTTACCCCGTAAAAAAATATTTTTAAAAAAAATGCCTTGATTGGCCGGACTGGTTTGACTTGTCTATTTTGCAACCCCTAATTATGAGTTTGAAAGAATCACAGTGTATGCCATTTTGACAAAAACTATACTTACAATTGCTATTTTATGGATCTTATGTCTCATTGAAAAGACTAAAATTGTTGAAAGAATAACTGAAGTCAATGGAGCAGCTGCAGAAATCCAGAATAATTTTGGCTTCTTCATGCTCTGTCACAATATAAAAACAATGATAAGAATTTTCATATTCTTAAGAAACAAATGAAATTTAAATAAAATCTATATATTTGTGTATGAAAATTGAAGTAAGAATCTTACAATGTGTCTTGTTGTTAGCAAGAAGGCTAGGAAACTAATTCCTAGCAAAATTGTTTGCCATGACCACTGCAAAAAAGAGCGTTTTTGTAATTAACATAGACTAATTTTTTTTTATTAATATGATAAATACGTATTTTTATTTAAAATTGGCAAGAAAAAAAATTAAATATTTAGGATATGATCTATAATTATATTTACAGGAAACTTATGTAATTTAAATTATACGATAAATATATAAATTTAAAATTGGCAAGAAAAAAGTTAAATATTTAGAACATGGTCTCTAAATATATTTAAAGGAATTTTATGTAATTTACATCTTAATTTTTTTATTAATACGATAAATAAATATTTTTATTTAAATGTGGCAAGAAAACAATTCTATATTTAGAATATGATCTCTAAATATATTTAAAGGGCTTATAGGTAAATGCATAACATTCACATTTGCAATTTTGCATATATAGGACAAATATGCATTTTTATTTGAATGTGACCCTTAATTGGCTAAATATTCAATATGTCATACATGAAAGAATAAGAAAAAAAAGGAATAATTTTTTTTATCAAGAAAGTTAAAAACAAAAGGAATATTTTTGTTGTTGATTATAATTGGAATATTTTAAAGAAAATTATAATAATTGGAATATGATCCTTTGATAATAAAAAGTCAAATTAAGAAATATCTATATAAAAGTAGCTGGCTTTTGGTAAGCAATCTAAATCAAAATGTTAATTCCTGTTAATGTCTCTTAAGACAGAATCAATGCTATAAGAATGTTTTGAAAAGTTTCGTGGTGGGAATTAATTTATTTTTTACTCTTCCAACAATTATTTTTGAGTAAAAAATATAATTAGTAAATTGATTTTTTTTAAAACGGCTCTTCCAACTAATAATAGTATGAACCTTTTAACAACATGAAAAAATTTCAATATAAAGTAATAAGAAAATATAGTGGTCGTTCCTTTTGAAAATACTCCACTAATTTTTTTAATGTAGTTGGTTAAAAAACATTGGCTGGTAAGAGACAATTGATTACAGATACGTGGATTCAAAATTTACTGCATTTCATTTATTAATTTTAAAGGTAAAAGTTTTTTATCTATTAATTTATATATATTAAATTAAATATATGTATTAAATTAAATTAAATTATAAAAAAAAACATGAAAATAAAAAATATACCTCATCTCTTTGCTTGAAAACAGAGGCTAATACAGGAACAATTTGCATCTTATTGGTGAAGTGAAGAATACCTAGCAATCCTTTGAGTTGTTGAAGTGACACAATTATTGCTGCACCAGCCATGAAACCAACCAATGTTGCCTTTGATAGAAAATCAATTACAAATCCTAACCTGTTTTACACCTTCAAAGGTTATTTCTCTTTTTATTTTTTTATTTATTTTTTACATAAATAAGTTATTTGTTTTTAATCCTAAAACATTTTTATTTGTAATATTGTTAAATATAAATATCATAGGCTGTTTTGAAGATGAGCTACAAGAATCAAATTTTTAAAACAAAATTTTGGGGTAAATAATATCTTATAATAGATATATTATGATTAAATCATAATTAAATAAAACTCAGTTATTTTACCACAGTTGAACAAAAGATCTCTAAAAGCTTAAGATTGAGCTAATTTAAATTATTGATTTTGAGCTAATATAATAATTTTGCATTTAAAAGTTTCAAATTTAAATATCTATTTTTTTCCAATTTTTTTAAATAATTAAAAATATGAGTTGGTGTATGATTGATTAGTATACCTTAATACACCAAGAGAAGCTTGGAATAAACCAGCTAAAAAGTTGAAGTGGAAGCAAATTTCTTTCTATTTTATATTAATTATTTATTTTATACACAAAGAGGTTTTTTTTTTTAATCATAAAATAATTTTTTTTGTAATATTTTTGATATAAATATTTTCTTATATAAACATGCATGACCATTTAAAACCAAAACTGTTTGAAAGGGTGCAAAATAGACTACAACAATACTTAAAAGATTTTAAGATAAAATTGTAGATGATTAAATCTCATATTTAAATTATAATTAAATAAAATTTATTTATTTAAATCATAATTAATCAACATATATCCTCTAAAAATACAAGAGATTAAAATTACTGATTTTGAGGTCATAACTTCTCATAAAAAAACTGTTGAAAGATATCTCTCATTGAAATAATATGGAGTAATAACTTTTTATATTTACAAGCTTCAAATTTATAAAATATATAATATTCTTTCAATTTTTTTAAATAAAAAATAAATTGGTGCATGATTGATTAGTAGTACCTTAATACACCAAGAGAAGCTTGAAATAAACCAGCAAAAAAAGTTGAAGTGAAAGCCAATTTAAGATAGAGAATTGGATCTTGACTATAAGAAACACTTTCACTTAACATTGATCCCATAACTAATGATGCAATTGAAACTGGTCCAACAGCAAGATGTTTAGAACTTCCAAGTATTGAATATATCAAAGCAGGCACAAAACTTGAATCTGCATAACAATAACAATAATAATTATTATTAAAATTATTACTATACATAATTAAAAAAATCATACTATATTATGTAATTTTTTAAAGATCAATCACAAAAAAAGTGAATAATACTAACATAATCCAATAATAGGTGGCAAGTTTGCAAGCTTGGCATAACTGATTCCCTGCAAAAATCCAAAAAAATAAAAAATCAATTATTTTTTTTGGAAAATTTTCATTAAACTAAATATTATCTTATATCCTTAAAAAAAAAAAAAAACTTTTACTATAATAACATACATTAATAAAATCAAATCCATGCATGCAAGATGAACATAGTTATAATTTATTTGTGACTTTTTTATTATGAGAAATGTAACTTCGCAAGACCTCTACCAATTTAAATCGCAAAAATCTTTACACGATCACGATTAGATTGTGACTTACCTGAGGAATGGCGAGACTAGCGATGGTGAGACCGGACACAATATCGGAGCGAAGAAGTTTAAGACTATATTCAGGACCCCATTGAAAAATAGGGAACAAATATTGAAGAGCAAGAAGAAACTTCATGATCCAAGTTTGGTTTTTGAATCCGTGAAAAGGGTCATCAGGAAAAAAGATTTCAGAGAGTCTAAGTCTAAGTTTTTGAAGAGTGGTTCTTTGTGGTGGCAATCTCACCTTATGAATTTCAAATGGTGATTGGAACATTGGTATCTCTGTTTGAGTTTTAATTGTTTCAAAGGTATCAACTCTATTGGAATTTCCAACCATTTTTTTTTTGTTGCTATGTTGTTGTGTGCACAGCACAAGCAACTAAAGTAAGAGTTGAAATTTGTGTTGAGGAGAGAGTGAGGTTATGAATTTATATAGAGAAAGAGAGGTGAATTGAATGAAGAAACTAAGTAGCTAGGTAGCCATTGAAATGGAATCAAGACAAGTGTTTGCCATTGTCGTGTTGGGGTTTATTGTTCAAAAGTTGTATAGTTTTTGGAATCTTCTAGGGGCTCTTTTGTCACATCACATTTTCCAAGAGTTTGTAAATATATAGATTATACTCATACATATTAATTAATATTTGATATATTTGTTGATAACATTTTTTACGAATATTATATATATTATATACTCGGAAAAAAAGTTTATTAATAAGTAGATTTATATTAATTAGAATATATGAGAAGAAGATTAAAACTATAATTATTATAGTTAGATTTTGAAATAAAAAGATAAATATAACATTGATAAGAATGAGGAATAATAAAGTGGTCGAATGAGACAATATATTTATTAAAGTGTAGAAATTTTTTGAAGATAAATATATTGACAAATCATCATAATCTTTAATGAAATTATGAAGTCAAAACAAATGTGGGTGAATGGAGAAGTAACACTCTAATTCCAATCTATAAGAACAAATAAAATTATGTAAATTATAGAGGTTAAACTTTTGAGTCTTATCATAACTTATGAGAAATAATGATTAAGCGAAGATTAAGAAAAGAGACTCAATTCCCTAAAAATCAATTTGGTTTTATGCTTTAAAGGTCAATCATGGAAACAATCTATCTTCTACAACATACGATGGAGCATTATCGAATGGACCAAATAATACTTGCACTTAGTTTTTATTAACTTGGAGAAGATGTATGATAAAGTGCCTAGAGAGATTTTGTGGATAACCCTAAAGAAGAAAAAGGTTAAGGCTCGAAATGTTCAAGCTATCCAACACTACACCAAAATTGATTTTTGGCAGCACCCAAAAGACAGCGCTTTTATGAGAAAGCGTTGCCATAAGTTATAAAAAAAAATTCACCCCAAAAAAACGCTCTTAAAGGACAGCTTAAGAAAGCGGTTATAAAAGTGTTGTTAAAGGCAGTCTTAAGAAGCATCATAGAAAACGCTTTTACAAAAGCGCTGCTATATGCTACCCTTAGAAAGCGCTTTTTAAAAGCGCTACTAAAGGTTCATCTAAGAAAGCGCTTTTGAAAAGCGTTGTTAAAAGCATAGAAAAAGAAAGTGCTTTCCGAGGAAAAAATGCTGCTATATAACCCTAAGAAAGCGCTTTTCAAAGCGTTGTCTTTTCTAATTTTATAATTAAAATTCTTAAACCCTAAATAGCAAAACACAATTTCTCAATTTACAATCTCATGCGACCTTTCTCAGTTTTCAGCCCATTCTCAATTTTCCTCACAATCTCACCAGTTTCCTCAGTCTTCAATCAAAGTTGTCGCCTTCAATCTCACGCGAGCACTAGCTTCGTCTGTGTTGCCATCAAACTCCTCACTTTCGTCAGTTTTCCTCAAACTAGCCGTCAAACTCACGCGACCACCAACTTCGTCAAATTCGCTGTCGTCGTTGCAGAACCACCATCATCGTCTTCCGTCCATCGTCTTCCGCACCACCATCACATCACCGTCTTCCGCACCATCATCGCAGAAACATTGTAAGTTTCCAGATTTTAAGTTTCTAGAATTTATGAATTTGTGTTTTGTCTGTTTAAGTTTTGAGCATTGAATTGGAATTGGAATGTTTCCAGATTTCGTCTGTTTTGAGTAACAACTAGTTCTTAGAAATTTCTCATTGTTATGTGTTAAGTAACTCAGAAATTTCTCACCGTTATGTGTTGACTAACTGTTCTGAAATTAGAAGTTGTTTAAACTTTACTTACTGATATGTGTTGACTAACTGTTATATGTTGTAGACTCATTATAATACAAGGTTCAAATTGCTTCTTTTGTTATAGACTCACTCTTATGACTATGCATTATAGATATTTTTTTGCTAAATAGTTTTGCCATATCATGTACTTGGTGAAATTGATCCTTTAGCGGATTCAATTTACTTGGGTTAAGACTTTTGTGAAAATGTAGGACATTCCATGTTGCATATTCAATATAGTTGACTATATATTAGTATTATGTATATATGTCACATAGGACAGAACTCGATCGACATGTCTAATTACAATTATGCTATTAATTACAATTAGGCCTACTAACATGCAAGAAATCTTAGTCATTTATGTTTTGTTCTATTTTCTCATCATTTACTTAAGTTTAACCATTTTCTAACATCGTTTCATGGTTCATCATATTGTCTCTGCTTTTGTCTATCTTAATGCATAATAATGATGCATCGTTTCATGGTTCATCATCTGGTTCATCATAATTTTCACAATTTTGCTTATAATAGTGATGCTACTTGATAAAACAAGACAACTACATATTCTTATTTGTTTTTCTATGTAGTGTGCTCAACAGCGAAATAGTGTAAATTGCGGATACTTTGTTATGAGGTTTATGAGAGAAATCATTCATTTGGATCGACTAGAGATTCCAATCACGATATGGATTTATAACTTAGGATTTGTTATTTTTATCGGATATTTCATGTAATTTATTAGTTTTAACTAAATCATGCATATTATGTTTTGTTATGTAGTACTTTGATGAATACAAGTGTGCATATTACACGAAAAATCAGTTGGAAGAAATCAAGGAGGAATTGTGTGAATATTTTATTGAGAAAAGAATCATATAAGGTATTAATACATTATTGTGTGAAAATTGTTATGAATACATTATTATGTGAATACATTATTGACCGTGTTGTTTTGCTCATACCTTGCAGGACCATGACCGTCCGCTCGTCGGATTTTGGCGATTTTGAATTGATTTTATCAATTAGGGTTGAGTTAGTTGTTGTTAGGGCAGATTTTGTTATGGTTGATTTAGTTATTGTTAGGGATGACTTTGTTATTATTAAGGCTAATTTTGGTTCTGTTAGAAATATGTGAATTGAATTATAATGGTGTATATATATTTTGGGTTACAAAGGTATATAATGTAATGGTATTATAATGTCTTTTTTGTATATAATCGCTTCTTTGTTGATATAATGGGATCACGATTGTAAATTACAGGTTTATGGAATTACAATTGAATATTCGAGGTTTACAGGTTTATGAAATAATGGCGCTATATTTTGGTTTAAAAATCCCAAAAACGTTGCCGATAGACACAATAGAAAGCGCTTTTTTAGGAAAAGCGCTGCCTAAAGTATACATTAGACAGCGTTTTTGAAAGCGCTGCCTTATGCCTACTTTAGAAAGCGCTTTTCCTTGAAAAAGCGCTGCCCAAAGATGCCTACAAAAAGCATAAAAGGCATTATTTATAAAGCGTTTTTCCAGAAAAAAACACTGTTAAAGGCCTACTTTAGAAAGCGCTTTTTAAGAAAAAGCGTTGCCTAAGGTATACATAAGACAACGTTTTTTCCTAAACAAAAAGCGTTGTTAAAACCTCAATACCTACAACAACTTTTAAAGGTTAAAAAAGAAGCCTTCTTTGGTCTTTTTGGCGTAGTGCAAGATATGTATGAAAGGGGTGTCAACTAGTGTGCGAACACAAGACGGAGAGACAAACAATTTCCTCATTATAATAGTTTTGCATCATGGTTCATCCCTAAGAACCTACCTTTTACCTTAATTTTGGATGTGATCACAAAACTCGCCCAAGAACTAGTACCGAGATGCGTGTTATTTGTAAATGGTATAATACTACTTAGAAAGTCGAAGGATTATTTAAATGAGAGTTTGGAGACTTAGAGATGAGCTTTAAAAAACACATGGTTTTCATCAAGCAAAATTAAGACAGAATGTGGAATGTAGATTCAACAAAAGAAAAAGTGTTTCTAACTTAGAGGTGAAAGTTGGAGACTTTATAATCTCTAAAATATGCTAGAGCTAGTTACAATGGCACGACTAGAAAATATGCATCAACAGAGTGTAATATAAGGATTAATTAGCATTTATACTTAATTAATTATTAAATTAGATTCAATTTAAGTAAGTTAAAAAAACTATCTTAGAGTAAGTTCATTCTCACTTTTATATATATATATATATATATATATATATATATATATATATATAAGTTTTTTTAACTTACTATAAATCATAGTTTTTAAATTAAATTTAATCTAATGATTAATATTTATAATTAGTATTTTTTATTTAATTAATTATTCAATAAAATTCAATTTAAAGGCAATGATTTAGGATAAAAAAGAGTGATTCCAAAGTACTAGTCTAGGGTGATATCGCCAATCAGAAAAATGAGAAAAATACTTATTAGTCAGAAAATATGAAAACAAGAAAAACAAAAATTATATCTTAATTATTCATTATTACTACTACTTTGTGATTCTTATTAAAAATTAAATTAAATTAAAAATAAATTTAACATTATCTTTTAAAACAATGACAAGTATTCATTCTTATCTTTCTTATTTAAATATTTCTTATCGTATAACATTACTCAATAAAAAATAGTTTTAACTTTTACAACTCTTTATATAAAAGGCTCTATTAAAAACAAGCGATGTTAAAAATCTTTTTTAATATAGGAAACAAAAACATAAACAATAAAATCTATTTTTAGATTTTGAGTTTAAGTAAAAGTTGTTTTAAAATTAAATAAAAAATAACCTCAATTTTTTAATCGAATGAATTTAATTTTAAAATTAAGTTTTAAAATCAAAACATTCACACCAAATAGGCCCTACATTTCTAAAATTCTGCAACTTATAAATTCTTTAAAAAAAATACTAAGAGTTGAAATCACACTTTATTCAAACTTAACATATTTAAAGTATAACTAAATCATTTATATACTTTTATTAAATTCTTAAAAAAAACAATTATTATTATTAATTATTTGATAATTTTAGTTTGAACTGTTAAATAAGTGGATCTTAAAACATGTTCTCCAATTCAATGATTGGTTAGCCTTGGTGTAATGTGATTGTCAACAAAACTAATTAATTACAAACTCTTTCATGCTATGAAGAATCAACCTCAAAAGTCTTTTTCCTTTTGCTCCTTAATAAGGTAAAATGCATGAGAAGTGGCGCATGTAATGTGGTATATATATGTGAAGAGATCCCTTACAATGCACTAGCATCAATATTGCAGCAAGATCCAATTTAGTAGATATGTCCACACCAAGAACAAATTCTCCAAATTCTACGGATGTTATTTAATTTATATTCTATTTGAGTCGGCAGCAATATACTTATCATGTTTTTTAACACTCACGGTTACCAAATTTTGTTAGTTAATTTTTTTTTTTCAAATGAAAGTGGAGAATGGTGTCTTCCAATTTGAGATGGTAAAATGAAGTACACAGTCTAGATCGGTAGGAGAATAGATGGGTCTAACCAGAAAATTATAATACATTTATTGTTGCAATCTCTGATTGAAAATTTAAAAATATCTTTTATAATTCACATAGCATCTCTAAAAATACAATGGATCATTTTTATTAAAATTTAATTCAAAAATATATCTATGAATTTATGTCTGATTTGTTTTAGAGATGTATCTCTCAAAATTAGGGTCGTTTTCGAGATTTTGAATGCTCTGTCGAAATTATGAATTTGGTGTCATTTTTCTTAATTCATAATTTTTATAACTTATTTATAAGCTACATGTATCAAATAAATAGTAAGTTTCATATGTGTATATATAATATATAAAAAAATCGGTGCCCTTATAAAATTGATGTCATGTGTCACCGCTACTCTCGAACACCCTTTGAGACCCCTTGTCTAAAATATCTATGATACTTGAAATGAAATGCAGAAACATAGACACGCAGTATGGATAAATTAGAAATTCATAAAAACTTGACATTAAATTAAAACATCACATTACATAGATAATTGATAATTGAAAATTAGCATTACAAGTCTTTATAAACAGATAATTTCGAATGTTGCAACGTGTTGATAATATCTTCGACGGATCTTGCAATATCCTCATCTATTTCAGTCGGACCCTTGATTTCATATATGCAAAAAAATACTCCACGTAACCTCTAAATTTGGAGTAAGGATACTTTCCATATCTCAAAAGAAATGGTGATGTCAATTACTATACTTTTGGTATATAAATGTACAATTCATGTCAATGTTTCTATAAAAGTATGCAAGTAGATCTTTTATTAACACCAAAACTAAAGTAATTGATATCTTCATTTCTTTTGAGAAATACAGAGGAACCTTACTTCTAAATTTGCATCCTTCTTCAGCTCGAAGATGGTGAACTATATATTCTTGTTGTTGTCAAACGATGATGAACGATACTCGAGCTTGACGATGCCTCAATTTTTTGGATATCGCAAGAGCGTATCCAGTTAGATATTAGGTCGACGCGAGTTATGTCCTCGCAAACTCTAAACTGAAGTGGCGTCATCTCACCATTGAAATACACAAATACAAGGTGGAAATATGTGTTCATTTTTTGATATTGGGTGTTTTGTAGAAAATGGAAAGAGTGACGAATCACTTTGGACCTTAGAAATGTTATAGTGTTATCAAGGCACTTTTTAGATATGCATATTCGAATAAACTCTATTATTTTACGAAAAATGATTTATTTGGATATGCACATATGTTACATGACATTCGGATATTTGATCTGAGTTAGCCTTTCCACCAAGGCTTGGAAGTTTTAGTGTTGAAAAATATGTTACATGATGTTAAATAATTCATTAGCTTGTTGCAAGCCGATATTAGTATCTAAATGTTAGAAGTCAATGAGTGTTTTTTGGTCGAGCATTACAGATGCCAATGGAGGTCTGACGAAGGTTTGTCTAGACAAAATTGTGGTGTAGATCTAAGGAACGAAGATTGTGGAACACTCCATGATCTTTCTTAGGTTGGACAGAACTTTGCAATAGAGGAACAGATTGAACAATTGTTACGACTTGATCATCTGTTCTTAGAGGAGGAGGTGAAATGTTTATGGTAACTTCCGTGACTGCAGTGGCTTGTCGTGGAATGGAAGAGCAAGTGACTTTCGAGGTTGTCATTGGTTGTATGAATCTAAACTTGACAAAATTAATCTAGAAACAAAGATTTGTCACTTTGAAGTTGTCAGAAATGTATTATGATAGTTGTTTCTACAAAAACATGTTTTAAAATATTGAAGTTGTTGAAATCTTACTTGTAGTCTACTATGTTCCAAGAATTGTTGATCATATTAACATTGATAATATTTTGGGCCAGGCAAAAAGCTCTAGAGAGCCTAGAGAAGGCAGCAATCTACCATATCGCCTGCAAGACATGAAGGCTACCTTGGAGTAGAACACATAGGATCTGGATCCAAGATCTATCCAATGACTTCCCGCATTCACGGGTCTGAAGCTTAGTGGTTTGTTATAATCACTCCACTATATAAAGAGAAAAAACATCATTGTCCAAGTACACAATTTCAAATTCAAACTTCACTCTAATCATCTTACTCACATTCTGGCTAGAGCTTGATAACCATACAGGTCAGCCTCTCTCTCTCTCACTATATTAGAAATTCAAGTCTATTCTTGCATCTTGCAACAATTGTTCTCCGATCAATTTTAATTCTTCAACATAATAAATAATAATTAAAAATGATTTTTTATACACGACATATGGCCCGTTTGTTTTGGTTTTTTTAAAAAATAATTTTTATAGTGTTACAAAGTTTTGTGTAAAAAAAAAATTTACAAAGAAATTTTTTTAAAAGTTTCAGTTGAAATTTTTGTTTGAATAGTTGTTCTTAAAATATTATTTTAGGTATTTAATCTTCTTATTGAAAAAAAAATTGGATATCAAAATTTCAAAATATCACTTAATTTTGAAGCTATTTCAAGTAGATTTTCATTAAAAAAAAATTTTAATACAATTTCTTTTTAAAATTACGATTTTGACAGTGTGTTGGTCTTCAATAATGTATGTTTATGTTATACTATGTCAAAATAAGTGTTTTAATTTATAAAAAACGAACATAAAAAAACTTTTAATATTTTAAAACACGATTTTAGAAAATCTATTTTCAAAATTACAAAGTAAAACAAACATGTTCATAATATAAAAAATTTGTTTAATGAATTTGTTGCAAAAAGTATTTGAAGATGACTTTTTTTAGCCGTCAAAAAGTTGATATTATATGGAAGTTGTATTTTTATCAAACTATCTTTTATGTTATTTGCAAATATGATTAGTTTTTATGCTATTGATAATATTTACAAATTTATGATTTTATTTATAATTGATACTTTTAAAAATGTTGATAATTAAATATCAACAGTGCAAGTGAAATCTTAAAAATTGGGGTCTAAAAATGGCACCAACTAATTACATGTCTTGCCCCATTTTTGACAACCTGAAGTCAAACAAATTTACACCTACCGTTAGGCAATATACACTATTCTATTGCCAAACAAATATCAAACCATGAACGTAAACAACAAACTTTGACTCAATTACAATAGTAGTAACCATTAACCAAGGTTAGGTTTTAGTTAGAAGAACATTATAATTTCCATAAGAATAAAGGATAGTACTAAAGTAAGGTATAAATAGTTAAGATTTATTTGTTTAAAATCATTCAAGATACTTCCTCCTTTTCTTTTTAATAATCTCTTTTTAACTTTTTCACATATCAATAAAGTTAATGTTCTTTTTTAAATAATGATTGTCTTTTTATTTATACAACTCTTAATTATTTATTTATTTATTTAATTTTTTTCTCTTTTCAATAAATAATTAAGAGCAAATTTAACAAAATGACATTAATATTAATTTAAAATTTTAAAATAATAATTAAAAAGAAACAAAAGTTTTACTCAAAAAGAACAATTAAAAAGCAATAATTAAAAAAGAATGGAGAGAGTAATTTTTTAACTACTCATATAGAAAGATATAAGGAGTATTAATGTTGGAAACTATATAGTAATGAAATTCCTTATTGTGGGAAGCAATAGTATTGATGTTCCCACTTTGAAGGTTCACCATTAGAAACCTTACATTTGGATTACAACTAATAAAAATTAGTATGTAGTGATCCCACCCATCATTTGGTTGAAAATTTTAAGAGTCTAGGGATCACTATGGATTAGCAATAACATTGGTGCCGTGATACCACTATGTGTATCTCTTTAGATTAGATTAGATTGAAATGTTTGTTTGATAAAAATTAGTGTCCAAGAATTTGGATAATGCTTAATTTATGAATTTATTGCGTGGCTTATAAGATACGTTTTGGGATCTATTTATAAATATCAAAAGTCATCTTGGATTTTCATAAATAACAAAGTCATCTTGTATATGGATGGAATTTGAACATAAAGTATATTCGACTATCACAGAAGTTCAGAAAATAAAGTTTGGAAGTATTAATGGGACAAATATTCATGATTTTAAGTGATCTTTGATGTCATATATCTATCTAAAATCTTAAGATAATGGAAGTATGAGTTACCTCTCTTATAAATCTAACATTTTCTTCATCTCTAGTCGATGTGGACTTTTAACACTTTCACACTTAAAACGCAATAATCTCCCCATTAATGTGAGTCATCCACGTCACTAGTCTTGATTCCCACTAAGATTCATTTCCACTCCTCCACCGAGCCAATCAGACTCTGATACCACTCATCGGAGAAGTTCGGAGAGCGAGGTCCACAAGTGTCAATGGGTCAAACGTTCATGGTTTCAAAAGACTTTAACGTCACCTATCTATTCAAAACCTTAAGACAGTAAGATATATCTCTTATGAACACCAACATTCCTCTCATTCCTAATCGATGTGAAACTTTTAACACTTTCACACTTGAAATCCAACATCGACAATCAATATTTTTATTTATTTTAGTCATAATTGGTTAGAGAGAAATGCATTTTAAATCTAATAAAGTAGAGGAGATAAGACTTCCAATACATCAGTCCTCTATACATAGACTCAAAATCTATTATGACAATAATTTGTGTGAAGATAATTTCATTTGTACAATAAGTATTGTTTTTCAATTCTCATTTAAATTATTGTTAAGAAAGTTGTTCCATTTAAACTATAAATTATAGATATATGTGAAGTTGATTGGAGTGATGACAAGTGTTTTTAGGTACGATAAAGAAGAATTGAAGTGCAATGTTAAAACTCCAAATTCAAATCAGTGAGATGTGGAAAAGTAATAATGTAAGTTATGGTGAGGGCATACATATAGTCAACATTGATGTTTACATATTGAGGATTTAGAATTACCTCGTATCAGTGGCGGAGCTAGAAAAATTATGAAGCCTAGGCAGATTTTCACTGGCTCAGCCACTGGCTTCATAATTTTCTACTAAGACAATATTTGACAGTATCTGTCCAATATGCTTAAATATGAAGAGAATAAAATAATTTTTCTCTATAACTAAGATAGAAATACAAAAGATTAATGCTTATGAAGGAGCTGAAAAGATTGTTATCAGCATCAGCAAAAATGGATAGGTGCCTTGTGGAGTAGATGTTGTAGTATGGGTTAACACATATGAACAGGAAGAAAAAAAACAAAAACACACCTCACACAGATGTTTATGTCTTGTTGCAATAGCACGATAACGCTGTGATTTTTCATCTGAAATTAATTTCATGGTCACGAATGATCTCATTTTAGACACTAGAGTTGCAACACAACAAACTGGGGTTAATTTATTGGTCATAAATGATCTCATTTTAGTGATTAGTGTTGAAACATTACAAACAGAATAGAGAAAACTACCAAAACATTTAGAAGATATTTAATTTTTCAATTTTTCGGCTAACTAGTTATTTGTTCATCAATGGAAGAAAACATAAAAAACAGTATTGATTCTATTTAACAAGCATCATACTAATCAAGTAAATTGGAGTGTTCATTGTCAAAATGCTGATCAATATATTTTTCTTTGTAGAAAGTTTTATTATTGTTTCCATACTACCATTTATTTGTACCTATATGAGATTTAGGATGTTCCTTATCTCTGTATACATCGTTGTTAGGGTGAAAGCCACACCTTCTTGAGGTGTTATATTTTTCATTCTCCACACATGGCATCAAAGGCTGCAGCAAAAATACTTAAATACTTATATCAATGGCATGTGCATTTATCATTTATGTAATATTGATGCAAGTAGCATCAAGAGTCTCACCCTTTTTATATTTGGATATGGTTGAATACCACTAGAATGATCTCCCAAGCTATTCTACTTCTCTAGAGAAATGTATAAGTGTTTCAACAATCATCAAGTGTGAAAATTCAATAATTTAATACCAAAACACCATCACAAATCAAGGTTTAATTATCAAAATCCAACAAAGAGGAAACAAGATAAAGGAAGAAGAATTTTGGTTCAAAACATTTATCGAACACTTGGCGGGCATAAGCGAACGACAAATTCGACACCAATTCTCTATCAATTCGTCAACCACAACCTACAATAACAACAAATAAAAACACAAAGAAAGATAATTAAACTGAAATCGAATAAAAAAGAAGCTAATCACGACAAATTTTTGACGTGGGATGGTGAAGTGTGGGGCATCTGTTTGCAGTATGGTATAGCAGATTATGGCCATGGCAAGTCTATGTTGCAGGATCTTGAGCGAACAGTGAGCTTGGGCAACCGCCTACTGGCGGATCTTGGCTCCGCCTATGCCTCGTATTATTCGGTGTGAGACATGTGCAGTCATTTGATTAATCCTAATTGTGAATTATCATCAGACAGGAAAGATTAAGTGTTTGCTTTCTAATCAAGGTAGCACCTGATCATTTGTATTAGTGAATGTCTCTTAGATTGAATTCTCCTATAATTAAGAGTTTATGTCTTTTGGGCGTATGACTAACCCGAAACAAAAACTTAAGCTCAAATGCTACAAATCATTTTGGTATCAAACAGGTCTTTTCATATAGAGTATTATTATATAAATAACATTGATCCTTAAAGACATTTAAGGTTAATAGACAAAAGTTGAAAACATTTTTCACAAAATAAAGTGATAAGTTTATTACTTCAAAGATCACAAATTCATATCTTCAAATCTTTTTGTTTGATTAAACTTTCTCTAACCTTTTCAACTGAAACTTGAAGCATTTGTCTAATGATAGTTAAACTATCTCTTTCTTTGTTTAAATGTTATCATCAAAATTATTAGGCGATACTATCAACACATCACATAGAATCACAAACAATAACAACATAAACATTAAATTAAGGGTTAAAGGTAATTTCACTCCTATCATATATAAGTGAGTTTTAATGTTCCCTCAAACTTTATTTTGCTATTTCACCCTTGTAATATAAAACTATTTGACAATATTACCAACTCATTCATAATAATTATATTCATTTTGATTTAACTTTGATCTATGTTATCAAAGCTCTTCTTTAATTAACTATTAATATCAACTTAAAATTTGGATTGTTTCGCCATTGAGAGGTGGATAGTAATAACTAAAACTAAAGACTTTTGGTCATAAGTATATGGATTATAAGAATATGAAAATATGATTATGTGTTTGAAATAAATCTTTATTCTTAATGACAGTACTTGTCTTAGTTCCTTAGTGCAAAGTCACATAGTCAAAAGGTTTCTCCAAGTTCAATCAAAATGCCTCCCAACCTCACGTTACTATTATATAAACCACTGATATTTGTAAGGCAAAATCATATTATATAGATATGCATTGACTTCAATGAAACTCTAGCTTGGTATAAAATGAGTAGATTCTCTTTCTTCTATTTACTAAAAAGAGGAATGAGACATGCTTGTATATGCGGCGAGAGGAGGAAGTTGTGTTTAATAATTGCAAAATAAGGAAAAAAAATTGTTATGCAAGATTTTATAATAAGGTATCCACAATTGATGGATTAGATAAGTTGCCAATTCAAAAGGAACAAAAATGGTGGACCAATGTAATATTATTACCTTTCTTTTTTGACCCATTTTGAAAGGTTCTCCTCTTACAATGAAAAAAAGAAATAAAGGTTTGATGTGAACATATATGTAGCTTGCCACCAATGATAATCTTAACTTGGAGATTGTCATTTGTTATTGTAGTTCATTGTTGAGGTCCTAATTCTTACACATAGACATTTCTTAGATTTTATTCACTTGAGAGGAATTTGGTTCTTTCTTACCATATGTTTTAACTTTAGTTCTACATTTTGATTAACAAGTGACTTAAAGCTAGTTAGAAAAACAAAAACAACAAAAAGTTAGTGAACAAATTAGACATCTAGTCGTTTATGGTTAGTTTGCTAATTTATATAATTATTGAACATTTAGTTCATTGTTTTTTCCATTGTATTCTAGATTCTCCAAGAAATAATATTAGAATTCAGGTTCATTTTAGAAGTAAAACGAGAGTGGAATTTTAACAATAAATAATTTTATTTGAGAAAGGCGTTGTTCAAATTAAGTATGAGTGTTTAGTTTTTTATTGACTAAAAATAAAAGAAATGTTAATATATAAGTGGCATGATTAATATACTCAATTTTTTAAAATTTTGTATAGAGACGTGGTTTCAATATTTTAGATGGATTCATGACATTTAGTCCATTGTAAATTTCAATACTTCTCGAACTCTTCAACTAATGATTTTATGAGCTTGGATTAGGTTTGGTAGAAGAGAGTTAGACCAGATGAGAAAGCAATGTGGTATTCTATTATAAATTAAGTCTAATATTATAAATGACTCACATTTAAGGAAGAAATTGGGAAAGTTAAATATGAATTATTTAAAATAGAAATATTGACAGAGATACTGATATTGTAAAATTTTCAAATATTAATATGCATCTCTATAAAAAAAATTAATGGGTTAAACTTTGACCAGTAAAATTATTCATTATTAAGATCTAGGGAAACTTCCTAACATTATTTATATATTTGTTTGTGTAACCGATGTCTAAACATGTAAATATTATTTTCTTCTCCAAAATCAACTTTTTATGAATTAAAAATAATATTCTCTCTTTCAATTATGTAAGTGTATATTTATTATGTCACTAATAGAAGATAATTTTATAATAACGTAACTTTTATAATTTTTTATTTTTATACAATAAATATTATTTTTTTTAATACGTGTGAAAAGGTAATTTATATTTCAAATTAAATGATGTTTTAATTCTTTCACATGAATTAGAAATATAATTAATTTTATATAAAAAATAAAAAATAATATGATTTTTCAAAATTATCATTTATTAATATCATAGCATAAATTTAAATAAAAAAATTTTAATAAAAAATAATAGTAGTACAATAAAAATCATTAATTTTGCATCGGTAGTATAAAACAATTTATAACTTAAAATATTTTTTTTACATAAATAACTTTAGAATTTAAGACACCATTAAAACTTCATGAAAATGTAGTTGCCTAATAACCAAATGTTATTAAATGATTAAATTACCCCCCATTTATTTTAGGTCCCATTTTTCCTTAAGTCAACTACTATATAGATAGAAGCAATTATAACTCTTATCCATTATATATTTTAATTATAGATATATTTTTTAGTATCAAATATATTTTTTAATTATAAATAATTTATAAGTATCATTTAAAAAATTATTTTAGTTGATCAATATCTTGATGCATCAATTTAAAACTTATCACTGAAAAAATGTCCTTCATTAGACCTAAAAAAATTAATCAGATTTTAAACTTAAACCTTGGTTGGTGTAAAAAAAAATGAATACTACTAAGAACCACAAAATATACATTTTCGACCCCAAAAAAAGGACCACCAAATAAATGGTGTACATGAGTATTAAATCCTGACACAAGGTGAGAAACCGAGTGGAAGTTAGTAGAAATATATTACATAGAGAAGTGCTTCTTTCTTTATTTTTAATTTAAAGCCATGAATGAATGAACATGATTTCACACAGAGGAATCTTTCAGAAAATTGGAAAGTGGAATGAGTGAGTGAGTTTATTCTTCGAATATTCCATACCATATGATTACTCTAAGTAGTAGTAATAATAATAATCTATTAACCTACTACTAAGTCATGACACATTAAGTTATTTTACATTGCGTAAAAAATACTAGTGGAAAAGTGTAAAGATTATATGAAAAGTACTCTATTCATCATTGAAATTGAATGTAAGATAGGCAATTTATTTTATTTATTTACAAAGCCACAATTAATTAATTACTCTCCGGTCACAATTATAAGCTAATATAATTATTTTTACGTCATTAAGAAAATAAGTTAAAGGTAATTATTTTTCTGATTTCATGTTGAATCAAAATAAAATTTATAATAAGATCTTAGTTATATTTAATGAACAATTACAATTAAATGTTTTGACTTAAATTAAAATAATATTAGTATTAATTAGTCTAAAAAATAATGAATTTTATTTATAATAGTGATTAAAATTTAAGGCATTCTTTATTTATAATAGTGATCGATCGGAGGGAGTAATTATATAGAATGTCACCGTAAAGAATTTTTAATCAATTACGATCATAAAATTTGTAAAAACTATGTTAGCATTATTCAAAAATATTCTAATAGGGTGTGTCTTGAAAATACAAATTGAATTTTGAAATTTAAACTTTCATGACCCAGTGACTCATTAATGACACAATTGAAAATAATTTGTGTCTTGTTGATGTAGATAACAATTTGAATGTGATGAGTGATGACGTTTTAACATGAAATGCAGTTATTAGATCACTACATTTTTCTTTGGATGATAAGATAATATAATGTCAAGTCAACAGATTAAAACCAAAGATATTACAGGAAACACATTTAAAAACATTAGTTTTAACTTTAGAAATTATTTATTTAGTAATTTAATTGATATATAAATCACTAAATTATTTTAAAATAATTTTATATTCTTATATAGAATGTCATGCATTTAAATTACATTAATCCATTTTTTAATCCAAAAATATGAGGAGATCTTTCGTTAAATATTTAACCAGACATCTCTTCATTAAATTTACAATATTTTATGTATTTATTTTTAAAAAATTAAATTTTAATTATATATATTTATATTTACATCTTTGAAAATAAAACTCTAATAATGTATATTACAAAACTTTGACACTTTGCATTTTTTGTCTCCACATGGTAATATATGAAGGTTATCTAAAATATATTATATTAGTAGCTCAATTGTTTTAAACTAATTGACTAAATGTTAAAATAGAATGAAACTCTAACAAATAAGTAAAATATAATAGTAATAATTTATTATTAACAAGTTTAATTTTGATGTAGTTTTTTATAGAACAATTCACAAACTAAGCACTTGAATAATCGATTTACTAACAATTAGTTATTTTAATGAGCTAAATAACATTTAACATATGACATTTTATTTATTTATCTTTAAAATATAAGATTTCAGTTAATAAACTATTAATCACTTTGACACTATCTATCACCATTAACACTTCCATTTTCAAAATTAATAATAAAGTTTATAAGCCAAATGAGTGTCTCCATATATGATATATGAAGTGTCCATTAAAATTAATGGATTTCTTAATCCACCCAATAACTTTCTTGTGTACTGCGTGAATTTTTTAAAATACTCATAGAAATTGAAAATATATTTTTGATTCGTACTCTATATCATAAAACTCATATTGAATAAGGTTTTTTTAAAATACTCATAGAAATTGAAAATATACTTTTGGTTCGTACTCTATATCATAAAAATCATATTGAATAGGGTTGGATATAAGCCAAAAATATTATATGCAATTTTTAAATAAAACGTGTATATGTGAGACTAAATTTAAAATAAATTTTTAATATTATATTATTTAATTTAGAATCTGAAATATATTTTTGATTTTCACCTAAATATTTTAAAATATGGTGTGAACCGAAAATAAACTTTCAATTTCTATGAATATTTTAAAGTTTTGGTGCGTCTCACTCCTACGAGGTGATTAAGAAACTCACTAAAATCATACACAAACATGGAATGTAAAATTGGAGGGAATACTAATTATTTTTCTTTATAAAATAAAAGAGATATATGACCTAATGTAGTGTATGGAAAGCATGATGATAAGCTAAAGTCTAGGCAGCAAGTGCTTGTGGCTTAGTTGACATATTGGACTCTAAATGGGGTTGACACATGGCCTACTTTATCTTGTACAAAGGCTCAAAATCCACTGAAAATGCCTTCTAAATTAGGGTGTGGGGGTCTAGAGAGAATTCACTACAAATTAAGGTGAATGCTTGAACTAGAATTGGTGCTATACTTAAAAGTATGGAGATATGTCCAAATAAAATGGTGTAGTCAATAATGAAATTATAAGCAAAAGGATTTTGTTCTGCATCCCACAAAATGATTGAGCATATTTCAACATACTATTTGGCATGATACAACTAATGCCCAACCAACCCTACACTAAATTTCAAATGTTATCGATGGATGATTCTAGAAACACATTATAAACATTCTTCTTTCCATTGAAGCAATATACACCTCATACACCACCTAAACTCACCTCATTCAGCTTCACTTAACACAACTAACACATGTAGCATTTTTATCTACCATCAAACTACATCATCTACAATAATGACATTTCATATATGGATCATGACAAAATGATGAATCTCATCTCCAATAACATTTTTTCAAATAGTTTAGAATCAATTAATTTTATCACTTAGAAATTTATTCTCATCCATTGAATATCTCTCTTCCGTGTAGTCTCTATTAACTTATTCACTATAAATAAATGAATGAAATTGAGAATAAAATGCAGTTAAATTTGACTTTGATTCAATAAAATTTGATTAAAATATTGAGTTAGTTCAATGTTTCAATATATAGCAGTTCACGGTTCTAACTAACTCTAATCACATTTTAATAGCAAGTCAAAGAAAAGGGACACTCTTGTAGCCTGTGTAGTTTTGCTCAAACTGAATAGGCATAACAATGTGATAAATTGTTCAATAAATAATTGTTTTAACACCCTACCTTAAGCTAAACAAGATAGATGTCCAACATATTGAGTAATGATAGGTTTAGTAAAAATGTGGTAAAGGCTTAGTAAAAAAAATTAATTATTTGGGCCTTAGTTCGAATTGGAAGTAATTTTAACAAATCCTTTTGAATTCTTTCTCTAACAAAATGACAATGAATTTCAAGATATTTGATTCTCTCATGAAATGCGGGGATTGCAACAATGTGTATGACATTTTGGTTGCCACAATACAAATCTGATGGTTTGTTGCATTTGACCTCAAATTTGCCAAGGAAACAAGCCATTGTAGCTCATAATAGGCAAAATAAAGAGAGCTTTGTACTCAACTTCAGAATAAATTATGAAACACAATAGATTATTTCTTGGTTATCTATGAAACTAAAAATGAACAAAGAAATAAATAATAATCAAAAGTGGATCTTCTAGTATCGATACAACCTGCTAAATATTCATAAGTAAATCCAACTAATTGTAGTTATTCATTTTTTATGAATAATAAGCCTCATTTTGGTGATCCTTTGAGATATTTTATGATTCTACAGACACATTGAATATTTCTCTTTCGTGCAATCTCTACCAACTTATTCACTATGATGAATAAATTAATAAAACTGAGAATAAAATGCAGATAAATTTATTTTTGATTCAATAAAATTTGATTAAAATGTCAAGTTAGTTCAAAGCTTCAATATATAGCAATTCACGACTCTAACTAACTCTAGAAATATTAAGTTACCTATGATAGCAAGTCAAAGTAAAGGAACATTGTTGTAACTTGTACATGTTTTGCTCAAATTAAATTAAATGTGCATAGCAATGTGATAGATTGTTCAGTAAGTTGTTAGTTCAACACCCTGCCTCAATCTAAATAAGATAGATGTCCAACATATTGAATAATGATAGGTTTTAGGTGGTAAAGGCTTAGGAAAAAATTAACTATTTAGGCTTTAGTTCGAATTGGAAGTAAATTAAAAAAATGTTAAAAAGAATAATTCTTTTTAAGACAATAGAAATAAATTTCAAGATGTTTGGTTCTCTCATGGAATGCAGGAATCATAGTAATGTGGATGGCAATTTGGTTATCAAGGTTTGTTGCATTTGACCTCAAATTTGCCAAGTAAGGAAACAAACCATTGTGGCTCATGTGTGTGTGTGTGTGTGTGTGTGTGTGTGAGAGAGAGAGAGGGAGAGAGAGCTTTGTACTCGGCTTCATAAGAACTTCTGGATACAATATGTAATTTGTAAATAAGCAATAACCAAAAGTGGATCTTGTAGTATCAATAAAACATGCCCAATATATTCATAAGTAAATCCAAGATGTTGTAGTTATTCATCTCTTAATAATAATAAGCCTCCTTATACTGATCCTTTGAGGTATCTTATGAATTCACAAATAGTCTTATAATGTGTAATGGTAGGTGAAGAAAGGAATTGAATAAGTTGTTGTCAAGTCTTGTAGGGTTCAAATACAAAAGTTTCAAGTCTTATATGCCTTGCAATATCTTCGAAAGGGGTTGATGTATCTAGGTGAAATTTCGTTGAAGGATCAAGATATGTTTTGGCTCCAAGCAATCTTGTATCATGCAACAGGTTAAGGCAATATTTCTTTTGACGCAAATGTATGTCGAATTTGAAATGATTAACTTCAATCCCTAAAAATAGTTTAATTTTCCAAAATCTTAAATTTACAATTTAGAATTTTCCTGATATAGTAAAATTCATCAAGTTAATTTCCTACAAGGATCACATTATCCGCATAGACATTAAGGATTGTGAATGATGCGTTTTTGTGGAGAATGATTAGAGAGTGATTTGATGTGAAGTATCAATAACCTTGATCAAGTAAGACACATGTAAATTTTTGTACCATTTTTACTTGCTTGTTTTAAGCCATAGAGTAACTTAAGTAGCTTGTAGACTTGATTAGGGTTAGGACATGTCACTCCTTGTGGAACAGTCGAGTAACGTTCTTCTACAAATCACCAATTAAGAAGGCATTATTTACATCTCATTTATGCAAATGTCAATATTCTATGGTTGTCAATGCAAGAATAACTCTCACAATAGTGACTTTGACCAAAAGTGGAATGGTTTAAAAAATCAATTCCTTCTATATGATTATATTCCTTTGCAACCAGTCTTGCATTTTATCTCTCGATTGTGCCATATGATTTATGTTTCACCTTATAAACAGACATGCTTCATATAGGTTTTATGTGTGAAGTGTCAACAAAGATCCAACTTTTGTTATGTTCTAAGGCTTAAAATTCACAATTCATTACCCGAACCCAACATTATTGGGTTCTAACTTGGTTATTACTGACAAGTTCATCAACAACATTAATAGTCATGGAAAATTTAGTATGACTAGTTGAAATTTTATCATATAAATAATAATGAAAGATATGATATGGAATAGTTAAAGGACTGAATGTGTGAATGCAATTAGAGATTGCATATGTAGTCATATAAATGGTTAAGTTTGTGTTTTATTCTGCTTGATCTTCTAATGTCTTAGTCAATATTATGTTTATGTTCAATGTTATATGTATATGTGTTTTTTTATCAGAGTTGTCAAAGGTTGGTTCATCAAGTGTAGAAATCACATGTGGTATATGAATTTACAAAATCTTATACTTATTTAGTTGTTGATTTATAAATATCAACAATATATTTATATTTTAAAATAAAATACAAATAAATGTTATTGTTAGGAGTTAAATCATGGATCAACAACTTACATCTCTTTAATGCAATTACCAATTACCAATTAAGTTGCCTTACCGACCCTCTAACTTACATTTTCAACCACCCCCAACATGATTAATACTCATTAAGTACTCCACATACATTAAATTAGTATTCTACATAGTAAGAATATTCTACATCAACCCTTCCAATTGATAGTTTAAAAGAGAACTCCTTTTCTTTTGTACTTCAGAAATAATTCTTATGTAACTCTCATTTTAGTTTTCTGTGTACATACCAAAATTTGAAATTTTATTCAAATCAATGTTTTACCTCTTTTTATCTTACGACTCTCTAAGACTATAACTCAAACATTATGACCACACAAATTCCTTTTGACTTCCAACAACAAAGTCCACCAACCTTTAACTTTAAACAACCCAACCCAAAATCCCATTTTCTTTTTTTATATACATTTTTATCTTGTTTTCTCTATAACAACATTTTTATTTGTTACCTTTCATTTACCATCCTTAAATTTAATCTTGATACCTTCTCCAAACCTCCACACATATTTATAATTTTGTTTTTCTCACCGGTCCATAACATTTCACACTTCCTATCAATACTAACAAAACTACTCACACTAGAAGATGAAGAACTTAGATGTTTTTCATTATTTATAGATATCTAACATCCTATCTCAATCAAAGCCCATATAAGCCCTTATTGATATTATAGTCTCCACAAGACCACTCAGTTTCCTCCCTAGGGATTTATTATAATCAACCTTGGATAGTGTATCAAGAAGAAAGTAAAAGGGATATGAGAAATAATAGGGGGTGTAGATAGCTATCCTCTATTGAGAACTTGTAAAATTATCTTTTATTTGGGTTCAAAATACAAAGCCCAATATCTTATTTCCATCTTCAAAACAAAAACACAAAAGCCCAATTCAGACACGCAGTTTATCTTCATCTCCCTGTGTAGAACAATGAATGGTCAATCCCATAAACCTAAACATGAACAACAACACTGTGTAACCTTTCGAATTTCAAATAACAAACAGATTTGAATCAATACCGAGGTACAATCCATGTTTTTTTTTTACCAAATCCTATGTTTCTGTTAATTCGATTTTTACATTGTGCTTATTTATTATTTTTATTGTTACTGTTACTGTTTTTTTAATTAATTTTTAGGATTTTTGTTCGAGTAGATAATCAACCATGATTCAAAATGGTGGCACTGTATCCCAAGGTTCTGTTTTGTGTCATGCTTTTCAAATTCCTGCCAAGGTTGGTGTTTCAAGTATCCGAAGTTTCTGGGGACATAGTTTGGAAAATAAGCCAAGAGGTAGTATGATTTGTTTACTCTTTCAATTTTTCCTTAGTTAAGTAGCATTGACTCGAAGGCGTGTTTGGTGTCTGCGTCGGATACAAACATGATGCTGACAAATGTAGTTAATTCAATTCAATTAGTTTCATTTATTAAGTAGCATTGACACTTCATATTGAAGGCGTGTTCGGTGTCTGAGTGTCGAATACCAACACGACATTGGCACATGTAGTTAATTCAATTCTATTAGGCTCACTTTCATTAAGTTACTATTGGTGTCGAAATGTCAGTGTCATGTTTGCTGTTTGTGTTGTGATTCGTGTTGAGAATCAAGTGTGAGAGAACCAGCACTTCTATCACCTTAAGGTGTTGCTCTTAGCCCAATGTTAATGCTCTCTCGTGTTAACCCTCCGAATTGTTGGACAATTGCTTCTAACAATTCGTAGTGAATTAATATCTATATGATTTGAATTATTTAGCTCACCCGACTAGATTTGCTGTAAAAGTAAGTCTCGCGTATCACTTACTCACACAATGTGTAAAGTTTGTGAAAATAATAACTTATAATAAGCATTCTCCAAAGATTATGAATATTTATCCTGTTAGTTGCGAAAGTATATGAAAATTTTCTCTGTTAGTCCTGAGTATTTTAACAGCAGACCAGAGAGTATTTTGATGGATTTTGTATATTTACTTGCGTATATTATGAAGCACCGAAACAAACACAAACACAAACACTAAACATGACACTTACATGTTGACTCTGCTTATAATTTGAGAAAACGGAAGCGGTTGAATGTAACTACATGTTTGTTGGTGTTTGACACCGGACACATTTTCAATGTGAGGTGTTAGTGCTATATAGTTTACTGCATTAGTTTAGTCAATGATTATAGTCTATGATGAAGAACAAATGTTGAGATTCCCAGTTTCCGATTTATTGAAGTCACAATGTAACATGTCTGGTCTCAATCCAATGACTTTCATCAGCTGACTATAGGAACTGTTGACTACATTGCTTAAATCGTCTTGTCTTGGCAGTAATAATTCTTGAAAACTTTGCTTTCGTTTTTCTGAAGTTGTTTATCAATCTTTCTGTGATAGGAATGGCATTCACAGACATGTCTGCCGCATCAAGCCTACTTTTAAGCGGGGGTCAGAATCTTCTATCTCGTACCATCCCTGTGTTACCTACTCTCCACAAGTCATCTACCACCACTCGGGCAACAAAGGATTCCTCATCTGCCGGCTATCGGTACCCTCCAATGACAAGAAAACCAAGATGGTGGTGGAGAACACTATCATGCATCCCTTACCTTTTACCTTTCCATCAGGTATGGATGTATGCTCAGACAGCATACAATCTCCACCCGTTTCTCGAGTCATTTGAATTCTATACATACCCTTTTCTCATGGCAATTGGGAGTCTACCTAGATGGTCTCTCATAGCATACTTCTTGATTGCATATCTTACAATTGTGAGGAGAAAAGAATGGCCTCATTTCTTCCGATTCCATGTCGCCATCGGAATGTTAATCGAGATCGCCCTGCAAGTTACCGGGATCGTAAGCCGTTGGATGCCACCTTCAATCTATTGGGGTCAATTTGGAATGCATTTCTGGACTACTGCGTTTTTTCTTTTTCTCTTTACTACCATAGAGTGCATTAGGTGCGCCCTTGCTGGTATGTATGCCGATATCCCTTTTGTATGTGATGCAGCATACATCCAAATACCATATGAGTAAGGTGGAATATGCAACAGAGAAAAACACCTTTACATTTCTGTTACTCTTGTTTGTATTTGTTCAGCAGAACCAAAAAAATGACTAATCGGTTTGGTGGTGTTGTTTATATTGAAATACTACGAATTTGATGTTTCCCTCTTGAGTACATTTCAGTTATATATGTATCAAATTTATCTGTATTCTCAGGAACTTGCTTTAAACTTGTTGTTTAGTCATTTATCTTGTTCATGTTGTGAGAGACATTGGAGTTGAGAAACAAAATGGACTGAAAAATAAGGAGATAATTTGGTTTATGTGGATTCCAACCTTTTGAAAGATAAAGGATTCACAGAGCTGCTGAGAGCTCTGATAGATTTTGGGAAATACCTTTGAAAAATAAAGGATGGGAAATGTTGTAAAAAAATGTCATGATGCAATATTTAGTCTTATATCCAAAAGTGCCTTGACTCTTTACCGATACCTTATATTTACCGTTTGTGATCTCATAGTGACTAGTGTTATGGTGTAGCATAATATTGAACAACCTGGTATTCTTAATAGGACCCTTTCTCCTATGAGCTAGAGTGCAAAAGCAAAAGAACAAGAGTGGAAAAGCAAAAATAAAAAATAAAAAAAATATAATAATAATATTGACAATAATGTTTGGCCACCTAGAGAGATGAATAGCTCAAAAAGAAAGAACCAATAACCACTACAACTGCTTAAAAATGATAGGCAATTCTTTTTCTCACCTTTAAGGTCTCTAGTTCACCATGCTTAAAAGTCACAAAAGATCTTGAATGTATCTCTAAGCGTATCCAAATTAAACATCCTCGACGCTTTTTTGAGTGAGCCATCTTTTGTTATCCAAAAATATTTTTGGAGATGCATATATTATGCTTAATCTGAATGTGCGTCTATATAACTTTGTTTAACCCTATTTTGTTATGTTGTAAAGACCAAGTCCTTAGGTTAATTTTGGTTAACCCTAGCTATTTTTATGGAAGCCCAAGTTGAAGACTTTACTGCTTCTATAATATGGAACAAACCCTGATGTTGTGAACTGCACCTTTTCCGTGAAGTAGGAGAAACAGATTGTTATTTGTGTCTTTAGTAATTCTTGTGAGTCAAGCAATTATCTATTGATAAGTGCCTTGGAGTAGGATTTGGTTGTAAGGGTAGTTTATCACTCAAAGCTTTGAAGCACGAGTGTTGTGTCTCTTGATTAAAGCTTTGAAGCAAAATCAAGTATGTTTATTGAAGAATGTCTTCACAATTCTATTAATCAATAGGTTGGTATCACTGCTGTGATTGAGGGGGAGTGAGTAGGAACTCAGGTCTAAGTAGGACTTAGATTGAAGTTGCATTGGGTAGGTCTTAAGCGAAGGAGATAAACTGGTTGGTTTATTCCTGAATTAATACTACTTATAGTGGATTTCCTCCCTGGCTTGGTAGCCCCCAGATGTAGGTGTAGTTACACACTGAACTGGGTTAACAATTGATTACGTTCTTTACTGCTTTTTAAATTACTGTGTGGATTGTTAACTGTTTGTCAGATACGGTGTCATAACATTCACTTTGACATTAAGTATCTGCTGCCAGAATTTCAATCGGCATCAGAGCAGGCACCCTGCCTATTATTTTTGGGTGAGATCTAGGGATATTATTTTCTAGCGCTATGGACAAGGAAGGAGGATTTGGGAGCAGACCACCCATTATGGATGGATCAAACTATGACTACTGAAAACCTCGTATGGTTGCCTTCTTGAAGTCACTGGACAATAAAGCTTGGAGAGAGAGGATGGAAACATCCCATCAAACTTGAGAAAGATGAGACTACTAGCCTGAAACTTGAGGAAGAATGGAGCAAAGAAGAAGAAGAGTTAGCACTGGGCAACTCTAAAGCATTGAATACCTTATTCAATAGAATTGACAGAAACATTTTCAGACTAGTGCATCAGTGTGAACTGGCCAAAGATGTTTGAGACACTCTCAAAACCACTCATGAGGGTACATCCAAGGTTAAAATGTCAAGACTTCAGATGCTCACTACCAAATTTGAGAATCTGAGGATGAAGGAAGATGAGACCATTCATGAGTTTCACATGAACATCTTGGAGATTGCCAACACCTCAAGAGCATTGGGAGAAAAGATGTGAAATTCCTGGCAACAGATACTTAATGTCACAGAGAATGTTGTGACACAGTATCTGACACTGCTTTGACAATTCACACAGTAAATATATAAAGCAGTAAATAACACAATAAGTTGTTCACCCAGTTCGGTTCTAACAAACCTACGTCGAGGCTACCAAGCCGGATAAAGTTCACTATTAGTAGTATCAATTCAAAGACCTACACCAACTCACGGTTGCCTTCTCACTTAATCACTACCCAATGACACTTTTACCTAAGTCCTACTTAGATATGAGTTCTACTCACTCCCCTCAATCACCGCAGATATCAACCTATTGTTTAATTGAATTGTGAAGACACACTTCAATACACTCTTGATCTCGCTCAAAGCTTACAATCAAGAAACAAACACTCGTGCTTCACTTTGGTGATAAACTACTTACAATAAATCCTAGTCCAATGCACTTTATCAATTGAAAGTTGCTTGGCTCACAAGAGAAACTAGAATTACAAATACCAATTTACTACTCCTAACGATTACAAACCAATGTTAAATTCCTTAACGTACACAAATAAAAGCCTTCAATATCTTCAATTAAATAGGCGTGGCTGCATTGTAAGGTTGAATTCTTTATATAGAAGCGATCCGAATCTTCGATTTGGGCTTCCATAAAGATAGCTAGGGTTCACTTAATTCTCCTAAAAACATGGTTTGTTTCACAACCAATTTAGGTTTAATTAAGATTAACCTAGTAGCCACGTGAGCATGCTTTCTAATAATGAAAAGCATAAATAAAATGCTCAACAAACTTCGAAAAATCTCGGAAAAGCGATTATGAGCAGAATGTCACGAATGTCATAACATGACATCGATTTATTTCGGCTGACTTTAGCTTCGATTCTGAATGCTTTTGCCATCCTTGTCGATGGGATTTATCTTCAATCTACGAATGTCAATGACATCTATCATGACATTTCTAAAGCCTAGTTTTACCAAAATTGATGCCAACTTAAAACACTAACAAACTCCCCCTTTGGCACATTTTTGGCTAAAACAACTAGACCTACCAGAGTACAAATGCAGCAGAAGACTATTACCTAGTTCTGAGTTTCCCTAAGCTTTCCTAAGCTTTAAGTACCTAGAACTAAGAGAAGATAAATTCTACCCATACAAATATCCCACATTTTCCCATAGTTGCCCCACATACAATTGCCCCATATAGTTTCCCAACATTAGTTGCCCCACATACAATTGCCCCACATACAATTTCCCCATATAGTTTCCCAACATTAATACTTCCCACAGTATTTCTTCTCCCCCTTTTTAGCCATAAAGGGCCAAAGGAAACCATACAAGTTCCCCAAACTTTTGAAAAAGTGTCAACAACAAAAGAAATATACCAGCAAGTAGTTAAGTACCAGCAAGTATAACAGGGATACATCATTGTTCAGGCATTACACATCTGTCAATAAAGGATTACAAACATCCAAACAAAATTGGAAACAGACAAATATTTGACAGACAAACACAAACCAACAAGGAACATGAAGGGCCAGCAGCAGCTCAGGTGCTCTCTTCTCCTGAGGAAGCACTGTGGAAGGAGGCATCTTCAGAACCTTCTTCAGCACCAGCCATCTGGATATCATCATCTTCAGCATCACCAACAGCATCATTATCAGCTTTCTCTTCATCCTCAACCTCTGTGTCCTGCTCTAGTTGAGAGATAAGCTCTTCCAGACTTTGCTTTCTTGCTTCCAGCTCCTTGCAAGTTGCTTTTAGTACTGCAATGACATTTGCCTTCTGAGACTTTTCTTTGACAGCTGGTGTCTCAGCAGATGTCATGACAATGTCTGGGACATGATTCCCTTGGAACAGTTTGTAGTGGAATCCAAGAGCAGGGGCTCTCTTGCAGACTGAATCTTTGTCACCAAGAATGTCTGGATATTGATCAATTATAATTCCACACAGCAGGGAGGGAAAAGCTATTGGTCCTTTGATAGCATAGCTGTTAGCATGCTTGAGTGTCTGATCAAATATGTAGGATCCATAGTCAAAGGAGGCCTGAGTACCTACTGCATAAATGAATCTTCCCAATCCATTAGAGATGGTGGATTTGTGATTGGTTGGGACCCAGTTAGCAGCACCAATCTTATGCAGGATAGCAAACTTGACACTCAATTTGCTTGCAGAGAGCTTTCCCTTTATAGGCCATTGCCTTACTTGTTTGGCAGTGACAGTTTGGCAGATCTTGTTGTCAGTTTCCTCCAGCTCTGGCTGAGTATTCTCAGATCTGCCCAGGTATCTGTTGATCACTTTTGGAGAAAACCTGACTTTCCTCCCTCTCACATAAACAGTCTGGTAATCATCAGAATTCCTATCCCCACAGTCATTTGAGAGATTGACAATAAACTCTCTCACCAAAGCTTCATAACAGTTTGAGAGTTTCTCTACTGTTTTCATCAGTCCTGCCTCCTTAATCAGGTTAATGATCTCCTTGCACTTCAAAGCACTCTTGTTCAACTCTCTTTCTAGTGCAACTCTCTTCAAACAAACATATTTCCATCTTCCAGCACTTTCAGGATGATGGAATGAGATGTTGTCAATGGCCACTTCAGGCACCTGGGACAGCTTCCCAAGAGTTGTCTTCTTCCTTGGATGAATGTCAGTGACATTCATTTCAACATCATACTCAGAATCTTGATCTGACTCTGAAGATTCAGGCATTTTTCTTTTCTTCACAATTGATGTACTCTTGGGTCTGGAACCACCATCAACAGTTGCTACTCTACATTTCTTTGTAGAGGGCTCAGCCTTGTTCAGTTTCTTAGTTTTAGAAACACTTTCAGCAACCGTTTCTTTAACAGGGCTCTGTGTGGCAGCCTGGTTTCCCTTTCTTCTCATCATCCTTCTTGCAATGCTGGGATTAACATTGGCTATGAGTTCATTGTCTGAGAGCTCTTCATCTAAATTAATGACAGGGTGATCAACTAAATTTTCAGAGTCTTGATCTGGAGACTTTTCAAGATTACCTCCATTTGATTTTTCTGGAGTCTCTTCTAAGATACTATCAGAAATGGAATCTGCAGGAGTTTTATCTGAAGCATTCTTTGCAGGGGATTCCTCAAGTATACCATCAGTAATCACATCTTCATCAATAGTGGGGGTTTCATTACAAACATCATCAATCCTTACTTCAGAATCTTTAACTGAAGGATCAACAGCATTCTTGACAGGAGAATCAACATGATCACCAGATGTCTTGACATCCTCTGTGACATCTGGATCCACTGCTAAGCCAGGGCTAGCGATTTTCATTAGAGGTGAAACTCCGGAACATATTGATCCTCATTTAGGATACTCATCACTATCCTAGCTATTGCTACATGCAGACCTAGACTCCTCGGGTTCACTCTTTCGGGGCAGAAGATGATGGAAGAGGTCTTACGGAGGGGATGCTTGTGATCTTCTTGCGTTTCTTGTCGCAATTTCTTAATTTTTGGATCGTAGCTATTGCGGCAATGGAGTAACCTTGATGCTTGACTTGCATGGATTCAACATTTTCCCGACTTGACCATGGAGATGGGAGACATTTTATTTGTTGGTTGTTGAGAGGCGAGGCGGCAAGGGATTTCGAGTTTCTTTTGGATGAAGAAAGGATGATACTACTTTCAGAAGGAGAACCTTTTATATGTGGGTGTCTCTTCCTATTCTTGGACTTTTTAAAATGAGGATGAAAATACTTAAATAACCCACTTATGAGTAATTGAAATGACAAGTCCATTTTATCCCTTGTTGTAGGCATTAATTGCTACAACTCCTCATATTGACAAAAACCAATTTGTCCCTTAAATTCTTAAGTGACTAATCTTAAGAACTTTTGTAACAATGTCACGATGAGTCATGACATCGTATGACATTGTACTCAATCAGTGTCTGCTTCATCCAGACCACCCTAGAACAATTGCTATCAGCTGTTGTGAGCTCAGCTTCAACATTGTGTAGGATCACATAGTTTTGCTTCTTGCTGATCCAAGAAGTGAGATTACTTCTCGGAGACACATCCAACGAAATCCTTTTACACAAGCTTTGATCAACACCTTTTCCACTTGTTCTTTTGGACACCTTCAAATGAGGAAGGGTAATAGTCTAGCGTGGGTGTCATTCTTCATTCCGGGCTTCTTGACATAGTTCTTTGCACATTACGTGAAAGAAGTGTTGAGTCATCCATTAATCTATCGAGACTTCTTGATTCAGTGATTACCATGGTGAAGGCCATCATGATATTCCTCCTCGACAATGAGGATATCATCCAATACTCTTCCCTTGTATTCTTTGTCGGTAAGACACTTGGTCGACCTTTCATGCGGAACCTAGTACTTTGCTTGATGGGAGTGATCAACCTGCGGACATTGAGTGTGACATTCGATTTCTGTCGACAGCGGTTACCACATTTTCCCTTTTCTCATGAGAATTCTTGGTAATCTTGACTTCCTTTATGGGCCGATCCTTTCCATTCCTCCGAGGTGTGGTGATCGGTTTCTTTTAACTTCACTTTCTCTTCATCTTGATGCAGAGCACATAGATGGCGAGTGGGGTTCTCGATTCCACAAGTAGCGGTTGTCCTTTGATCTTACTCCTCTCATAATCATTTGCTTGTTCATCGTCAATCACAAGACATTCGGTCTTAGTGAAGTTGATTATGAATCCCATATCACATAGTGACTTATGCTAATGAGATTTGCGGTCGAGCCTTTTACCATTCATTCGGTTTGGAACTCCGGACCGTTTGAGTTTCAACACCTTTGATTTCTCCTTTAGCTCCATCTCCAAAGGTAACAAAGTGGTAGAATGAGGCTTAACATCATTGAGAAGATTTTCTCCGGTCATATGCTTGGAACATCCATTGTCAAAATACCAATCTTCCTTGGAAGGTGCTCGTAGAATTTTGTGCTATGAGCTATGGTCTTCTTCTTCTTCCGGTGAGTGTATGATGCCTTGTTGGACTTATGCTTCACATAAGGAACTTGATTAGGATACCCATGTAGCCTATAGCGGTGGACTTTATGTGACCAAACCTTCCATAATAATAACATCTCCACCTTTGAAACTTTTTGCTCAAGTTTCTATGATTTTGATGTTGAATCCAATGTTGTGACATCTTTGACATTGGTTCATTAGGTCTTTTTCCTTTTGTGATCAACAAATCTCTTAGTCTCCACATGTCGAGCGGACCTATTTCTGTTTTGTGGTATGACATCCTCTTTGCCTTTGACTTCCGGACTTGTTCCTCTCCGGTTATTGGCAAATTTCTTTGCGCCACATATCTGTCCCGACACATTCTTGGTTTGTCTTGTGACAATTGTTTTGACATTGTTCTCCCATGTCTTTGCTTATTAATGTCACCGGGTTTCTTTTCCATATCCTAGACCATGCTTATTCCGCATTTTGTCCAAGTGAAGAATTTCCTCCAACTTATCGATGCCGGATGTCATCATTTTGTGATTTAGACATCTGATCAAGTTTTGAGTTCAACATGACAATATCAACTGTTGAGGAGATTTATAGTGGTGTGTCTTCCTTTTTCTCACCTCTAGCTTCACATTCTCGACTTCCAACTTCTCAATCGACTTTTCTTTCTCATTCTGTTGACACACTTCACCACTTTTCACACACTTCCTGTAGATCTCGGAAGTTCTTCAAATGTCACTTCCTCATCACTAGAGTCCATGTCGAATTGTACACTCGGAGAGAGCGTGATAAGTTTGGCACCTTCTTCCTCGATTCACTTCACGAATCACCATCGGACCAGTGACATCCATTCCTTTCTTTTGTTTCTTAAGAAAGGTGGGACATTCACTCTAATATGTCCATATCCTTCACATTCATGACATTGGACTCCTCTTTGACTTCCTTTTTCCTCGACTTGGATCTTCTGCTTGAGTCATAGGATCTGCGATGTCGGATCACGATGTCCTTGACATTTGACCTTGACTTTGGATCAATTCTCTGATCGGTTTGTTGAACTGTCTTCCAAGCATGGCTATAGCTTGGATATCTTCTCCTCATCTTCCTCCTTGCATCCTTCTTGAATTGGATACAAGTGCTATGCTCTTGCTCTTCTTGTCATTTCACCGATCCCCATCTCAAAAGTCATAAGAGATCCTATCGGTTCTTCACCTTCAAGGTCTGATGTCCAGCCTCTTCATTGCGGTAACTTTCATTGCAAACCTTTTGGGCAAGGACACGAGAATCTTTCTCACGACTTTTCCTCGACATCTTTTCACCAAGTGCTCCTGAGGCATTAGCAATCTCCAACACATTCATGTGAAACTCATGAATAGTCTCATCTTCTTTCATCTTCAAATTCTCAAATTTGGTAGTGAGCATCTGAAGTCTTGACATCTTCACCTTAGATGTTCCCTCATGAGTAGTTTTGAGGGTGTCCCAAACATCCTTGGCCAGTTCACATTGATGAACCAATCTGAAGATATTTCTGTCAATACCATTAAATAAAGCATTCAATGCTTTAGAGTTTCCCAGAGCCAACTCCTCTTCCTCTTTGCTCCATTCCTCCTCGGGTTTCAAGGCAGTGACCCATCTTTCTCAACCTTGGTTGGATGTTTCCATCCTTTATCGGCTCTCCAAGCCTTGATATCCATCGATCTTAGGAAGGCAACCATACGAGGCTTCGGTACTCATAATTAGACCCATCCGAATGGGTGGTCTACCTCCAATCCTGCTTCTTTATCCATTATGCGGAAACTATTTTCCTAGATCTCACCGGAAATAACAAGCGGTGCACGCTCGATGCCAATTGAAATTCACGCGCAGATACTTAATGTCACAGAGAATGTTGTGACACAGTATCTGACACTGCTTTGACAATTCACATAGTAAATATATAAAGCAGTAAATAACACAATAAGTTGTTCACCCAGTTCGGTTCTAACAAACCTACGTCTGGAGGCTACCAAGCCAGGGATAAAGTTCACTATTAGTAGTATCAATTCAAAGACCTACACCAACTCACGGTTGTGACCTTCTCACTTAATCACTACCCAATGACACTTTTACCTAAGTCCTACTTAGATATGAGTTCCTACTCACTCCCCCTCAATCACCGCAGTGATATCAACCTATTGTTTAATTGAATTGTGAAGACACACTTCAATACACTATCTTGATCTCGCTTCAAAGCTTACAATCAAGAAACAAACACTCGTGCTTCACAGCTTTGAGTGATAAACTACCCTTACAATAAATCCTAGTCCAATGCACTTTATCAATTGAAAGTTGCTTGGCTCACAAGAGAAACTAGAATTACAAATACCAACTGTTACTACTCCTAACAGTACACAAACCAACTGTTAAATTCCTTAACAGTACACAAATAAAAGCCTTCAATATCTTCAATTAAATCTGGAGGCGTGGCTGCATTGTAAGGGTTGAATTCTTTATATAGAAGCAGTCCTGAATCTTCAGTTTTGGGCTTCCATAAAGATAGCTAGGGTTCACTTAATTCTCTCCTAAAAACATGGTTTGTTTCACAACCAATTTAGGTTTAATTAAGATTAACCTAGTAGCCACGTGAGCATGCTTTCTAATAACAGAAAAGCATAAATAAAATGCTCAACAAACTTCCTGAAAAATCTCGGAAAAGCGATTCGAGCGAATGTCACCGAATGTCATAACTTATGACATCGATTTTTCTCGAAATTTCCAACTGACTTTAGCTTCCATTAGTGCTTTTGCCATCCTTGTCCAGTAGGATTTATCTTCAATCTCTGAATGTCAATGACATCTATCATGACATTTCTAAAGCCTAGTTTTACCAAAATTGATGCCAACTTAAAACACTAACAAGATGTCTGAAGAAAAGCTGGTGAGAAAGATTCTCAGATCTTTGCCTAAAAGGTTTGCAATGAAAGTGACTGCTATAGAGGAAGCTCAGGATATCTGCAGCTTGAAGGTTGATGAACTCATTGGTTCACTTCAGACATTTGAGATGGGGATCAGTGACAATGTTGACAAGAAGAACAAGAGCATAGCCCTTGTATCCAATGCTGAAGAGGAAAGCAAGGAAAGTGATGAAGAGAATATATTAGAAGTTATAGCTATGCTTGGAAGGCAGTTCAACAAACTCATCAAGAGAATGGACCAGAAGCCAAGGTCAAATGTCAAGAACATTGCCTCTGACATTAGTAGATCATATGACTCCAGCAGAAGAACTAAGTCTGAAGATAAGGGAAATCAAAGCAGATGAATCCAATGCCATGGATATGAAGGATATGGCCACATTAGAGCTGAATGTCCCACCTTTCTAAAGAAACAAAAGAAAAGGAACGTCTGTTACTTGGTCTGATGGTGACTCAGAGAGTGACTCTGAAGAAGAATTTGCTAAACTTGTTACTGCACTATCTGGTGTTTGTAACTCTGACAATGATTCAAGTGATGAGGAGGTGACATTTGAAGAACTTGCTGACTCCTACAAGAAGTTGTGTATCAGGAGTGCTGAAGTCTGTCAACAAAATGAGAAACAGAATAAGCTCATAGTGAAGTTGGAGGCTGAGAATAAGGTAGACACTGCTACTATAAGTCATCTCAAAGGTGAAGTTTTAGTGTTGAACTCCAAACTTGATCAGATGACAAAGTCTGTCAGGATGTTAACAACTGGAACTGACAAGTTGGAAGAAATACTTCAGACTGGACAAAATGCAGGAAACATGTCTGGTCTAGGATTTGTGGCTGCAAAGAAACCTGCTGTTGACAAGAAGAAGACCATGCCTGATAAACAATTGTCAAAGCAGATGTCTCAACATAGGGCTTAACATCAAGAACAAAGAAACATGAAGAAAAAATATCAAAGATGGAGATGTCATTACTGTGGAAGGTTTGGCCACATAAAGCCTTTTTGCTTCAGATTATATAGATATCCTAACCAGACCCCATATGTCAAGCCTAAAACTAACAAGACACCATATACTCAACAATGGAAGAAAAAGACTGCAGCCCTGATAGCTCACACCTCCCTTAGAGTTTCTGTCAAGGAAGACTGGTACTTTGACAGTGGATGCTCTAAACACATGACTGGAATCAAGAATCTGCTGAATGATGTCAAAACTCATACTACTAGTTATGTCACTTTTGGAGATGGAGCTAGAGGAGAAATCAAAGGTGTTGGAAACTTGGACTGCCATGGAGTTCCAAATCTAAATGAAGTGTTGCTGATAAATGGTTTAACTGCTAACCTCATAAGTATTAGTCAACTATGTGATCTATGATTCAAGGTCAACTTCACCAAGTCTGAATGCCTTGTTACAAATGAAAAACAAAAAGTTGTAATGAAAGGAGTCAGATCAAAAGACAACTGTCACTTATGGGAGTCTGAGAACACTAACTACTCTTATGTGTGCTCTATAGCCAAAGAAGAAAAGGAAGTGAAACTGTGGCACGAAAAACTGGGTCATTTACATCTTAGAGGGATGAAAAAGATCATATCCATGGATGCTATCAAAGGGGTACCAAAGCTTCAGATTGATGAAGGAAGAGTCTGTGGTGAATGTCAGGTTGGGTACTAGAATGTCACATCCAAAGACAAGACATCTAACCACCTCCAAGGTGCTGGAACTTCTACATATGGATCTGATGGATCCCATGCAGGTAGAAAGTCTTGGTGGAAAGAGATATGCCTATGTTATTGTGGATGATATTTCCAAATTCACCTGGATAAACTTCATTAGGGACAAATCTGATGTATTTGATGTCTTTAAGGAATTGTGCAAAAGACTTCAAAAAGAAAAAGAAGGATGCATTGTCAGAATCAGGAGTGATCATGGAAAGGAATTTGAAAATAGTAAGTTTAATGAATTCTTTTCTTCAGAAGGAATCAATCATGAGTTCTCTTCACCTATAACTCCTCAACAAAATGGAGTTGTGGAAAGGAAAAACAGAACTATACAGGAATCTGCCAGAGCAATGATACATGCCAAGAAGCTTCCTATTCATTTTTGGGCTGAAGCTATGAATACAGCCTGTTATGTCCACAACAGGGTCACATTGAGAAAGGGAACATCCTCCATCCTTTATGAAATATGGAAAGGAAGAAAGCCTACTGTGAAGTATTTCCATGTCTTTGGGAGCAAATGTTATATTCTGACAGATCGTGAACAAAGGAGAAAGATGGACTCTAAAAGTGATGAAGGAATATTCTTGGGATACTCTACCAACAGCAGAGCATATAGGGTGTTCAATTCCAGGACCAAGGTTATGATGGAATCTGTAAATGTCATAGTTGATGATCACCATGAGGAAACCAATGTCCCATATGATGTTGAGACATTCTTTGAGACTCCCACACAAGTGTCTAAAAAGGATGATGTGTCTAATTCTACTTCATCAGAGTCTGAATCAAAGGAAGCTAACAAAGATCCTTCTATCAGAATTCAGAAAGATCATCCCAAGGAACTCATCATAGGAGATCCTAACAGTGGAGTTACTACAAGATCTAGAGAAATCATCTCAAACTCTTGTTTTGTGTCTAAGATTGAACCAAAGAATGTTAAAGAAGCCTTGACTGATGAATACTGGATTGGAGCAATGCAAGATGAATTGAACCAATTCAAACAACATGAAGTATGAGAGTTAGTTCCTAGACTTGAAGGAACAAACATCATTGGCACAAAGTGGATCTACAGAAACAAGTCTGATGCTGAAGGAGTTGTCACCAGGAATAAGGCAAGGCTTGTTGCTCAAGGATACACTCAAGTTGAAGGGGTTGATTTTGATGAGGCATTTTCTCCTGTAGCCAGACTGGAATCAATCATACTTCTCTTAGGAATTGCTAGCCTTCTGAAGTTCAAGCTGTTTCAAATGGATGTGAAGAGTGCCTTCCTAAATGGGTACTTAAATGAGGAAGTGTATGTGGAATAGCCTAAAGGGTTTGTGGATCCAAACTGTCCTGATCATGTATACAAATTGAGGAAAGCATTGTATGGTCTGAAACAAGCTCCTAGAGCTTGGTATGAAAGGTTAACAAAGTTCCTAACTGACAAAGGATACAGGAAAGGTGGTTTGGATAAAACTCTCTTTGTCAAGGATGAAGGAGGAAAGATAATGGTAGCCCAAATTTATGTTGATGACATAGTGTTTGGAGGAATGTCAGATAATATGGTTAAACATTTTGCTAACCAAATGCAAGTTTAATTTGAAATGAGCCTCATGGGAGAATTGACCTACTTTCTTGGACTACAAGTCACACAGATGGAAGACTCAATTTTTCTTTCTCAAAGCAAGTATGCAAAGAATATTGTCAAGAAGTTTGAGATGGAGAGTGCCAGTCATAAAAGGACTCTTGCACCTACTTATCTAAAGTTGTCCAAAGACACAAGTGGGACAAATGTGGATCAAAGCTTGTACAGAAGCATGATAGAAGTCATACTTAACACCAGCAGACTATATAGCAGTTGGAGTATGTGCAAGATACCAGGCTGAACCCAAAGTAAGTCACATCAACCAGGTGAAAAGAATTCTGAAGTATGTGAGTGGAACCTACAATTATGGTATGTTGTACTCTCATAGATGTGAACCTATATTGTCTGGTTATTATGATGTTGATTGAGCTGGTAGTGCTGATGACAGAAAGAGTACCTCTGGAGGATGCTTCTTTTTGGGAAACAACCTTATTTCTTGGTTCAAGAAACAAACTGTGTCCCATCTCTCTTGAATACATAGCAGTTGGTAGCAGTTGTTCTCAAATGATCTGATGTAATAGATGTTGACTGAGTACAATGTCACACAAGATGTCATGACATTATACTGTGACAACCTGAGTGCTATCAACATATCCAAGAATCCTATACAGCACAACAGGACTAAGCATATTGACATTAGACATCACTTCATCAGAGATCTTGTGGAGGAGAAAGTGATTAAGTTGGAACATGTTGCCACTGAACTACAACTGGCTGATATTTTTACCAAGGCACTAGATGCTAGTCAATTTGAAAACTTAAGGGGCAAGCTGGGTATTTGCTAATATGAAGAGTTGTAGCAATTAATTTTGCTTAAAACAAGGGCTGAAAGAGATATTTTAAATAAGTTTATTGTGATTGGGCTAATAATTAGTTTCCCTCTTTCTTTCCAAAAGTTTAAGAAGAGGAATAGACACACTTATATTTTCTTCTCCTCAGTTTGTTGTATCACTCTCCATTCTCACAAAAGAAAATTTCAAACTTGTTTTCACTTGTATTCTCAACTCCTCAAGATGTCTCAACAATCTGTATCATCATCTTCATCAAAGGCAACTGCTTCTTCCTCACCCACTAACACAGACCTTAGGGCAAACGTAAACCCCATGGATGCTGAGGTCCTTGAGATAACTCCTCTTCGTGCAACGGCAGCTGACCCTACTAAGGTCAAGAAGCTGCGAACTCGACATGCAAGAAGATCACAAGCTTCTTCCTCTGGTAAATTTTCTCAACCATCATCTTCTGTTCCTCCTGAGATAGCTGATAGGGAGGGTTCTGCATATGTTCACCAAGTAATTTCTAGATTGGTAACTAGGATCCTTAATGAGAATCACTCTGTTCCTAGTGTCTCTGTACCCCTGAACCAAGAAGCTGCTAGCCCTAATTTAGAAAGTGATCCCAATGTCACTCAAAATGTTGAGACACCTGATAACAACATTGAGAAATCTCCAAAGAAACCTGATGATCACCAGACCCCTACTGATAAGGCTGATGAACCACCTGTTATTGATGTTGATGAGGAATTTTCTGATAATGATTTAATTACAAATGTCAACCCTAACATAGCAAGAAGGCTGATGACTAGAAAGGAAAAATAGAGTGTTGCTCAAAGTCCCTCCAAAGAGAAGGTTACTGAAGTTGTTTTTAAGAAAGCTGGGCCTGAGAACAAGGTTAGAGTAGGAGCTGAAAAGTACCAAACAGTTGGAACTTCCAAAGGGAAGGGTAAGGTGAAAGCAAGGGTGTCTGTTGGTAGTCTCTCAAAACCCTTGAGAAAACCTATAACCAAGAAGAGGAAGGCTCCTGAACCCTTTGAATCTGATGAGAGCTCAGACTTTGATTTTGATGTTGAGAGAAATGTTCCAGACATTACTCTTAGGAAGAAACCCTCTTCAAGCAAACTGGCTAAGGTTCCTGAGGTTGCCATTGACAATATTTCCTTTCACCATCCAGAAAATGCAAGCAGGTGGAAGTATGTGTTTCTGAAAAGGATTGCTTTAGAGAGGGAGCTGAACAGTAGTGCTATTGAGTGTAAGAAAGTCATGGATCTCATCAAGGTTGCTGGCCTGATGAAGACAGTGGTCAAGTTTTCTAGCTGCTATGAACTTCTTGTCAAAGAGTTCATTGTGAATTTATCTGATGATTGTGCTGATGGAAAATCTGAGGATTTTAGGTATGTTTATGTGAGAGGTAGGAAGGTTAATTTCTCTCCATCTGTGATCAACAAATATCTGGGGAGGCCTGATGAAGCTCAGCCTGAGTTAGAGGTAACTGACAACCAGGTATGTCAAATCATCACTGCCCAGCAAGTCAAACACTAGCCCTTGAAAGGGAAGTTAACTGCTAGCAAGCTTAGTGTAAAGTTTGCCATTTTGCACAAAATTGGAGCAACTAACTAGGTTCCTACCAATCACAAATCTACCATTTCAACTGGATTGAGAAAATTCATCTATGTTGTTGGAACAAAAGCCAATTTTGACTATGGAACTTACATTTTTGAACAAACCATGAAGCATGCTGGAAGTTTTGTTGTCAAAGGTCCTGAAGCTTTTCCCTCCCTCATCTATGGTATTATTGTGAATCAATATCCTGATATACTTGTTGAAAGAGATTTTGCCTGGAAAAGAGGGCCTGCTCTTGGCTTTCATTATAAGCTGTTTCAAGGGAAACATGTCCCTGATATTGTCATGACATCTGCTGAGACATCAAATGTCAAAGCTAATTCTCAGAAAGCTGATGTCATTGTTGTGCTGAGAGAGACCTGCAGAGAGCTCGAGGCAAGAAAAAGATCTCTTGAAGAATTAATCACTGCTCTTGAACAAGATGAAGATGATGTTGAGGTTGAGGATGAGAAGCTGAATGAGGATGAAGACCGATGATGGTGCTGAAAGTAGAAGACTTACCATAGTGCTTCTTCAGGAGAGGACAGTGCCTGATGCTCTATGGTTGCTGATATGTCAAGACAGCTGCTGCTTTTGATGTTACTTGTTGCTGCTGATGTCTCTTGTGTTTGCTTTTGTTTGTTTTGGATTGTTGTAATTGATAACTTAGATGTCTGTTCATTCTTCTGCTACTTATATAACTTGATTTTTGGGATTATATAATGGTACCTTTGGCCCCTTTATGGCTAAGAAGGGGGAGAAGAAATTATGGGTTGAATTTATCTTTATTAGGTGCTGGTTATTTAGCTTAGTTGGCTTAGTTGTTTATTTTAATTTCTGCTGCATTAGTTCTCTGATAGCTTTGTTGTTTTAGCCAAAAATTTGCCAAAGGGGGAGTTTGTAAGTGTTTTTATGTTGGCTTTAATTTTTGGTAAAACCAGTTTATGTCAATGTCTTGACTGATGTCATGACATTCTGGGTTGAAGATAAATTCTACAGAAGAAGTATTCTACAGGAACAGCTCAGTATGGTGGGATAGCATAATAATCATGCTATGTTCTGTTATGCTGGAAATCTGCAAGAAGAATGACTGATATCATGACCAATGTTATGACATTCTGTGCAGAATATATTGTTATGCAGATTTGCTTTTCCTGAGAGTTTTCAGGATTCTGCTGAGCTGTTTTAATGTGGATTAATATGTTGGATCATATGCTCACGTGGGCTTGAGGTTAACTTTGTTTAACCCTATTTTGTTATGTTGTAAAGACCAGGTCCTTAGGTTAACTTTAGTTAACCCTAGCTATTTTTATGGAAGCTCAAGTTGAAGACTTTACTGCTTTTATAATATGGAACAAACCCTGATGTTGTGAGCTGCGCCTTTTCCGTGAAGTAGGAGAAGCAGATTGTTATTTGTGTCTTTAGTAATTCTTGTGAGCCAAGCAATTATCTATTGATAAGTGCCTTGGAGTAGGATTTGGTTGTAAGGGTAGTTTATTACTCAAAGCTTTGAAGCACGAGTGTTGTGTCTCTTGATTAAAGCTTTGAAGCAAAATCAAGTATGTTTATTGAATAATGTCTTCACAATTCTATTAATCAATAGGTTGGTATCACTGCTGTGATTGAGGGGGAGTGAGTAGGAACTCAGGTCTAAGTAGGACTTAGATTGAAGTTGCATTGGGTAGGTCTTAAGTGAAGGAGATAAACTGGTTGGTTTATTCCTGAATTAATACTACTTATAGTGGATTTCCTCCCTGGCTTGGTAGCCCCCAGATGTAGGTGTAGTTACACACTGAACTGGATTAACAATTGATTGTGTTCTTTACTGCTTTTTAAATTACTGTGTGGATTGTTAACTGTTTGTCAGATACGGTGTCATAACATTCACTTTGACATTAAATATTTGCTGCCAGAATTTCATTTGATATCACCCGTTTTAACATCATCATACACACTAGCTTTACGAAAAGTAACATGGTGCATCATATTTACAGTCAAGTATAACATAGAGACACATTTAACATTCAAACTTTACCTTGACAATATCCAAAAATGCATTTTTGGAACACTTGCAGCCTATTTTAAAGATACATCGTCGAACTCAACGTTCATTTCTACAAACAAAAACCAGATTAATGTAACCAATATAGAAGGAAAACATAGTCTTTACCTGAAATTGCAACTTCTTTTGCTATTTTTTATGTTATAAAACATTAAAAAAAAAGTTATTTTGGAGTGCAAAAGTTGATTGAGAATTGATAGAAGTTTTTAAGAGTTTTGATAGAATAATGTCTTTGATCTCGAAGAAGAATATGAAAGGGTGTTATTTTATTTATTTTCCCACTTGACAATTTCGGAGATGCATCTTCAGAATGGTCACTAATTTTATTAAAGGTGACTCACTTGCACATTTTTTATGTGTGTATTGAAAATGTCATACAATGGTGATTCTGAAAATGCATCACCAATTTTTGTTTGCATAAACAATGTGTAACTCACTTTTCACACCATTTTTGTGAGTATTGAGTGCGTTCGAAAATACATTTTTAAATCTTGTAATTTTTTTTGTGTAAAATCAACCTTGGTCGGTCAGGTTCAGAGGGTTTAAAATGAAAAAATCTTTAAGTTTACAAGGTTTAAAATGATAGCATCTTCAATTGGCAATGTTGCTTTTAAAATCAAATATTTTACAATGTTTAAAATGATTGAATCTTTAAGTGGCAAGGTTAATTTTACAACAAAAAAAAGGCGTTACACCGTCATAACATCTCTAAAATAAGGCGCTCCAATATTATTTTTGTTTTTTTAATTATTTTTTTTATATATAACAACAATTGAGAAGACAGTCGTGGTAAAACCATCAAGCTTTCAAGGGTTTGAACCTAAGCGCCATCATATATTTTATTCTTTTAACGTTTGTGAGCGTGTTTTCTTTTTTATTTATTTTTATATAAAAAACTTAAAGGGGCATGACTACGGTTGGTAAGTTCCACCGTTGTGATATATTTATAATAAATAAACACTTATCAATACGGTTGCCAGAGAACCGTTGTGAAATAATTTACCCATATATAAGCAAATTAACTCTCACTTATTGACAGCAGCGTCGTTTCCTTCATAGTGAATCTCGTGCTTCATACGATAAGGTATTCTTTGTCTTCCTTTTTCTTGTTATTCATTATCTCGTTTGTTGCATGTTGTTTTTGTTGATTGTTCTCATTTTTTTAAATTCGTCCCTACACTACCTTAATAAGGAACAACAACAAACTTCATCTAGTTTGAGAAGCTATGAGAATAAATATAAGAAGTATGAAGCTACAACGTAAACTTCATCCATCTTATATTTCTTTTCCATGACTTCACAAACTAGATGAACCTCATATGGTGATGATGGTGGTGGTAACAAACGTATAATATGAGCAAATAAGGTACATGTGATATATGTAACAATGTTTTGTTGTTTAAATTCTTATACTTGCTGACATGTCAAGACGAAGTATATTTGATTATATAGTATATATATTGTTTGTTTCACTATCCATGTAAATTAATTTGATGTTTTTGTTGATAAATGTTGTTTAGAGAGTTTGTTATATCACATGAGGTTGCTTGTTTCACTAATCCCTCATTGAAATTGCACTTATTTAAAAAGATTTTTAAAATAATAATTAAAAAATTAAGTTATTCTTGAAAATCAACTTAGACGATCCAATGTTTTTTCGTATTGCATCCATCTTGTAAATCATAATTCCCCGTTAGCGTATAGAATTTCATTCAATGTCACAAATTCTTCAAAGCAATGTTGATAAATGGGTGTCATTCTAGTTTTTCACACAAAACTTGATGTTTGAAAATTAAATTAGAAAAGAAGAGAAAATCAAAGTTTATGTGAAAGATTCAGACTGTTATCCATTTATCAACATTATTTTGAAGAATTTTAGATTGAATCAGATCCTATAAGTTAAAAGAGAAAATCATGATTTACAGGATGCTTACAATTCGAAAAATATTTGATCGTCTAAGTTATTTTTCAATAATAACTTAATTTTTTTTAATTATTGTCTCAAAATTATATTTGAATAGTTGTATATGGTTAATGAGGGGATGAGAAAAATAAGCAATCCCATATTTTATAATAAGCTATTATATATACCACAACGGTTGTAACTTTTAACCATTGTGAAAGGCTATTTTTATGCGTTTAATTTTGATTGTAGTTGGGTATCGAACTAGTGCCACTATGTAACTATATTTATTACAACAATTGACGATGTAAGACATTTTTTCCCGCCAACAAACCCTTTGATGAAGATCCGAATTTGGAACACAAAGACCTTTGAGTATTTTCAGAGGAACTTGATTTGTTGGTTAGATGGAACATTAATGATGGTGAAAATATTAAAAGAATTGATATGCTTGTTACGGTGTTCAACCAAAGTGGAGAAACTCGTTTATGTGATCCTGTTAAAATTGACAAGGATGTTCGTATGATGATGAATTAATCATCTGGTATTGTCTTGATGGTTGTAATATCCTAAATATGATGATGTGTTTATTCGTTTTATTTATTTATCGTGTTATTGTTTTATGTGTGGTTGTCTTTATTTTGTTGTACTCAAATGTTATCTAGAATATGAGATGAATGTTGAATTTAATATGAAAATTCATGGTTACAACAAATAAATTACATATTAAGAGTGACATATAATAATTATGTGGCAGAGCTACACCCAACATTAGGAAAATTTGTTTGATTGTGTCCGGGTTACGACATTTACTACATAATCTTACTATTTTGTTTGTCGTATCCATTTTAGTTCAAATGCACGTGCTACTAGGGTCACCCTTTTTCTTCCTTTACATAAGCTTATTGTGAAATAATGTCTGATTTATAAGTAGGTCAATAATCCTCATTTGCTACCACAGAGAAGCTATTATTGTACACATTTAATACATTTCTAACTTTGTAAATGGGGGATACATGTTTGAAAGGATCCAGGAGAGCATGTGAACATGCTGATATGACATGGGAGCAAGGTATACGAAAGACTTCAAACTTTATGCGATCGCACCAACCTCTATCTAGTTCGACCCAATTGTATCCCCTCGTTATGGTTCACTGTCTCATGTTCACTAATCAACCTTTAATACCATCAAGCATTATAACACCATGTGTGTTAACTTGGACAATATCCTCCTGAATAAATTTCATAGAGTTTTCACTAAATAACTGACCCAATCGAAACACTGACCTTCATTTTGACCCCCCAGTCTCGAACAATGACCTCAACCTAAAATAAATTACTTTCACCAATGTGGTTATCTGTAGGTTTCTAATACATTTGAAGACAAAGTTCATTGATTCCACAATATTTATTTTCATGTGGCCTCATCGTTGACCATTGTCAAATTCCCGAGTCTATTTCTCCATTAGAACATTATCAACCCACCTTAACACATATGCATTTCTCCATTATTTTTTGATTAAAATCAATTAAAACAACAACAACATAGAAGCGGTCATGTATGGCGCATTACTCCTAATGCTATAATGCATGCGCCATATACAATGACACTTCAATATAATTTAGAGTACAATGCATCGTCATATACAATCACTTATCCTAAATGTTCCATTTTTTGGCGAAATATCATTTTTGGTCCCTTAACTATACCCCTAGTTTCAGTTTGGTCCTTTAATTTTTTTAGTGTCAAATTGATCCTTCAACTTTTTAATAGTTGCATATGAGTCCCTTCCGTCAATTCCGTTAGTTAAAATTTGTTAAAAGTCTACGTGGTAGTGACAATGACATAGTTAGTGTCAGAAAAATCGACGCAAAAAGTTCTTTTCTGGAATTTTCAATTTTGTTCATCTTCTTCCCCAAATTTTTTAAACCCAGAACCCTAAAACAAAAAATTATCTCAATTTCCCAGAAACGAATCAATTTTGTATTCTCTCTCACGGTATTCACCATACTCTTATTTCTGATTCACTTCATAAAGCCTCTGTTAAAACTATTGATGTTCTAACTGCTATGGCTGTTCCGGTCGAACTGTACCAATCCCTTCTTCACTGATTTACAAATATGGAAAAACTAAAAAATAACAATCACAACCATGCAATAAATCAAAGAGTGGAAATTGAATCACACAGAGAAAAATAAATCAGAATATCATCATAAATTCATTCTTGTTTTTTGTTTTTTTTCTTTTCAATTTTGCTTATAGGTTGAAGAAAGAAGGTTTCAGGACAACAATAAAACCAACAAGGAAGAAGAAAGAATTCCAAAACCGAATTTGCTGTTACACACCATCGCGTCGGCGAATAGATTCACCCACGATCAGCCGTACACTGTCAGATCCACAACTCTGTTCGTCGGCCATCCTCCTTTTGCAACCGCGCTCGACGGCCATACCGGAAACACGCCACCCATTCTAGATCTCTGACCGTTCGATATTTGTTTCTCCTTGTATTTACGATTTTTACGTTGGTTTTCGAATGAGAGAGATGTGTGTGTGCGCGCGTTTTATAGATGGAAACCGTGTGGAGAAATAATGTTTGTTACTACCCTTAATTTCTCTTTTATAATAATTGGAATGAGATGTTACAAAATTGATTTGTTTATGGGAAATTGAGATAATTTTTTGTTTTAGGGTTCTGGGTTTAAAAAATTTGAGAAGAAGATAAACAAAATTGAAAATTCAAAAAAAAAACTTTTAGCATCAGTTTTTTCGATGCTAACTCCGTCACTGCCACATAGACTTTTAACAGATTCTGACTAACAGAGTTGACGAAAGAGATTCATATACAACTATTAAAACGTTAAAGGATCAATTTAAAAAAAAAAATTAAGGATCTAAACTGAATCTAAAGGTATAGTTAATGGAGAAAAAGGTATTTCGCAAAAAAAAATTAATTTGAATATTAATTTAAAAATGTGGTTATTTGAATATTTTTTTAAAAAGTGATAACTTAAAAGAAAAGAAAAAAAATTCTACAAAGGGCCATGTTTAGGTGGATCTCAATTTTGATTTTCCTTACTGTGCAAGTGCAACTCATATTATCTCAATTGTTGATTCATTGTTTCTCCCAGTGGCATTATCGTAAATCCACACATCTCAACTGCAAACCATCACTCCCTTCTTTCTTTCTCCCCCATCGATTTCACATTCGCACTCTGCTACACTCTCCTAGGGCTCTTCAAAATTCGCCTCTGGATCTTCAACGAGATTTCTCACTTTCAATCAAATCTAGCTAGTTTCTCCAATCTTCAGAAATGGTAACTTTCCTCTTCGATCTCTTCTCTCAACCAAAACCTTAGATCTGAAACTCGCTCGCTTCGATTTCACGTTTTTCATATTACGCTTTCGAATTTCACTTCCTCGTCGTGCTTCTGTATTTGAATTAAGAACCGCCTCGTGATTTTGCTCTGTTATTCAACGATTTTAGTTAATTTGCGATCTAATCGATTATGGAATTGTGCCTTGATACCTTTTTGTTTGATTGATTTTGCAGCCTCTCAGACTTGAAATCAAGGTACGTTTGTTTTTCGATTCTGATTCGAGGTTAATTTCGTGTTTTCTTGCTGAGAATTGTTTAATTAGAGCTAGTTAGTGAGATTTATCATGAATTAGAGTGCAAATGATTAAACTGATTTGTTGTCCTGTAATTTGATGATTTGATCAGAGAAAGCTTGCACAAAGATCAGAAAGAGTAAAGTCTGTTGATCTACATCCAACAGAACCATGGTAATATACCTGTGATTTCTTTTATGTTTGGATTGGTGGTATGTGAATATGAGATGGAATGGAATGGAATTGAATGGAATGAAGGGTAAATAATGAGATTCTATTGTTTGGATTTGTAATTAATGGATGAAACGGAATGGAACATGATTGAATCTGTTCTATCCTATTCCATCCAATCCTTCAATTTTCATTCCAACCAATTTAGGGTATATGCAATGGAATGAACTAATTTGTTATGTTCCATTTTGTCAAATTATAAAAAATACACAAGCAATATAATGGAATCTCTGTTCTATTCCGCTCTGCTTCACTCCATTCCATCGTGTTCCATTCCGCCCCGCCCCGCCCCATTCTAGTCTATCAATCCAAACACATAGCCATTAGTTTAATGAAATGAAGCTAATATTACAATTTTAAACCATATTTGTAATTTTGTTTCTTTTTATGTGGAATTGGTTTCATTCATTTGGTCTTTCTCAAATGTGCCATCTATGTGAATAGTGGATACTTGGATGTTTTGCTGAATTATGTCATTTTACTATTATTAATGCAGGATTCTAGCAAGTTTATACTCCGGGACTGTCTGTATCTGGAACTACCAATCTCAGGTGCGTCAATTTTTTCAATTCAGATGTTTTATATTGTTTGGCGAAAATTGATCCATGTAGCCGACCACTTGGTGGGATAAGGCTCGGTTGTAGTTGCTGTAGATGTTTTATATTAACTTATAGAAGATACAAGGAAGAGAAATACAATATGTAATTGATGTATGTTGGCACCTGAGTCAGACACGGGTGTTTGTTGATTAGTGTCCAGACGAGCTACCTTTTGCACAGTGCCTTTATGTAATGAATGGCTGATTTCTGAATGAGGAAAACTATTGTTATGACTTCCTTCATATTTAAAGCAGCCACATATTCTTTCTTTCTTTTTCTTTTTTAAGACAAACTAGTGTATACTCATATCACACAAAAGCATTGTCCAAAGTATCAGTGTTCTTCTAGTTAATAATGTTAGTTAACTGCAACTATCTTATTGTAATCAACAAAGTAATTGTATTATCCAAACTGCCCTTTATGGGAAATCTAAAAATAAAATTATATTAATTGAAAGGTATTTTAGGAATGACATCATTTAATATGGTAAAACTAGTTAATATTTGCTTATATTTTAGATCACCAAATGAGTTTTTATTTATATTAGAGACCAGTGTAGGTGTAACATTTGATTTATCTATCTTTGTATATTAAGTTACAAATAAATAAATAAATTCCTTCATAAAAAACATGGATCCTCGTAAACTCCTAAATTGTGATGATATGTAGAATAACTTTCCCTTCATACAAAGTTAGAAGGAAGACTCTGGCTCAATGCATGTAGCAAGTTTTGAACTGCAGTAATTTATATTGTGATCTTTTAATGAATAAAACAGCTCTTTCAGTGATCTTTTCTTTGAAAGACTCGTCGGGAATTACTATAGCATTTTATACTTATAAGCACAGATTGAGACTGGGTAGTGTTTTATAAAACTACCCGTAAATAAATTGATAGGAAGAAATTCCCAAGAGCATTAGCACAAGCAGCGCCAAGTTCCTTTGGGCTGACCTGTTTGAACCTGGGTTCTAATTCCAAATAGGCTGATTTAGCTCCTCTTTGTTTATCTTACCATTCCCTCCTCATACCAGGTGATTTATATAGGCATTTTAGTTGATGTGCTTATTTGTGAGGAGGTACATTTTGTTAGTTGACCTGTTTGAAGAACGTTTTCTTAGTATGGGGAGGTTTGTGCATTTTTAAATTAATTATTAGCATTGAATACAAATTTTTTGCCCCTCTTATATATCCAAAGAAGATATATCCCTGGCTAGGAAGAATTTTGCTCTTGTACGACTGTATATCCTGCATGTTGTATTTTGCTGGTTCCACCGATATTCTGCGTGTGAGGCATATACTTCTTGCTTTTTCTATCATAGATTCATGGATACATCGTTTCTCCTTGATACCTTATGATTCCATAAACTGATGCATTTGTTTAAATTTTCACAGGCCTATCTTTGTACAAACATTCATTATAAGTTTCTATAATAAGTTTTCTCGTGCAATTAACTTCAATTGATTTTTTTCTGTTTCAGACCATGGCTAAGTCTTTTGAAGTTACTGAGTTACCTGGTGCGTGAGCTTCTTTCAGTCTGCTTATTTCATTGTTTCTAAATCTGCCTTTTGATTCATTTGCTCAAGCCATTGTTTTCTTCATATATTTGATTGGTCTTAAATATATCATTGTTTTGCAGTTAGGTCAGCCAAGTTTATTGCACGCAAACAGTGGGTTGTTGCAGGAGCAGATGATATGTTTATCCGTGTGTATAATTATAACACAATGGATAAAGTTAAAGTATTTGAGGCACACACAGATTACATTAGGTGCGTGGCTGTTCATCCCTCCCTTCCATACGTGCTATCGTCGTCTGACGATATGCTTATAAAGCTCTGGGATTGGGAAAAAGGTTGGATCTGCACACAAATATTTGAGGGACATTCTCATTATGTCATGCAAGTGACAATCAACCCTAAAGATACAAACACCTTTGCCAGTGCATCTCTTGATCGGACCATAAAGGTTTATATGTGTTCTTTTCATCCGATGTTTCCGGCATTTTTATTTATGTACATGCACCAATGCAATAATATTATGCATAAACATCATTTAATTCCCCTTACAGATATGGAATCTTGGTTCTCCTGACCCTAATTTTACCCTGGATGCCCATCAAAAGGGAGTTAATTGCGTTGATTATTTTACGGGTGGTGACAAACCTTATCTAATCACTGGTTCTGATGATCACACTGCCAAGGTTTGTTTTATGTTTTTTTTTTTTGTTTTCTTTAACTCTTCGGCTACCTATTGATTTGTTTTCCTATATGTATATATACACACAACAATTAATAGTCCTATATAACCTGTGAAACAGGTATGGGATTATCAGACCAAAAGTTGTGTCCAGACTCTAGATGGTCACACCCACAATGTATCTGCTGTATGCTTTCATCCCGAACTTCCTATTATCATTACTGGCTCAGAGGATGGTACAGTCCGCATTTGGCATTCAACAACGTATAGGTAAGTTGATGCTCTTCACAGAATACCGAGTTGAGTTTTATCTTATTCTCTTTGGTGCATTCCTCATGCTTTTTGTCATCGTCATCACTCTCTTATAGGAACTTGAATAGTTTGTCTTTGGTTGACTTTTGTTCTTAAAACAAGACCTTATCCGAATATGTCTTAGCTACGATATTCTTACTTGCTGCTTCAGCTATCTTATGATTACTATTATGTTTAAATTTGACTATTGTGTTTTCTATCATATTGTGTTTTGTTTACTTTTTCCATGTTACACGTATTAAGATTTTACTATTATTATATTGAGATTATGCATATATTCTAGTCAATTTAAAAAAGAAACACGTTATGGTGGTTGAATCTGCTTACAGGCTTGAGAACACGCTGAACTATGGTCTCGAAAGAGTTTGGGCTATTGGATACATGAAGGGTTCACGTCGGTGAGTTTTTTTTAAAGAAAATATCTGCAAGTAAATTCTGAATTTCATACTTGGATCCTTGAATCATTTCATTTTCACTGAGAATACAATGTCAAGTATTGCCTCTTTAATGAAGTATTTATATCTGATTAGAAAACATTGTTTTCTTTTATATTTCATGTGATCTTGTTTGCTTTGATCTCTCGATGCAGAGTCTCTTTCACTTTTTCTTCTTTTTAAGAAATATTATCTCTCTTTTTGGTCCCCCTTCTTGACCTACATTACCAAAACATCTATCTCTGTAGGGTTGTGATTGGCTATGATGAAGGAACTATAATGGTCAAACTTGGCCGAGAAGAACCTGTAGCTAGCATGGACAACAGTGGGAAGGTCATTTGGGCTAAGCATAACGAGATTCAAACTGTCAATATAAGGAGTGTAGGAGCAGATGTGGAGGTATGTGCTTATTATTTGGCAGTATAATATGTGAGCAAGAAATGAAAACTTATTTTTTTATTAATGACAGATAAATACTGTACTTTTTAGATTGCTGATGGAGAAAGGTTGTCATTGACTGCTAAGGAGTTGGGCACCTGTGATCTCTATCCACAAGTGAGTGGAGACCCTTTTTCTTACTATTATGTTTTATTATTTTGCATCACCTATCTACGATGTTGTCAATTATGCTCACATTATACAACCCTCTTAACAGATTTTATGAAACAAACATATTTACATTATTTAGCAATTCAGGCATTTTGATATATTTATCTCAGTTTGTTTATTTTATTCGTTTTCATTTTTATTAAACTTGGCCATTTTTAAAAATATTTTAATACTGTATGCCAATTGGTCATCACCATTCCTCTGTTATAATCTAAGTATTAATGAGTATTTTTTAAAATAAAGTTAGGTTTTCCTCAATCAAGGTCTGGGATGATGGGAGAAATAGGCGTTGGGAAAGTTTTTCCCTCTCTCATGGGTCCCATCCATCTCAACTCTGATTAGTTAGGGTTCAATGTGACTTCCGAATGCCGACGTTCTCGACAAAAAAATATTATGTAACTTCTGAGTTCTGAATTCAAAAGTTAATGACTAGAAAGAATGCATTTTATTCTGGTTATCATTGTGTAGTCATTAGTCCATACTTGAACAAATAAGCTTAATCAGTTCTTTGGCTTCAATTCCCATTGTTAATTTGTTTCTTTATGTATTTTGACTGACTCGTGATTTGCTTTTTTATATTCAGAGTTTAAGGCACAATCCAAATGGGAGGTTTGTTGTTGTTTGTGGAGATGGTGAATATATTATATATACTGCTTTGGCATGGAGAAATAGGTCATTTGGTTCAGCTCTAGAAATTGTTTGGTCTTCGGATGGCGAGTATGCTGTAAGAGAAAGTACTTCAAAGATTAAAATTTTCAGCAAAACTTTCCAGGTTTGAAGTTCACTTCGAAATGCTCCTATTTTATCCACTTTGTGATTGAAAATGAAAATGACGGTAATAACCAACTAATCCTTAATGTTTCTTTAAAGTACAAGCAAAATGGGTCCGATTATTGATTTACTATTTTTGGAAGGACCAAACAAAAATAATCATGCTGAAAATTGATTTTCCCAAGTAGAAATCCTGACATGGTTCTCAAAATAAAATTATATTATTGCTTTAGATGTCTGTCTGCTTACTGAAATAAGTTTTCTCTAGGAAATTTTAATTGAAGTCAAGATTTTTTTCGTATTTCAGGAAAAGAAGAGTATCCGACCGACTTTTTCAGCAGAAAGGATATTTGGCGGTACTGTGTTGGCAATGTGCTCAAATGATTTCATCTGCTTTTATGATTGGGCTGAGTGCAGACTGATTAGGCGCATTGATGTGAATGTGAAAGTAAGGGCTTTCATGCATTGATATCTATGGCCTGTTTGGTTATTTTATTTTTTATTTAAATTACAAAAATGACACTTTGTATCCTATCTTCAAAGTTTTATACATTTTACAGGGAAAATAATAAAAGTTGTGTCCATTGTTTTTAATTGAAAACATGAAATGTGAAAATGATTGGATGTTTTTGTAATTAAAATTGAAAACAATGTGAAGCAGGAAATTTTCTACACCCAAACTGATCCTTAGCTTTTTTTGTTGTAGCTTAGCTGCCCTTCTAATTTCTTGTATTTTTTTTTTCCGTTTGGGTCAGAACCTCTACTGGGCTGATAGTGGTGATCTAGTGGCGATTGCTAGTGATGCATCATTCTACATACTAAAGTATAATGTGAGTATTCTGATTGACTTGATTTTCTTATAGTTTTTCGCCCTCTCTTAAGGGATTATGCTTTCCCTATCTTTTATAGGTTGAGTGAATATTTGGTGGTGAACCACGGTATAAACATTTTATTTCTACTGTTGCAGCGTGATGTTGTTTCATCATATTTAGATAGCGGGGGATCTGTGGATGAGCAAGGTGTTGAAGATGCCTTCGAGCTCCTTCATGAAATGAGCGAACGTGTCAGGACAGGGATCTGGGTTGGGGATTGTTTTATCTACACCAATTCTTCTTGGAGGCTTAATTACTGTGTTGGTGGCGAGGTATTAGCTCTTTCCTTTTAGCTTCGAAGGAACTCCATATTTATTTATCGAACTTTTTCTCTTTGTCATAATGAATGCCTTCTTATATCAAATAAGTAAGATATCTATTGAATACAAGGATCATATGAAATCTGTTGGTTCATAAATGAATATTAGGTAACAACAATGTTTCACTTGGACCGTCCAATGTACTTGCTGGGATATCTTGCCAACCAAAGTAGGGTGTATTTGATTGACAAAGAATTCAAGTAAGTGGGACGACTGCTTGCATTATTCATAATATCTTGTGCTGTATGTAATCTTGATTATTTTCCTTTTTCTCAATTGTTCTTTAGTGTTGTGGGCTACACACTCCTTTTAAGCTTGATTGAGTACAAGACTCTTGTGATGCGTGGTGATTTGGAAAGGGCTAATGAAATTCTACCATCAATTCCAATAGAGCATCATAATAGGTAGCATTTACTTCTTTTTTTTTGGGTTACTTTGTTGCATAATGACCTTTCATTATTTTGTAATTATGTTTTATATGTTCTAAAGAAATGCTTTGACCTTGAATCGGTTATGCTGTATAAATTATGAAAATATACTTGCTGAAAAACAAAATGCGTATGTAGATAATTGTCATGCACTACACGCCCTTTCTATCTTTATGCACAAATTGTTCTGGTCTGATCCTGAGTAAAATGTCAACCTCCTGAGACATACAAGTGGATTTTATGTGATTGAGAGAGAATCTTCTGACGTTTATATGATTATAAGCTGTTAGTTTGCATTTTTGTTTTTGCAAAGGCTATTATTAGTTTGCATTTAGTGGCACTTTACTTCTTGCCCATTTTGATATGTTAGTCTAGACTATCTATTCTGCTCCCATATTATTTATCATTGCTTGACATGCTTTTATGATTATTATGTATGATCTTGTATGGGACTTGTAGTGCATGCTCTTTATGTCGTAGTTTTATAGTATATTTCTATTACACACGGTGTTACTAGGATATTAGTTTTAAAATTTGGAACACAAATGTTTTATCCTATCCATTCTAATTGCAATGCTTGTTTCTATGGTAGTGTGGCTCATTTCCTGGAATCACGAGGCATGATAGAGGATGCTATTGAAGTTGCTACTGACCCTGAGTACAGATTTGATCTTGCCATACAGCTTGGAAGATTAGAGGTTGCAAAGGTAAGTTCTCCTCTCTGAGGAAGGCAGTTTTACCTGGCTTGCGAAATCTCATAACCTGGCCATCCAATTTTCTTCATTTCTCGTTTTAATGAGTTTGATTTGTCAGTTTATATTGGGAGTAATGTTCATCCTCTCTTTTTGCAGGCTATTGCTATAGAAGTGCGGAGTGAGTCTAAATGGAAACAATTGGGAGAATTAGCTATGTCTAGTGGAAAGGTGTTTTTTCCCACCTAAAGAATCCATGTTTTTGGTGTTTTCTGTAGTAATTCACTGAGCTGCGTTCCTAAATATTCATCTCCATTTTAATTTTAATTTATGACTTGCAAATCTAAATATCCATGTGTATGTCTACTACTGTGATGTCTTTTTCGTGGCCCTTTTCCTTTTTAACTCCGCTTCTGTTTTCTTTTTCTATCTTTTCTAATCCAGTAGGCAATGCCAAACTCCTGGTTAGAATTGCTTATACTCCTTCTCATAAATCCACAGTATTCATTTGGATTGACTTGCTTCATAGAAGACCACTAGTTGGAAGCGTCTGCTCTCAAGTGGAAATGTTCCACTCCACCAAACTCTCATATCTTAATGTGTTACCTTCAAAATACCCACACCTAGCTAACCCACCTATAAGCCTCTCTCTTCTCATCAAAATTTGTAATTGTTGGATGACTCCCTGTTCTCATCTCCTCTCACGCTTCCATTATGATACACCAAATGCTTCTAGGGTTAGATCTCTAATACCTTTTGAAAGGGATTGGATTGAACAACTGAAACTGTGATATCATTTAATATTTAAATAGCCACTAAATTCAGAGGAAGACAGTTGCTGCAGTATAGAAATATAAATGGTAAATATGACACCAACCAGAAAAAGAGACCCCACTGTACTGCCAAAGCACCCACTCTTACTCTCAGCTTTTCCCCAATTACCATTTGTTATCGTGCCTATCAAGTAACTTGATGGTGTGTTGCAGAATATGGTCACATTCACGTATGAGAGATTTCATAGGTTTTAATAGGTTCCATTTAAATTTGTTGAGTTATATATGTGTTGTCTAGAATTTGTGCTCAAATGCTTTGGTTTGGGGCGTGTTTAGACTTAGAGGATCGAGTTGTAAAATGAACAAATCATTTTGTTTTGGAGCTTTTTCAAGTGATAGCATGGAATGGTCAAAGTAGGGAACCCTCCCAGCCACTCTTAACCATCAAGTACCCTTATTTTCGTACCAATTTGCGTGGTTTGAAAAAATATTTTCCTTTCTTTTTTTAAATAAAAAATGTTTGTTTTTTGCAGCTCACTGTATTATCTGTTCTTGCAGTTAGAAATGGCTGAGGAGTGTTTACGACATGCGATGGATTTGAGTGGATTGTTGCTTCTGTATTCTTCATTAGGAGATGCTGAAGGAATATCAAGACTTGCAATTCTTGCTAAAGAGCAAGGAAAGAACAATGTTGCTTTCCTTTGCTTATTTATGTTGGGTAAACTTGAAGACTGCCTTCAATTATTGGTAGAAAGGTAAAATCCGACCGTTGTACTCTTTCATTAATGCCATTACTGGGTGGTGGGAGGTGAGAGGGTGGGTTGGTTAGACTATGATTACATGTAGCTGACTTGTGCTTTTGGCAGCAACCGGATTCCAGAGGCTGCTTTGATGGCTCGATCGTATCTTCCAAGCAAGGTCTCAGAGATAGTGGCGATATGGAGAAAAGATCTTGGCAAGGTAACTTCATATTAACAGGAGGAATGTGACTTAAAATTAAATAAACAAATTCTTATATTTATTTGGTATTATGCATAGGTTAATCCAAAAGCTGCTGAATCTTTGGCTGATCCTGAGGAGTATCCTAATTTGTTTGAAGATTGGCAAGTTGCACTTGCTGTTGAATCTAAAGCTGCAGAAACAAGGTGTGTTGGGAAGTGCATAGTTACAACTTATAATCTGTGTACTAAGCACTTACAACATATTTTTGACTAACTAACTCTATTCTTTTATTATAGGGGCATTTACCTTCCTGCAGAGGAGTATGTTAACCATGCTGATAAATCACATGTCACTCTTGTGGATGCTTTCAGAAATATGCAGATCGAAGAAGAGGACCAGCCTCTTGAGAATGGGGACTCTAATCATGAGGTATACTAAATATAGGGTTAACACAAAACAAAAGTTATAAAAATGTTCAACTTGAAAACATGTGAGGAAAAATAAGGAGAGAGAATGAATGCTCGAGGGATTAGCACTCAGCTGATTTGATATTTATATACACTTCATGATTATTTTCATTATGAATGCCATTAAATAAATGCTAATGCAACTTCATAAGTAAATGCAAGTTAAATGCTCCCCCTTAAAGACTTTATCAAGATGTCTTCTAATTAATCATTTTAATTGACAAACTTTTGATGATTTCTTTAGACAATTTTCTTTCAAACAAAGTAACAACCAAATTCTATATGGTTAGTTCTTTTGTGAATGAGTGGGTTAGAAGCTAATAACAGGAGTGGGATTGAACCCTGTCTATCCAAACTTGATAAGGAAAACATCATAGGAACTTTTAAATGCTCCCGTGAATGGTGATTACTGATTAGCACTAGGAGTGTTCATGGTCATGGGGACGAATCATTATGATCAACTCGACAACTCAATCATAGGCGTCTGGTTTTCTCATAGTTTATGTTGAACCTAAACCAATTAGTTTGGTTTGGGTAACAGGTTCATGATTTCAAATTCATTAACTTGCCAACCCGACCTACAGCAAGTAAATTATAACTTTTATTTGTAGTTTTAAGATTTTTATGTTTTGATCTAGTTCAAGTGTTGGAATTTTAAGTGGTGGAAAGTGTTTGGATTTTTGTGGAAAAGGTTGCATTTTTGGGATTTGAAAAATATTTTATAGTTCTCGACCTGATATCCGGATCCAATTGGTTTGGGTCTGGCAGGAGGCTACGGGTTTTGGACCCAGAGTGAGATAATTTGATTGGTTCAGGTAACAAGTTTGTTCTAACCCGAGAGAGGCCTGAGTACTCTTCTAATTAGCACTCCACAAATGTGATCTTTTATATACACTTCATAATTAGTTACATTTATGATTAGTTGGAAAACATATACTAACTATTACAACTTCCTTAGTATATATGATAATACGAACGAGCAAAATCACTTTACAGGAATCTGAACCTAGAGCTTTATATGTTCTACTGTTTTTAGTGCTGTTTCCAGCAGTTTTCGTAAACTAAATATTTTTCTGCTATGGAAAGAACAATCTAGAGCTCCTTTTGATTATCATTATTTGCATTAGACTAATACTTATGTTGTTTTTATGTCCTCTTGTTGCAGTTGACTGAACAAAATGAAGAAGAGTATTATACAGAGGGGCACGAAGAACAAAATGGAGAGGAAGGAAGCCAAGAGGACGAAGTTGTAGTGGATGCTGATTCTACTGATGGTGCAGTTCTCGTTAATGGTAACGAGGCCGATGAAGAGTTGAGTACGAATAAAGAAGGAGCCCCGTCAGCGTAAAAAGCATTTGGTTGGAGCAGTGAAAATCCAAATTTTGTCTCTGATGATTGTTTGTTTCTTATGTGCCTTCCCTAACTCCCCATTTTGATCACCAGTTATTTTTAATACAACTATTACCACCCTGAGTCCTGCAAATTCTAGTTTTATTTTATGTATCATATTCATATATTTTACCACAACTAGGTTGTATATTTAGGAAATAGAGATGATATTATAAAATTAGGTCCATTATCAGTAAATCTCCAAATTCTTGACCTGTTTTCTCCTTAATTTTGTGCGGCTATTTTGATGATTTTGTAACATTTGTTGTTTGAATTCATGTGGGATAATTATGTTAAATGTTTCCCAAGAAGAGATCAATATCACAATGAATTCTGTGTTGTATCTTATTTTTCTTGTTTGTAGATGTTATTGTAGTTCATTTTGTGTGTCTGTGTATACTTACTGTTCATATTAAATTCAAATTCTTCCAAACAATGTCTTTAATAGAAGCTGATTAATCAAAAAATTAATAAGTTTTTTGGAGTTCAGTTAGAATTGTTTCTATTTAAATGTTTGAAAAGAAAATGTATTGTTATTAAATTGGTCGAATAAGATGACTCGGTCCTATATAACAGATTGATTAATCCATTACATTTAAAAAAATTATCAAAATGGCATCATTTTGTATAAGAAAGAAAACAAGCAATTAATTTGCCGATTTTTTAAAACTGTTGGTTATCCAATTTTGATTGGATAATGTCCGGTTTTAAATTCAAACTCTTTCAAACAATTTGTTTGCGGTAGGAGCTGATCAATCATTTGAGATGAGACTTTATTAATTGTTGTAATGTTTTAAATTATAATTGTGTAAAAGAATATTGCTTTGTAGATGGAAATAGATTCTCTCAATTTTTTCACTCATTCATGTTTACTCAAGTTTCAAATTCCAATTAACCTTTCTCCCTTTTTATCAAATTCCATATTTTCACGGTCAAGATATTCCACATCATTTCCTTGTGTTTTCTTGATACGAGTTTCTTGAACCCTTTTGCTCATATATTATCATAAAAGACAATGTGTGTGGAGTACAGAACACTTAGGCTATGTTTGAGAGTTTGGAGGGAAAGGGAGAGAAGGATTTGAAAAATAGGAAAAATTAGGTGAAAAGAATATAAAGATTTTGGTTTGGAGGGTTTAGTTTTCTTCATAACACCCAAAATTTCTGAATTTGGAGGAACTCAAAATTTGTATTGGAGGATTTTAGAGGACTTAAAAAAATTATTCAAATATATTTTTTGTTGTTGTAATATTTAAAAAAATAAAAATACATTAGTGATAAACATTATTTTACCATTCTAAACAAAAAATTTTTTAAAAAAAATGTTAAAAATTTCTTTATATTTTTTTTAAAAATCATTTTTTGAAGCCCACCCTTCCCCTCCCCTCCAAACTCTCAAACATAACCTTAGTATCGTGAGCAAAGTTTGAACCCAAATGAATCACACGTGTATTCTATTTTAGTACCTAATCTGGAGATGACAATATTGTTTTAAAAAAATAAAATAAAGAGAAAAAAGAGGAACACAAAAACAACACAAAAATATAACATAAAAATTTTAAAATTGGAGAAAAACTAATGTTGTTGTTAATAGACAATTAAAGAATAACACCATTAAAAATTGTTACAACACATAATATACCCTCAATTAATTTAGACCCAAGTACACTCACATCCTCAAAAACAAATATTTAACTACATCTCACAACACTCTAACACAAGAGCATAAGAGAACGAAACGCGTCAAATACAAGCTTAAAGTATTTTTGACTGGTGCATCTTGTAAAGAGAAATTTGAATCCTATATAATCTTGGATTATCTCTTCCACTACTAAACTAAGCGATGTGGGACTTAGAAGAACTTTAATCTCATATATAATCTTAGACTCCTTCTTCCCTCACAAAACTAACTAATATAAAACTTCTTCAACATATAAATATTTTCAATCAACCCCAACAAATATTTGACCATTGAAGACAATGATATCTAAGGTTGACCTTTTGTCATCAGGATGAGAGCCTGGTCCTGCATCAAAGTAGTCTAGTAGAGCCCAAATTTGACATACTTTGTTCACATCAAAGCATATGCTAAATCTTATAATTATAGCATATTGCAAGGACTCCGAGTAGGTTATTAGAGCCTGAATTTGACTTCATAATGGATTTATATAAGGCAAATAAAATAAATTGTTAGTATCATCTTTGAAGAGTTTGGAATCGACTACTATGAAAAAAGATTAATCTTTAGAGAGTTTGGAATCAACACCACCATGAGAAAAGGTAGGGGTTTGACTTCCTACAAATTAACATTCATAAAGAGATCTTTGAAGTATTTGCTTTGAGTCAAAAGTAAAGCATGCTTTACTTCTATGCTCAAAAGACATAATCAAAGGTTACATGCTGAATCAAATATGATTTGAAAAACAATAACTCCTATTTATAGAGTTTCAATGATAACAATATAATGAAAAATAAAAACTCTAAAGATGAGAAAAATACTAAAAGGGGGAATGAATTGTGTTAGTTTTTTCTTTCTTTTCTAAAATCTTTTTATTAGATTTTGAACACAAAGTTTAAAATCTGATACAAAGATGATTGTTTGTAGAGGAATAAAACAAGTTCAGAGATGGAGAGTAGGAGAAAGAGATACAAGAGCAATTTATCCTGATTTTCCCCATAAAACAGGAGTAGTCAATTTCTCTTGTATTTTCAAGGGATTTCACAACAATTACTTTGATTATAAGTAGATGTCTTAACCCACTCCATTAGGGTGGGGCGCACCCCGTGAAAACCCAAAAATACCTTTGGAAATCGGAAATATACTTCCGGTACGCACCATATTTTAGAATATTTGGGTGAAAACCAGAAATATATTTCCCGTTCCAAATTTATTTCAAATTTGGTCTCACATACACGCTTTATTGAAATATTACATAGAGTTTAAAACTGAAAATATACTTTCGGTTCACACCCAACCCTTTTCAACTTGAATTTCATTGAATATGGTGCTTACCAGAAGTTTATTTCCGATTTCTCGGGAACAAAAATGGAATTTCGCAAGGGTGGCTAAGAAGGACATGGGGTGAGTTAAGAAATCCACTAACTATAATTATTCTAGCACACAAGCAAGAGACTTTCAATGCTCAAACATACAAGTAAGAGACTTCTAATGATCAAACACACAAGCAAGAGACTTCAGACACTCTAGCACCCAAACAAGATACTTCTAACAATCTGAGGTGTAAATAGAATACAAAAGGCTCTTAAGATTCAAGAATTTCTAAGATATACAAGTGTTAAGAAATTCGAAGTTAAACTGTTTGCTTTTGATTTGATAGAGTAACAACTCTTTGTTTGTCAATGGTTCATTGTTAGTTTCTTCAAGTCTCCAGCTTCATATATAGAGAGACATGAAAGAGTCGTTAAAGAAGACTTCATGCACAAGTGAGTCTTTGAGAAGTTTTGATCAAAGACGTTGGGATGTTACTTGGCATTTGCAATTCTTTTGCTTCAGAAGAAATTATATGTTTCATCTGCTGTATTTGAACTTGAATCTTCACGTAATCAGAATAATATAAAATGCTTTATGAGTCTGATAGTGACATATAAGAGATTCTTGATCCTTGCACCTAACTGACTTTAGAGTTTGGACTTTTAGAGGTTGACTTTCTTCAAACTCTGGTCTTGAGAAGTTGAACTTCTTTAGAGTCAGAGTCTTTAGAGTTTGATGCTCAGATTCTGATCCTATAGATTTTTGATCTTTCAGCTTCTCTTTAATATTTAATTATTAGTGCCATAACTCATTTTCTATCATATATTTTAGTCTATGGTCCTGCACACTTGAGAAAAAATTAATATACCCAAATGTTCTACAAATACTTTGTTGTCATCAAAACCTTAGGAATATGCTACAAACCAATTTTGTTCCAACATACTCTAATGTGTTTTATTTCATGTGTAAATTAATTTGCAATTAACTATACTAGAGAATAAATTTGACCAAATGATCAGCCACACTCAATTAAAAAAATATTATTTTCCCTTAGAAAAAGATAATAATCATTGTGCCCAAGCCAACAATTTTGACCATTTGAGCTCAAGCTAACAAGACCATTTACACATCAAGACACATTGATCATTTGTACCCAGACATACATGATCATTTGTACTCAACACAAATGACCATTTGTGCCTATATGACAGACTAGTAAGATATACCCAAATGACTAAGAAGTGTTATGTATGTCACAATAGAGAATGTTCTCAACGGTCACATAATGACAATTATGTGAGTACAAAGAATAAACAATCAATGATCAATACAAGAAATGAATAGATAAATATTTATTCTGATAAAATTTCAATGACTCAATTTCTAACGGCCAAATGATTGGAAAAATCAATTGAATGAAAAATACAAAACTTCAAAGTCCTATATAAAAGATAAGTTCAAATGTTGAAGGTTGCACACTCAATTCATGACTAACTACATTACTATTTTCATGTCGATGAAACGTTGAAACATTCAAAATATTGTAAATTATTGACAAATTAGAAAAAATAAACATCAAGACATAAATTATATTGTATTCTTTATTCTATCTTAAAAATGTTAAACACATGTAACTAAGATGTATTGAATTTACCATTATGATGCAGTTTTCGTAAATAAACACTTTGCAAAATTTCCAAAAACCTATAAAGCGAGGCAAACAAGTTCGTAAAGGTTTAATTCAAAGAAGTCCTTACAAGTTATAAAATAAAGAAGTCCCTACAGGCTGTAAGACAGATATAAGGATGTGAAGCAACTCGTTTTTCAAAAAAATCATTAAAATGAATTTTCAAAAACAATGAAATCGCCACCTAATTTTATTTGTTCTAAAAAGAACGGGGAAATATAGATAAAATCCACAAAATCGGATAAGGCGGTCTACAAGACCAAAAAGCACGGATTCGGGAGTCGGTTACGCAAGAGGAAGGTATTAGCACCTCTTACGTCCATCGTACTCGATGAGACCCATTTAGTTCAAAATGTGTTTGTGTGTGTAATCGCTAATTTCTAAGTTATAAATATGAAATAAGAAAAAGGGTTTGTTTATTATTATTTTGAGTTTGACACGGTTTCGAAACCGCGTGCCTACGTATTCCCTCGTGCAATGGGAAAGTCAAAACTCCGTAGTTCTTGTTGAAAATGTCTTGGGTTGTTTGTATTGATTTTAGAAGAAAATGTTTTTGATTTTTGATAATCGCATATGAGCGAAAAAAGGATTTGAATGGGTTGAATTGATTTTAATGGTAGATGACAAGTACCAAAACGTTGGGATACCCTCTAACGATTCGATACTCGAGATTGGTGATTGAGGTCAACCGATCTTCTCTCATCCAAAATCTTTATTATGAAAAGGGTGAGGTGAAACAAAGTTCACTTTTTATTAAGTGTTATGGAATAAAGTATTTAAGTCATTGGGTTACCCTCTAATGGCCCAAATACTTTACATTTTAATTAAATCGTTGGGCGAACCTCTAACAATTTAATTAAGTACCATAACACTATGTTTTTTTTTTTTTGTAGAAAAATTGATTTAAAGAAAACAAATTCAATTAATTAATTTAATATGAAAGTGTTTTAAATGTTCAAGTATATGGAATAAAGTATTCAAGTCATTGGTTTACCCTCTAATGGCCCGAATACTTTACATTTTAATTAAATCGTTAACCTCTAACAATTTAATTAAGTACCATAACACTATTTTTTGATTTGAAAGTGTGTTGAAAATTGCGGCGTTGGACGTAGAGAAATGATATTTCGGGTTATGATTAACCAAGTATATGAACTTGATTAACCTCGTGAGGATAGGTGCTCCTATCCCCAACCATGAGACCCTGGTGCATGGTGATTGGTATATGGACCAATTATTTTTTCGGGTTATGATTAATCAAGGCAACGAGGGCCCTAATTAACCTCGTGAGGATGGCCATGCCCATCCCCAACCATGAGACCCTTAGAGAATTTGGTGTGGGTAACCAAAAATAAGAGAGAGCGGAGGCGTTGTTGTTTTTATATTAAGGTGAGAGTGGAGTGTTCAATCGCGTAATAAACATACAAGCGGATAATATAAAAGCGGATAATAAAAGAAAATAAATTAACACACAATACAAATCGGAATTTAAATAATTATTAGTATAGATATTTTTTTTATTTGATAAAAAATCAACTATCAATTTAATTGATTGTTCAACAAATAAAAAACTACCATATGCCAAATATTATTTAATACATCATTATATAAAATAAAAAAAAACTTGCATAATATTGAATTTAAAAAGAAAGTTTAGGAATGAGCCTGATTGAAGCTTTAAATCTGGGGGTGCAAGCAGCAAACTGAGCCCAAGCCCAAAACCAAGCTGCTGGATCTTGTGTGGCAGCTCCCATGAGGCATGCTGTGGTCCACCATTCTGGATCGTCGGATCTGGACTCTGGCAGATCTGATGGCTAAAGCAGGAGGGAGCAAAATGGATACCATAGACATGTATACACCAGATTTTGAATGAACCAAACAGGTGGTGACAAGTGTCACCACCTAAACTAACCAGCATGGCCAATCAATCTTAAAAAATAATACTATCCTAAACCCATTTTTATACTAGAAGTTATAAAAATAAATGACACTAACTCTAAAAAAACTAATACCACTAAAAATGAAAACAAAAATCAGTTTTATTTTATTAACTTTAAAAGACAAAAACTAAATTAGTTTTTATTATCAATCCTAATCCTTTTATTATAACTTAAATGCTTAAATAATATCAAATTTAAATAATAAACTAATAGTAACCAAAAATTATATCTTATATATATATAAACTAAATAATAATAAATAAAGAAAACTGAAATTAGTTTACAAATTAGGAGAAAAGTTGATTTTTTGTAAACAGCATTAGTTGGTTTTTTTTTATAGATTAAACAACATAATTAGCTTTTCGTAAACACTCCTCTTCTCTCCGACTCTCGTCTCATCGCTGCTCATCTCATGAACCCTCGCTCTCTCACATGCTCGACGCCGCTCTCTCTCGCTGTTTGCATGTTTCCCTATCTACTCGATCTCTCACTCTCGACTTCAGGAAACTCGATCTCTCTCTCTCGCCGTCTCTCGATCGCCTCACTGGGTTCATCTCCGTTCTCTCATCGCGACCCTCCGCCGCGATTCGGTCGTCGTCGCTTACGCATCTCTCTCTCTCGAACTCTGTTACTGCTGTTGTCCTTTTGATTTTTTAGAATTTGTTGATTTGATTACAGGAAAAACAGAGGATGAGAAGGGGAAAAATGAATCCCTAGACGCTACTCGGCTGTGACTGGTGATGCTTAGAGGGTTTACGAACGATGGAAACGCGATAACCAACATAAAAGGAAGGTTGAGATTCCGAGGTCTACACGGCGGCGGACGGCGGTGCAAAAAACCGCAACCCCGGTGAGATCTATCCGTTTACCTTAAACTCTGCTTCTTCCTCGTTATATCTTTTCTGAAGGATTTTCTGACTGGAAAATGATGATGATGCTAGTTAGATGGATGCTGTTCTGTGTTTGGTTTCCTGGTTTTTTGGCTTGACAGTGTTAGTATGCGGTTAGGGTTCTTGACTTGAGGAATTTCGGCTAGGGTTTTCTGGTTGTGAACAGTTTTTTTTCTTTGTGTTATAAAACTTTAATCTTTTTTATACTGTCAGCACTTAGGGTTTTGGTTGATCTGATTTTAAAAAACAAGGCCTTCCCAATGCTTGATGGGCTTGCATCCTTTTGTTGTTGGGCTGATAATTTTGATTCTTTCTGGCTGTTTGATGCTGTCCTGCTGCTATGTATTCTGATGTCTTGGTTGTGTAATGCTGTTTTTGGTAAAACTTGCCCGAAAGGACGTATACCCTTGCTGCCCTGTATAAGGCTACAGTACTGTCATGCCAAAACTGCTTTTTATAACTGCTTTTCCTCATCTTCTTTCCACACCTCCTATTGTGAACCAAGGGTGCCCTTGAGGATTTGCAATAGTGAGCTTTACGGCCGATGATTTGTACATGAGGCCCCGGTTTTGATCGAAACCCCCACACAACCTGATTCCGGAAAGAAAATCCTAATGATGATTTGAAAACAATGCATTTTGCTTATGCTTATGTTTGAAATCTTTGATCATTTGCTAATTATTTCCTTGTTTGTTTCATGAATGTGAGCAATGGTGCAAGCTTGGAGGAATGGCAAAGGAATGCTTTGGACAAGAAGGCCAGGTTTGAAGATAGAGCAAGGATGTATAAAGGAAAGCAACAAAAACTTCCATTAGAATACAATAGGATTTGGACATAGAAGAAGAAATTTGCTTGTATTTTTTGAATTCAAAGTCATAGCTTATATTTGTATTCTTGAAGAATTTGTATCAAAAGTTTGAATCTTGTAATCAACATATATATCCAAATTGACATTGTAAACTTTGATGATTCATGTAGAAATTGTACAAACCAAAGTTAAACGAATGTTGAATTTGGAAGTTTGATTCCACTTTATAAGCGGGTATTCCTTTAATATCATTTTTGAATTTGAGTAAGACTTTGAAACTTGAATGACAAGGATGGAAAAGAGATTTGAATATTGAATGAGTTTGTTTGAAACTTGGCTTTTGAATTGAAACTTGTTTCCTATGGTTGATCTAAAAAGAAATCCTTGAGAACCCTAAATGGAGAACTCAAAGTTATAGATACAATTAGGCCGTAGAACATAAAAAACATGAGAGGAAATATATTTGGGAAAAATGCCACAGAAAATGAACCCTCCTTGCACACTCATGAAGTAAACCCGCGTAAGTTGATGAATTAAACACGCAATCTAGGACTTACGGGTGAGAATGAAAACTTAAAGATTTGTGAAAAATAACATCTTGCAAACAAATCCGATTTCCCCATCCTTCTTCAAACTCAGGAAGTGTATTGAAAACGCGATATAAAAGCCGATAATCTTGTAATCCAAAACCCTTGAAACTCAAACCTTCAAGCAAGCCCCTTTTTTTTAAGAAAATTGTAACCCGTTGTGAGCATAATTCTTCGACTCCACCTTCTAAACCTCAAACCAGTCCAGACCTAAAACCCAAGAATCAAAGACACCAATGCACACATGTGCAACAGTGGGTTCTTTCCAAACACAAAATGATGTGAGTTTGAAATCCGATCGCCTCAGATGTAAGTAATGATGCATATGTAATGAACGAATGAATGTCTAGAGCGAGTGGCCCAATGGAAACGTATGCAAATGAATGCAAAGCCTAAGCCAGATAGTATTGATATAGGAGGGCAAATTTTGGGGTGCAACAGTTGCCCCTATTTAATCGTCTTAAACCTGAAAGTGAAATTGGCGCTAGCCTTTTGAACTTTCAAGGTAGAAGAAGATTAAATACCACAAAAACCCAAAAATTTGCGCTCCGAAGAACAAATATTTATGCTTTTTTTTTATTTTTTATTTTCTATTTCTTGTGATTTTTCTTTGTGAACGGTTTGTTATGTCGAGAAATGAATGCGCTTAAATAAGCGACTTCGCAAATTAGAAATGAAAACTGATAGATCTTTGGAACGAGCATACTTGAATAAGTTGCTTCGCAGATCAGAAACGAAACCAGACAGACCTTTGGAACGAGCATACTTCAATAAGTTGCTTCGCAGATCAGAAAGGTAAGAACTCATAGATCTTTGGAACGAGCATACTTTAATAAGTTGCTTCGCAGATCAGAAAGGTAAGAACTCATAGATCTTTTGAACGAGCATACTTCAATAAGTTGCATCGCAGATAAAAAATGAGAACAGGCCGATCTTTGGAACGAGCATACTTTAATAAGTTGCTTGCAGATCGAAACGAAACCGAGACCTTTGGAGCGAGCATACTTTAATAAGTTGCTTCAGATCGAAAGGTAAGAACTCATAGATCTTTGGAACGAGCATACTTCAATAAGTTGCATCGCAGATCAAAAATGAGAACAGGTAGATCTTTGGAACGTGCATACTTTAATAAGTTGCATCGCAGATCAGAAACGAAACCAGACAGACCTTTGGAACGAGCATACTTTAATAAGTTGCTTCGCAGATCAGAAAGGTAAGAACTCATAGATCTTTGGAACGAGCATACTTCAATAAGTTGCATCGCAGATCAAAAATGAGAACAGGTAGATCTTTGGAATGCGCATACTTCAATAAGTTGCATCGTAGATCAAAACAAAACCAGACAGACCTTTGGAACGAGCATACTTCAATAAGTTGCTTCGCAGATCAGAAAGGTAAGAACTCATAGATCTTTGGAACGCGCATACTTCAATAAGTTGCATCGCAGATCAAAAATGAGAACAGGCAGATCTTTGGAACGAGCATACTTCAATAAGTTGCATCGCAGATCAAAAACGAAACCAGACAGACCTTTGGAACGAGCATACTTCAATAAGTTGCTTCGCAGATCAGAAAGGTAAGAACTCATAGATCTTTGGAATGGGCATACTTCAATAAGTTGCTTCGCAGATCAAAAATGAGAACAGCGGATCTTTGGAACGAGCATACTTCAATAAGTTGCTTGCAGATCGAAACCAGACACCTTTGGAACGAGCATACTTCAATAAGTTGCTTTCGAAAAGGTAAGAACTCATAGATCTTTGGAACGAGCATACTTTAATAAGTTGCTTCGCAGATCAAAATGAGAACAAACAGGAGTATATGTCAGGTAAAGATATTAGACACACACAAGAAGGAGACCGACTGGAGCAGACTCACTGGGGAGAAGATATATGGAATGGTAAAATCGTCGATCGAAGATGAATTCACGGGGAAAGAGGCCAACCAAAAGAGACTCTAGCAAGGATTGCTAGGTTATGTTGGACTTTAAAAGTTTGCGAATATGCAAGAAATACAATATCCCTCAGGCCGAAGGCGGGGTGTAATTCTTCAAGAGTGGCAATTATATGAATTACCACACACCAAGTATGGATACTCAAACAATTGAGAAGCAAGAAAGGTTAGACACCGACTCTTACTCGCACTCTAACGACAGAGGCAAACACGGGTAATAATACCAGAATAAAAATTTGCAAAAGAAAAGCAAGACGCTTGATAATTTTAATTGACTTGAATGATGTGAGAGACCGACACAGGGTCAAAGGTGCAGATAGCAACAACAAGAAGAATTTCTTGAGGGAACTCTGACTGGGAATACCACTTGGGGATTTTTTAATTGAATGATTTCTCTTCGGAGACGCAAAAGGTTCTCGAGAAACACTTTAATCTGGCTTATGTTCAGATGCATGTTTGAGATTATTATTTTTTAGCGTAATGCTCCATATCAATGGAAATGCTACGCATTTTTGAGAATGCAATGCAATGCAATGATGCATGTTTTGATATTTTGTTTTTTAGCGTAATGCTCCATATCAATGGAAATGCTACGCGTTTTTTTTTTTGGGATGTTATGCAATGCAGTGATGCATGTTTTAAGATTATTATTTTTTAGCGTAATGCTCCATATCAATGGAAATGCTACGCGTTTTTTTTTGAGATGTTATGCAATGCAGTGATGCATGTTTTAAGATTATTATTTTTTAGCGTAATGCTCCATATCAATGGAAATGCTACGCGTTTTTTTTTTAGAATGCAATGCAATGATGCATGTTTTAACATTTCGTCCGGAACTAAGGGCAATTGTGAGCTGCCGAGGAAACATCAACCCTTCATGAATTACAAATTAACCGGTCTTTATCAAAGCGATGATAGTCTGGTCTCCGACAGGGGGATTGTAGAATAGAAGCATCAACTTTCAATGATCAACATCACTGGGGAAGTAACTCTTAGAGATTAACATCCATCGGGGATGATGATCTTGTTGCGTAGAGTTCATGATTTCGATAGCTCTGGATTACAAGCTTTTGCATAAGAGGGGTTAACAACATCTTCTGGCACAAGTGAGCCTTTGAAAATGATCTTGCTGGTGGCACGTTCTTTATGATCTTCCGTGTCGGGGACAGAGTAATAACATCTAAGGGCACACATATGCCATAGATAACTCTGGTTGGAGAGAAAGAAACTTGCCGGTGACTGATGCTCATGCGCCTGGTGCCCTTTGCATAATTGAAAATGTAAAACAGGAGACATAACAATAATTCTGCTACGGAGATCAACTGTTTTATTCGTTAATGTGGTATACCCGAAATTCCGAGTAACTTCAGAAATTATGCCACGTGCCGTTGGGGCACTGATATTTGTATGTGCAAAGTTTATTAAAAACGTCGGACGTTGTTTTTGCAAACAGAACAGTTAAAAAACATGAAAATAAGACAAAGATAAATAATAGAAAAACACAGTTTGGATGAAAGTAATTTTATTGATTGATTAGCCCGTAAATGAGCATTTACATCAAGAAGCAAATCCTGAAAAGAGGCAATTGCTTATACATCAAAGTTAAAAGAAAAGGTGACAATAAAATCAGGGATTTTGTCGAATCCTAAATCCGCCATGTCCTCCACAACCTCAACGTTCCTCCATATCGAGCCAATGTAAAATGCTCGATTAGACCGACCCTCCATCTCTCGGATTATCAAGTTATTGTAGAAAGTGACCAAAACAGTGTCGTGCGTTGTAGTCGTCGCCTTGAATCCCTAATTTTGCTCGGACCGCCTTTCGGTTTTCGATCCACCGGATACCCTTTTTGCCCAAGCCGCCTTTCGTGTTTTCGACTTGCCGGGTGTACAATCTTTTATATTTATCCTAACTTTTGCCCGAACCTCTTGGTTCGTCGGGATGCCCTTATTTTGCTTAGGCCAGTCAACCTAACGGGTCTCTTTTATGCGAAGTATTTTTTGACTACATCTGCATTGATCGGGTGAGGGAAATCCTCTCCGTCCATAGTCGCGAGCAACATAGCTCCTCCAGAGAAAACTTTCTTCACGACATACTGTGATACGGTGAACTGACTTTTTAGGATTTTTTGTATCCAAATGTGCGGATAGCAAGAGTCGCCACCGACTTTTATTTTTATCCAATTAAGGGAAGGTAAAAGTAACAGAAAAAGACCTTCGTTAGATTGAGTTCGGAGAATGGTTATGAAAAGGAAGGTATTAGCACCCCTTTCCATCCGCAGTTTATTCTACGGGCTCTTAGTTGCTCTAGATCACTTTTTTAAATTGCTTTCTGTGTGTTTGACAAAAATGTTTTGAAAAGGCATTTTGCTTTGACTTTGTAATGACTCATGTAGGAGTGTATACAAAGTGTTCGGAAATGTTTTTGTTTTGAAAAGAATTTGAACTTCGAAAAAGAGTGTGTGGTGTGAAAAGCATTTGATTTTTAGAGCAAGCAACTAAAAGACTTGTTTACCCACTCAGAATTGGTCGTTTTGTTGTACTTCTACATTCCTTTAGAATAGCGCTAGCCATACCATTAGTTAGTAGGTAGCTCCATTCGTTGGATGTAAGCGGGACATTCGAAGGACATCGGATGGTCATTGAAGGCAACTAGGAAGTATCCTAGCACATTCGGAGGACTATCATCATTTTCGTGGCGACAATCAAGGGTCAAGATCATGTATTCGGAGGCGACATCGTGGGTCTTATGATCTTTGTATCGAAGGGACTATGATGATTTGTTTGGAAGGCAACGGTGCTAGAATACCTCTACGTTCGAGGGACATGACCATTTGAAATCGTAAGGCAACGAGAGAGAATTACCCTAAGGGGTGCGTGTGTGAAAGAAGTGTGTTGAATTCAGAATATATTATCTTGAGAATTAGTGGGCTATGTTCAATTTTAGTCTTGCCATACACGCCTAATTACTAGCAGTTGATAAGGGTGCGGAAAGTAAAATGCGGAATGTAAAGTGCGGAAATGTAAAGGTGCGGAAAGATAAACCTACGCTATTACATGGCTTTGGGGCAGATACATAATTTGAAATGCAGAAAATAAAGTCCTAATTAAAACTATTACAACCCATATGCAATTACATTATTGAAAAATAAAACAAAAATGGAAGAATCGTCTGAACCGGATTAACCTGTGAAACAAACGAGAAATCGAAAAATATGATGAAATTGAAATAAGAGAAAATGTTAGAAAAAATGCAAATTTTAATATGAGAAAATTAATATATGCTGGAAATAAGATAAATAAATTAAAATAATTTTTTGGGATTTTTTAGATGCATTTTAGTAATTAAAAACTAATTTACAATGATTTAAATGCTAAAATAAAAATAAAAATAAATATGCATGCAAAAAGATATTTTTTAATTTATTAAATTAAATAAACATTTTTAAAAGACAAATGCAAAAAGAATAAATGTTTTTGATGAATTTTTTAATGCAGAATAAAATTGTGACAATAATTAAAATATGATGAAAATATTAAAATAATAAGAAAATAGAAAATATGTTAGAAAATGCAAGTTTGTGGAAAAAAGGAAAAAGAATGGTCCCTGGCTGGTTCGAACAGGGGACCTGGTCCTCAAACTTTGAAACCCAAAGCCTTGACCAACTGAGCTACTGCGTTCTACTGTTTGGAAACGGAACAAATGGAATTAACACGCGTCGCCTCCTGGTCTCGTCCCGCTCGCGCCATACATCGTCTTCAACCTTTTGAAAATTTGAAAAGGCAGCGTCGGCCATGGTTCGACGCAAGGTTCCTGGCAAACATAAAAAACGCAGCACACGTAATATAAATAAAATCCAAGGCCATGGTTCGATTCAGGACATCGTTACGAATTCAATGGCATAGGTCTTATTGTCCAATTTTTCCTGTTTGAGGAAACCCTAATTCGAAACCAGAAAACCTAACTATGGCATAATACGATCCCGACCATGGAAACTCAATTGGCTTGCCCAGAAAGCTTGCAAGCTTGATTCTAAACACAAACAAACAATCAAAACAAGTTAATAATGCATGAATATGAGAAATCGAAATTTGAAAATTCAAGAACAAACCAAACACGGATTGCTTGATTCTTGATGTTTTTTGGCAAAGTAAAGGTCTGATTCGCTTCTGGAGGTATCAAGGAACCTGTTGGACACCTCAAAAACGATTGAGAATGGCTGGAAGTAGGATTCCCACTTGCTTGAGTGACACGGGTTTTTGAGTTTGGGTTAGGGTTTCTTGAGGCAATTTTTTTCGTTTTTGTGATTGATATGCATCAAGTATATATGCTGGATGGATTTGGCATTGTTTTTGGAAAGATTTGATCAATAATCAATGAAAATCAATTTTGATATTTCCATGAAAATCAAATTTTCAAAACTTGTTCAATTCCAATCAAATCTTCCCATATTTGATTCAATTTCGAAATTGCTGGCATTTATGGGTTAATTGGATCACAAGCAAGCAATAAAAATCAATCTTTCAATTAATTTTGATTTTATACTTTATTTTTCAAATTAATTTGTATTTAAATGAATAAATTCCAAATTAAATAGGAAAATAAAATAGAAAATCATGGCATTGGGCTTGGACATTCCTAATTGCATGAGGAATAAGTTAGGATGAAGAAAAAGTAGGCCCATTTGCAAAAGATTTGATTTTTGAAGTATCTCTCTTGTGCATTCTTTCAAAATTGCCCAACTTGTGGATGGTGTAACTTGCTCAATTTTCCACATTTTTGAGTGTTCTTGGACTTTTTGGAAAGCTCTAAGAGTCCTATAAACAATGTCTTTGGTTTCATCTCAATTGGAGTTACCATGCTCAATATATCTTCAAATCAAAAAGTTGACTTTTTGTTGACTTTGAAAATGACCTGTAATGTTTTGAGCTATACCTCTCAAATGAAGCATTTTTTGGACATTCTTGTGAGACATGAAGTTGTAGAGAATTGAATTTCCTTCAAAACAAGAGGTGGTGGAAAAATTTCTGAGAAAGTATGAGAAAGTTATGATCAGTCAAAGTTCAGTTGACTTTTCACCTAGAAACCCTAATTTAGAAAGTTTGACTTTTGAGCAAATCTTGAGTTTTCTTGATGAATCATGATCAACCCTTGATCAAATGATGAATGTAACTTCAAAATGAGGATGTTGACCAAAAATTATGAAGTTTGACTGTATGTTGACCACAGTTGACTTTTGTCCAATACACGATTTTCAACCATCTGAGCAATTGCCTGAGGAAACTTGACTTGTGAGGCTTGAAACTTGACATGGAGAATCTTTGAAGCATATGAGGAGGCATGAAGACCATTGGAGATGTTGGAAATCCATCTTGACTTGAGAGATACCAAACCCTAGTTTGGGTTGATTGTCTAGGAGAGAGTTTGTCTGATCAACTCTTGAGGAATCCTTGAGCATAGATGTATGAAATCTTTTGAGAAGATGGAGGGCAAATTTTGGGGTATGACACATAAGGTCCTTCATAATTTGGAGCCCACTTTCCCCGAGCGTCCGTATTATTGGGAGGCAAAATTCTCTTCAACACCAGGTCACCAGCTTGGAAGTTCCGAGGACACACTCTCTTGTCGAAAGCCCTTTTCATACGCTTCTGGTATAGATGTCCATGACAAATAGCTGTCAATCTCTTCTCGTCGATGAGATTCAATTGATCAAGTCTGTTTTGAACCCATTCAGCTTCATCGAGTTGCACATCTGTTAAAATCCTTAAGGAAGGAATTTCAACTTCCACGGGTAGGACTGCTTCCATACCGTATACCAACGAGAAGGGAGTTTCCCCTGTTGACGTGCGTATTGAAGTGCGATAGCCGTGCAAGGCAAATGGCAGCATCTCATGCCAATCCTTGTAAGTGACAACCATCTTCTGTACAATCTTCTTGATATTCTTGTTTGCCGCCTCCACCGCACCATTCATTTTTGGACGATATGGAGAAGAGTTATGATGTTTTATCTTGAAACTGTCGCATAACTCTTTCATCATTTTATTGTTGAGATTCGAGCCGTTATCAGTAACGATCTTCTCGGGAACCCCATAGCGACAAATGATATTATGCTTGATGAAACGTGTGACCACTTGTCTAGTGACACGAGCATAAGATGCTGCCTCAACCCATTTGGTAAAGTAGTCAATGGCAACAAGGATGAATCGATGTCCATTAGAAGCGGTGGGCTTAATTTCTCCAATCATATCAATGCCCACATTGCGAAAGGCCATGGAGAAGTCAAAACATTCAATGAAGAAGGTGGTACATGCATCTTATCAGCGTAGATTTGACATTTGTAGCATGTTCTGGCATGGTTGTAGCAGTCATTCTCCATGGTGGACCAATAATAGTCTGCTCTCAAGATCTTCTTGGCCATGGTGTGTCCACTAGAATGCGTCCCGAAAGAACCTTCATGAATCTCTTCTATAATCTTATTTGCTTCGTGTCATCCACGATCGAGCAAAACAGTCATAGTTCCTTTTGTACAACACACCGCCATTGAGGAAGAATTTAGCAGTACTTGCGCGAGCCTTCTTATCAACGATGGAAGCATCACCGGGTATTCTTTCGTCTCGAGATACCTTTTGATGTCATAGAACCAAGGTTTTCATCGCTTCACCTTCTACTTCATAGCACGCAGCTCATCCAACCTCATTATAGTGATAGACGGGCATCATTCGCCCATCGACCTTAAACATGGATGAGAGTAGCCAAAGCATCCAAATTGTTCTCCTCCCTTGGGATGTGATCAAAAGTGATCTCGTCGAAATAAGGGATCAACTTCAAGACATGATCTCGATATGGAATCAAATTCGGTGGCGGGTCTCCCAATCTCCATTGATTTGACTAATTACCAAGCGGAATCTCCATATACCGCTAAGATCTTGATTCTCGGATCAATGGTCGCTTCATTCAAAAATACAAGCTTCGACTCGCCACATTATTGGTGCAATCGAAGCAGTTACGGCGTGAATGGGATATGAAAACACCGAGAAGTGATAATGGCGCCAACACCATTTCCTAATGCATTTGAGGCTCCATCGAATGCCATCGTCCACGCGAGCAGGCTCGGGTCCCTCTTCGGGCACGGAATGTTACAATCTCTGATATACATAATGTCCTCATCAGGGAACTCAAACTTCATCGGCTGATAGTCATCATCTAATGGTTGTTGAGCGAGATAGTCCGCCACCACACTACCTTTGATAGCCTTCTGAGTAGTGTATTGGATATCATATTCCGTCAGGATCATTTGCCAACGGGCTATCCTTCCCGTGAGAGCCGGTTTCTCAAAGATATACTTTATCGGGTCCATTTTGGAGATCAAGAGAGTAGTGTGAGTTAACATATACTGTCTGAGCCGTTTTGCTGCCCATGCGAGTGCACAACAAGTCTTTTCCAATAATGAATACCTCGATTCACATTCTGTGAACTTCTTGCTCAAATATTATATGGCGTGCTCTTTTCGGCCTGTCTCATCATGTTGACCGAGCACACAACCCATGGAATTCTCCAACACGGTTAAGTACATAATCAACGGTCTACCTTCCACCGGGGGTGAGAGAATTGGAGGCTCTTGTAGGTACCTCTTGATACTATCAAATGCCGTCTGACAATCGTCGTTCCACCTGGTCGTTGGATTCTTTCTTAACAGCTTGAAAATGGGCTCACAGGTAGCTGTGAGATGAGAAATGAACCTAGCGATGTAATTCGGTCTTCCCAAGAAACCTCGCACTTCCTTTTCTGTCCTTGGCTCTGGCATCTCTTGTATCGCTTTTATCTTAGCAGGGTCAACCTCAATCCCTTTCTCGCTCACAATAAAGCCTAAGAGTTTCCCTGATCTCACCCCAAAGGTGCACTTACTTGGGTTTAACCTCAGCCTGAACTTTCTCAACCTTTCGAACAATTTCAACAAGTGAACGGGTGTTCTTCTTACATGCGGGACTTGGCGATCATATCATCCACGTAGACTTCATCTCTTTATGCATCATATCATGAAAGAGAGTGACCATAGCTGTGATCGTTGCCCGGCGTTCTTCAAACCAAAAGGCATCACTTTGTATGAAAGTTCCCACGGTGTAATGAAAGTAGTTTTCTCCATATCATTGGGCGCCATCTTAATCTGGTTGTAGCGGAGAAACCATCCATGAAGGAGAATACTTTAGCTTGAGCGTATTATCGACCAAAATGTCGATGTGGGAGAGGAAGTCATCCTTAGGGCTAGCTCTATTCGGATCCCTATAATCAACACACATCCTTACCTTGCCGTCTTTCTTGATCTGGTACAATGTTTGCAACCCATGGGGATAAGAAACAACCTTTAGGAAACCCTTCCATCTTCGAACCTCTTCTTTGATCTTTCTTGACATTTGGATGTGTTCGAAGCTTCGCTGGGTGGGCATCCTTCTTTGAGGGGCAACTCGTGCATAACGATATCAGTATCTAACCCGGGCATATCTTCATAAGACCAAGCAAAGATGTCCACGTACTCATGTAGCATTTCGACAAGCTTTTGCTTAACTCCATCTTCCAATGCTGCCCCAATCTTGACCTCCTTTCGAGCATCCTCGGTTCCTAGATTGATCATTTCTAGAGCCTCTTGGTGCGGCCGGATGACCTTTTCTTCTTGCCTCAACATCCTGGATAATTCTTCAAGTAATTCACAGTCCTCTTCGGCTTCCTCTTCAGCTTGATAAATCGGTTCGTCGAAATCATAATGAGCCACAGCGGAATCATCGTCGACAAAATCCGGGTCCGTCGAAGGACCACATCTGCGTTGTTGGTAATTTTATTTTTATTATTATTTTTTAATTAAGTTTTTTTTAATAATAAAATAAAAAAATAAAAAAGAAAAGACAAAAGGTTTGTATAAAAAGAAAGTAAAATTTGATATTGTTACCTTTAAAAGAAATAAGTGAAGAAAAAAACAAAGAGAGAAAAATTTGAATGCAAAAAAGGACGTCCTTCATTAATGATAAACTTGAAAGTTAAAAACATGGTGGCCCTACAGCATGATCACTACGTCTTGGGCATAACGTAGGAATTATGGCATGACATAAAAACAGAAAATTACTCTTCAAAACGGGTAACCACAACAACATCTTCAACAAACCAATTTGAAAGCTCACGTCCTGGAACAGTAGGGTAGATCCACTTGTCCACATCATAGTCACCGTCCGCTTCACCATCAACAGCATCAACATCTTCAATCTGGATTCCACCTTTGACAAACTTGCGGAGGAGACACCCTTTGCTCATGGGTGGAGCGAGACCTTCATTCGGAGCAAAACCCAAACCCTCTTATCCGTCTGGTAGGAAGTTCTAGCACTCTTCCCCACCCTTCGGATGTCCCGACTTGACAATAGCACGAGCGCTTGTAGGATGCCATGGAGACTTCACCTTTTGCAAAGGGATCTTATCGACGCCTCAAAAGCTTGGCATGGAGTTTCGTGGAGATCTCCTTCAACTTCAACATATCGAAAGTTGCTCGGATGATGACGACATAATCTTCTTCACCATAAATGGTGACCACCTTTCCATTGATTAAGAACTTGACTTTTGGTGCAAAGTGGATGTCACAGACCAGCCCCATGAATCGAGGCGTCCAGCAAACAACGATGGGGATTAATATCCATGACGAAAAAGTCGCATCAAAACACGTGGGCCTATCTTAATAGCGGGTCCACCTCGCCAAACACCGACCTCTTCGACCCATCAAACGCCTTAACTATCAAATCAGGGTCTTAGCACAACCCTTCATAGTCCAACTTCAAGAGGGTAGACTTGGAAGAACATTGAGGATGATCCCGTGTCAACCAAAGACACGAGATAAAGTAGTTCTCGCTATCTCCACGGAAGCGTGTAGCGCTTTGTTATGCTTCCTTCCTCGGGAGGTAAATCAAGTCGATAAACCGAGACCATTACTTGCCGAAATCTGTTCACAATGCCTCCAAATTGGTTAACCGAGATCTCTTGGGAACGAAGGGCGTTCCAACAACGCATCAGGCGTTGCGGTGAGGCTCGGAATCCTCAACAAAGCTAAAATAGAAATCTTGGCGGGCGTCGGCGAGCTGGTCGATTATCTTGTAATCGCTCTTCCTTATATACCTCATCAGCTCTTCAACATCTTTGGTCAACTCAGGGCTCAGAACAGGTTCTGAAATCTTTGGTGTTGACTCACCCCAATCATGACTCCTTTCCCTTTGCTTTAGCCTTGGCCAAAGCTTGGACTTTTCTCAACTAGATTGGGTGGAGAAGATTCGTCCACTTGGTAATCCGACTTTCTTCCGCAATGTCATGCACTGCAGGCTCAAATCTTCCAATCTTCTTTTCATCAGACTTTCCTCCTTCAGAGGTCTCCACATTCAATTTCATGCCGTCACGGTAGCACTCAGACCCATAATTCCACGGGATGGCCCTTTCGCTAGTGTAGGGGACTGGGCCCGGCAAAGTAATGATCACAGGAGGTTTCTTAGTCGGCACAGGGATTGTAACGGGAATCCTTCTAGAAGTGACGGGGATAGTAACCACGTCAACCTCATCTCCACCATTCTTCATATCAGGTTCTTTCTGGACGAACTGAAGAGTCCCTTCAGTAATCAGACGCTGAATCTCGTCTCTCAACTTATCACAACCTTCAACTTGAATTAAACATTGTTTGCAACCATCATCACAACCAGGGAAATCTCCCCTCAACAATAATTGCTTCTTTATCCACCACAACGGAGTGGTCAAAACGCTAACATCCATTATCAGGTTCAAACTTCCATCTTCGCAAATTGCATTAACAGCGTTTCCACCATGAGGAGGTAAAGGGTGCTGAATGACATTAGGGGTGGGAGGAGGTCCAAAGTTGATTGCCTCAGTGTCTAGTAAATTCTGAACCTTGTACTTGAAAGCATAGCAATTCTCAATGGAATGCCCCGGAGCATTAGAATGATAGAGACAGCTGGCATTCGCATTGAAGTACTTTGGTGGGTTATCAGGGTCAATCTTTAGATGGCGCAATTCAATCATATTCAGACTTTGCAAATGGGCGAATACCTCTGCATAAGACATTGGCAAAGGGTCAAACTTCTTCATGGGTCTTGGCTGGTATTGTCTTGGAGCAACATCTTGTTTTGGAACACTAGCGGGAATAGTTACAGCAGCAACTTGGCGATTGAATTCCTGGCGCTTCTCTTTCCCTCTTCGCTCATACAGTGCGCTTGACTCACCTTCCTTCTTCTTCTGGTAACCACCAAAAGCCTTTTTGGCGCCACCAACCTGATTCTTGTCAGCACCAACATCTTGAATCTTTCCTAACTTGATCCCCATCTCAACTCTTTCTCCAAACATCACCATGTCGGTAATCTTGGTCGGTGCAAGAGGCATAGTACGGCCCATCTAGTGTGCGGTAAACATTTCCACCATCTCTTGTTCCACCATAGGGGTTGAACTTTAGCTACCTCGCGCCACCTTTGCGCGTACTCCTTGAAAGATTCGGTTTTCTTAGCTAGGTTGTGCAATGGGTCCTCGTAGGTGCCATATCGATTATTAAAGCCATAGTGTTGAACAAAAGCTACAACCAACTCTCTCCAAGTTCGCACCTTGGAGCTATCAAGGCCCATATACCAATCCAAAGGCCCATTAGTCAAACTGTCTTGAAAGAAATGCATCAAGAGCTTCTCATCCTTCGTAAGACATCCTCCTATAGTAATACCTTAAATGAGTTTTAGGACAAGAGTTGCCCTTGTACTTTGAAAGCTCTGGGATTTTGAATTTTGGAGGAATCTTCACTCCTTGAACCAAACCCAAGTTGGACATGTCGAACCCTAAAACATCCTGATTCTCAAAGGCTTGCATGCTCCTCGAGCATCTTCAACTTCCGATCGACTTGATCGGCTCTTCCACATTGGAAAACCAATCCTCAAAATTATCCTCCTCGATCTTGGGAGCGGGAATCGAATAGTCCTTCACTGGTGGAGGAATCCATCCAGCTCCGGCTTGGGCGATGTGTGGGAGTAGGCGGAGGAGGAACCACCAGGCGTGATTCATTTGAGCACTTGATTCTCTCGGTAAGATCCCCAAGACCGGTGTTGACCTCAAGCTAATTCCGGACAAAGCATTCCCATGAGGGGAGGAACAACCGCGGCTTCCTCGAGGTGGTTGCTGGCCTCACAACGAGCTCTCAACTCCTCTTGTTGCGAGCCATGTTTTGAATTATCTCCATCAATTGCCCTATACGAGTATCCATTCTTGTCCCAGGCAGCCATGTCGACTTCCATCTTCTCCATCAATTTCTTCAAGTTACTTCTTGTCGGTAACGATGAGCGATGAAACAGTAGTCTCGTGTGGAGAAGAAACCAACAGCGTAAGATGGTGATCTCAATACCATTATGTATGATATGCTATGGGAGTATGCATGCATGCCCATGATATGTTTTTGTACATTTTATTTTCGGGACTCTTTGAAGACTCGCTAGTTAACAATAAACATTAGAGAAAAACTGATTAAAGCGCAATTCACGAAATCTCATAGAAACTCAAAGTGTTAGTTGTGACTACAAATCGTTCAAGCTCAAAATAGAGCAATAAGATTCGTCTTGGAATTTAAATCATTACATTAATAATTAGATTCAAATATTCAAATAAGATAAATGGCTAAAAACTAGAAATGTTGTCCACGACGAGGCTTCAAATCTCTAGTTTCCGCCTTGAACTGTTCACCACCTCTTGTGAGGAAGAGGAAGTCACTCACAGGGAGGTATCGGGTTGCCTTGAGGTCTTCTAGGCCGACTGAGCCTCAAGGTACGTCGACAATCAAGCGGTTACACATGTCAACCATTTCTTTGTACTTCAATAGAAATGCCCATTTTGTTCTTCTAGAAAGGACACTAGTTCATCCTTTTCATCTAACGAGACGATTCGACTTTTGGATCTCATCAATCCAACCTTGGCATTGCTCTCTAAGGCCTTCGTAAGCATCCCTATTGCTATCTCTTTCTTCCTCAATGTTCACTCTTGAATTTTTCAGCTAATTCAATTGCTTCCAATTCTCGTGCAGACTTCTTCTTTGCGTTATCTCATTCTCTAGCATTTTATTGGTTCGTGCTAGAAGCTTCTAACTTTGAAATCTTTGCTTGAGACGTGCTTTCAATGCTCTCTTTTCTTCAATGCCTTTCCTTCATCTAGATAAGCTGGCCCTTTGATCTTGGCGGTCTTGATTGTCGACGGAGGTCCTTGCCCCACTTGCAGCCTCCTCAAGTTTTGAACATCTTATCGGAGCTCTTCATCCTTTTCATTCTCTTCTTCCTCTAATTCTTCTTTCACCTCCTTGAGGTTAGCCTCAAATTTTCAGCTCGAGAAAATGCGAGAATTAGAGCTTTGTAGCTCAATCTTTCCTCCTCCATCTTTCGATAATTTCCTGAAGCCTCATATTCTCCTCTATTGGCACATGAGTGATCACGGGTTCGGGATGATCAAAGGGTACCTCCACAAAGTAAGGCAGATTTCTTGGACTCTCTCTACCCCTTGCGATAAGATCTTCCATCAATTCCGCCTCTTGATTAACTCTCGACTTTCCCTATGGATTTGACCCCAAGATCTTCGGATCTTCAATACCGTTGCGATCCTTTTACCAAGTTCGTGCACAATGAAGCTTTCCAAGTGCTCAAGCCTTGGTTCGTTTTCCATCGGATACCCCAATTGTCTTGTTGCAAGTCTTGGGTTATAATTGATGCAACCCATAGACCCAATCAAAGGAACATTAGAATATCCACCACAGTGAGTGATAACATCAACGAATCCCCAACCTGGAGAATGCCACATCACACCATCGGCTGTTAGTGAAGCCAATTTTTGAGACCAAGATAAGTTTCTCAGGATCTTCTCCCACGGTCCACTTTGAGGAATATGAGAAGTCAACCATAAATACAGCAGTGGAGAACAACACAGAACCACCCCTCGCTTCTTCAGATGTCTCTCATGGAGATGGTAAAGAACATCAGCCAACAGTGCAGGAACAGGGTTCTTCGACATGAATATGCCAATAGCAGACGGGCTCAAGTAACCAATTTCATTAGTTGGAAACAAAACCACCCCAAAAATGAGCAAAGCAAGAATGGAGCTGAAAGTCGGCCAATCGTCTTGAACACTCAAACTTAATAACTTATCCTCCAAGTTTTGCCTAAGAATACCTTTGTCTGTAATCCAAGGTGCCACCTCCTTACAGGAAGAAACAAGGCAGACTACCTTAGCCTTATCCGGTCTTGCCCTATGTTGAGGAAAGGAATGTCGTCCTTCAAAGGCCAATTAAGGATTCTCTCGAACTCTTCAAGCAGTGAAAGTCTTGGAATGTGAAGCATCGAAGAGGAGGATCATAGTACTTTGCCGAGCAATCAAAGCTTCCATGTCCACATTGGTAGTCAAAAGATCTAGGATGTTCCCAAACCTTTTCCCAAAATAAGCTCTCTGACAGTGAATTCTTTCACTTTGAGTTATCGCTTCCCAACTTGATTCTTTGAATTTGAGACATGGAACGATCTTCACATTGGATTCATTCTTCCTTTCTTCTGCACCAACAAAATCTATAAGGTTCCAAAATAAAAGTTATATGCTAAATGGTTTTGTGCAAATGTATGCAATGCATGTTGCAAATTAAATAGAACGGTTCATAGGATCGGCGGTCAAGGTTTCGACGTCTACCCAACAATTCCCGGGTAAGGCTAATCTTATGTTTTTGGCTAAATGTTTCTTGGGTTCAGATCCCTTTTACAAACACTATCATCGCGAGAGGCCTACGTGGCGATAGTATTTGTAAAAGTATACCCCAAGAAACGGCTTTTAACAGGATGCTCTAAATCCAACATTTGAGCGTTTTGGTCTCGGTTAGGACAACATGAACAAACTTAGAGTTATAGGTCATTTTTCCAAAGATTGATGTCCTGCGCTAACGCGGGCCAACAACCTCCTTAAAACAACCAACTCTAAGCCGGAGTCTTCGCTTCGGGCCAACAAGACAATGGAGTCAAGTGGACCTAGGCTACGCAACCCCTCTATTCCTAAAAGGTGACCTAGAAGCCTGGGTAGTGGGCTTATCTATGTAACAATGCCCATGAATTCCCATCACAATAATATATCAACAGATTAATATATAAAGCATAGAGGAAAATAAGCAAATAAACAATAGATAAGCTTAAAGAAGAAAGCGATAAACAAACACACAAACATGCGAAGAACTAAACTAGGGTTGACTCGCTTAGTCAAAAAAAAGATTTTAAAATTGTCCCCAGTGAAGTCGCCAACTGAAGCAACTCGTTTTTCAAAAAAATCATTTAAATGAATTTTCAAAAACAATGAAATCGCCACCTAATTTTATTTGTTCTAAAAAGAACGGGGAAATATAGATAAAACCCACAAAATCGGATAAGGCGGTCTACAAGACCAAAAAGCACGGATTCGGGAGTCGGTTACGCAAGAGGAAGGTATTAGCACCTCTTACGTCCATCGTACTCGATGGGACCCATTTAGTTTAAAATGTGTTTGCGTGTGTAATCGCTAATTTCTAAGTTATAAATATGAAATAAGAAAAAGGGTTTGTTTATTATTATTTTGAGTTTGACACGGTTTCGAAACCGCGTGCCTACGTATTCCCTCGTGCAATGGGAAAGTCAAAACTCCGTAGTTCTTGTTGAAAATGTCTTGGGTTGTTTGTATTGATTTTAGAAGAAAATGTTTTTGATTTTTGATAATCGCATATGAGCGAAAAAAGGATTTGAATGGGTTGAATTGATTTTAATGGTAGATGACAAGTATCAAAACGTTGGGATACCCTCTAACGATTCGATACTCGAGATTGGTGATTGAGGTCAACCGATCTTCTCTCATCCAAAATCTTTATTATGAAAAGGGTGAGGTGAAACAAAGTTCACTTTTTATTAAGTGTTATGGAATAAAGTATTTAAGTCATTGGGTTACCCTCTAATGGCCCAAATACTTTACATTTTAATTAAATCGTTGGGCGAACCTCTAACAATTTAATTAAGTACCATAACACTATGTTTTTTTTTTTGTAGAAAAATTGATTTAAAGAAAACAAATTCAATTAATTAATTTAATATGAAAGTGTTTTAAATGTTCAAGTATATGGAATAAAGTATTCAAGTCATTGGGTTACCCTCTAATGGCCCGAATACTTTACATTTTAATTAAATCGTTGGGCGAACCTCTAACAATTTAATTAAGTACCATAACACTATTTTTTGATTTGAAAGTGTGTTGAAAATTGCGGCGTTGGACGTAGAGAAATGATATTTCGGGTTATGATTAACCAAGTATATGGACTTGATTAACCTCGTGAGGATAGGTGCTCCTATCCCCAACCATGAGACCCTGGTGCATGGTGATTGGTATATGGACCAATTATTTTTCGGGTTATGATTAATCAAGGCAACGAGGGCCCTAATTAACCTCGTGAGGATGGCCATGCCCATCCCCAACCATGAGACCCTTAGAGAATTTGGTGTGGGTAACCAAAAATAAGAGAGAGCGGAGGCGTTGTTGTTTTTATATTAAGGTGAGAGTGGAGTGATCAATCGCGTAATAAACATACAAGCGGATAATATAAAAGCGGATAATAAAAGAAAATAAATTAACACACAATACAAATCAGAATTTAAATAATTATTAGTATAGATATTTTTTTATTTGATAAAAAATCAACTATCAATTTAATTGATTGTTCAACAAATAAAAAACTACCATATGCCAAATATTATTTAATACATCATTATATAAAAAAAAAAAAAAACTTGCATAATATTGAATTTAAAAAGAAAGTTTAGGAATGGGCCTGATTGAAGCTTTAAATCTGGGGGTGCAAGCAGCAAACTGAGCCCAAGCCCAAAACCAAGCTGTTGGATCTTGTGTGGCAGCTCCCATGAGGCATGCTGTGGTCCACCATTCTGGATTGTCGGATCTGGACTCTGGCAGATCTGATGGCTAAAGCAGGAGGGAGCAAAATGGATACCATAGACATGTATACACCAGATTTTGAATGAACCAAACAGGTGGTGACAAGTGTCACCACCTAAACTAACCAGCATGGCCAATCAATCTTAAAAAATAATACTATCCTAAACCCATTTTTATACTAGAAGTTATAAAAATAAATGACACTAACTCTAAAAAAACTAATACCACTAAAAATGAAAACAAAAATCAGTTTTATTTTATTAACTTTAAAAGACAAAAACTAAATTAGTTTTTATTATCAATCCTAATCCTTTTATTATAACTTAAATGCTTAAATAATATCAAATTTAAATAATAAACTAATAGTAACCAAAAATTATATCTTATATATATATAAACTAAATAATAATAAATAAAGAAAACTGAAATTAGTTTACAAATTAGGAGAAAAGTTGATTTTTTGTAAACAACATTAGTTGGTTTTTTTTTATAGATTAAACAACTTAATTAGCTTTTCGTAAACACTCCTCTTCTCTCCGACTCTCGTCTCTCATCGCTGCTCATCTCATGAACCCTCGCTCTCTCACATGCTCGACGCCGCTCTCTCTCGCTGTTTGCATGTTTCCCTATCTACTCGATCTCTCACTCTCGACTTCAGGAAACTCGATCTCTCTCTCTCGCCGTCTCTCGATCGCCTCACTGGGTTCATCTCCGTTCTCTCATCGCGACCCTCCGCCGCGATTCGGTCGTCGTCGCTTACGCATCTCTCTCTCTCTCGAACTCTGTTACTGCTGTTGTCCTTTTGATTTTTTAGAATTTGTTATTTGATTACAGGAAAAACAGAGGATGAAAAGGGGGAAAATGAATCCCTAGACGCTACTCGGCTGTGACTGGTGATGCTTAGAGGGTTTACGAACGATGGAAACGCGATAACGAACATAAAAGGAAGGTTGAGATTCCGAGGTCTACACGGCGGCGGACGGCGGTGCAAAAAACCGCAACCCCGGTGAGATCTATCCGTTTACCTTAAACTCTGCTTCTTCCTCGTTATATCTTTTCTGAAGGATTTTCTGACTGGAAAATGATGATGATGCTAGTTAGATGGATGCTGTTCTGTGTTTGGTTTCCTGGTTTTTTGGCTTGACAGTGTTAGTATGCGGTTAGGGTTCTTGACTTGAGGAATTTCGGCTAGGGTTTTCTGGTTGTGAACAGTTTTTTTTCTTTGTGTTATAAAACTTTAATCTTTTTATACTGTCAGCACTTAGGGTTTTGGTTGATCTGATTTTAAAAAACAAGGCCTTCCCAATGCTTGATGGGCTTGCATCCTTTTGTTGTTGGGCTGATAATTTTGATTCTTTCTGGCTGTTTGATGCTGTCCTGCTGCTATGTATTCTGATGTCTTGGTTGTGTAATGCTGTTTTTGGTAAAACTTGCCCGAAAGGACGTATACCCTTGCTGCCCTGTATAAGGCTACAGTACTGTCATGCCAAAACTGCTTTTTATAACTGCTTTTCCTCATCTTCTTTCCACACCTCCTATTGTGAACCAAGGGTGCCCTTGAGGATTTGCAATAGTGAGCTTTACGGCCGATGATTTGTACATGAGGCCCCGGTTTTGATCGAAACCCCCACACAACCTGATTCCGGAAAGAAAATCCTAATGATGATTTGAAAACAATGCATTTTGCTTATGCTTATGTTTGAAATCTTTGATCATTTGCTAATTATTTCCTTGTTTGTTTCATGAATGTGAGCAATGGTGCAAGCTTGGAGGAATGGCAAAGGAATGCTTTGGACAAGAAGGCCAGGTTTGAAGATAGAGCAAGGATGTATAAAGGAAAGCAACAAAAACTTCCATTAGAATACAATAGGATTTGGACATAGAAGAAGAAATTTGCTTGTATTTTTTGAATTCAAAGTCATAGCTTATATTTGTATTCTTGAAGAATTTGTATCAAAAGTTTGAATCTTGTAATCAACACATATATCCAAATTGACATTGTAAACTTTGATGATTCATGTAGAAATTGTACAAACCAAAGTTAAACGAATGTTGAATTTGGAAGTTTGGTTCCACTTTATAAGCGGGTATTCCTTTAATATCATTTTTGAATTTGAGTAAGACTTTGAAACTTGAATGACAAGGATGGAAAAGAGATTTGAATATTGAATGAGTTTGTTTGAAACTTGGCTTTTGAATTGAAACTTGTTTCCTATGGTTGATCTAAAAAGAAATCCTTGAGAACCCTAAATGGAGAACTCAAAGTTATAGATACAATTAGGCCGTAGAACATAAAAAACATGAGAGGAAATATATTTGGGAAAAATGCCACAGAAAATGAACCCTCCTTGCACACTCATGAAGTAAACCCGCGTAAGTTGATGAATTAACACGCAATCTAGGACTTACGGGTGAGAATGAAAACTTAAAGATTTGTGAAAAAATAACATCTTGCAAACAAATCCGATTTCCCCATCCTTCTTCAAACTCAGGAAGTGTATTGAAAACGCGATATAAAAGCCGATAATCTTGTAATCCAAAACCCTTGAAACTCAAACCTTCAAGCAAGCCCCTTTTTTTTAAGAAAATTGTAACCCGTTGTGAGCATAATTCTTCGACTCCACCTTCTAAACCTCAAACCAGTCCAGACCTAAAACCCAAGAATCAAAGACACCAATGCACACATGTGCAACAGTGGGTTCTTTCCAAACACAAAATGATGTGAGTTTGAAATCCGATCGCCTCAGATGTAAGTAATGATGCAGATGTAATGAACGAATGAATGTCTAGAGCGAGTGGCCCAATGGAAACGTATGCAAATGAATGCAAAGCCTAAGCCAGATAGTATTGATATAGGAGGGCAAATTTTGGGGTGCAACAGGATGTTATGTTTGATGATTATCTTAATCATCTAGTACCAGAGGAGACACATAATACCATAGTTGAGAGCGATTAGAGCAACATAGACAGTTACATATGGATATTCTCCAGAGTGTCATATCTTTATATGGAACATGATACTATAGGAGATCCATCGAGGTCAACTTATCAAGAGATACTAGAGGAGGAGCAGACTAAGACAGATCATGTTGTGGATATGTTGCCTAAATGTCGTAATATTATGGAGATTGTGCATGCAAGTATTGTCAAATGACTCTTTCTTGATGGCTCTAAGGCGAGGACATTGTAGATGGCATGATAGAGAGGCTCATGAGGCACTGCAGTACACGAGGTAGCGTAGGAATAAGGCCCACAAGGTCAAGTCTGAGTCCATTAGTTTGAAAGTTTTGATTTTTAATTTTTAGAAATCCAATATTTATCTATTAAAAAATTTATTAATTAAAATAATTATTCTGAAAATCACCAATAAATCTTTAATCAACTTTAATTGAACTTAATTTTAAAGACAATTTACACTATGTATTCTTTGTTGATGTATAGAATTGCAACTGATTTTGTTGATGTTTTCAATGGTGATGCATTTTATTTTTTTCACATAAAATACAGTTTGTGGATGATGAAAAAATCAAGTCATTTTCAATTTTTTAAATTGAACTATTGAGTTTTGTTTTGTCTAAATGAGTTTTCACTCTTCTCAATATATTAAATAGTAAAAAGACACGTTGAGAGTTCGAGTGAAAAACTAATTTCTTTAATTTGATTGCTCTCTAATACCATTCAAATTATCCAATTCTTCGAACAAAAATTATCTTTTTCATCTTCATTTCAATGTACTCATTGCAAATTCTTTTCACTGGAGTTGTTCAATTTGTCGTTGTGACAATAACATTAGTTTGTCGTTGCATTGTTGTTCGATTTTAACTTTTTCTTTGTGTTCAATTTTGTTTTTACAAAAAATCATGCATTCTTCACAACACAATATCAAATTGCAATACTCTTCCTTTTTAATTCTAATTATGCGGATTAATTTGCATGGTATCTAAGTTACATTTGAATACACTTGAATCCTATGGCGCTGACGAAGAATTAAAATTTAGTAATTAAATCGAATCTCTCTATTAAAAATTCACAGCTTGTTACATGTAAGTGTACAAATCTCTTTTTTGTTTAATCACAACTTATAATTTTACTCCAAACTTCAGTGAACTTTAAGTGTTCGATGAAATGTTTGTGTTGGTGATGCGATTTTCAAATTGTTGAGAAATGAAGAAAATAGTGCACCCGCAAAAGCTATGGACTTCGTTACACAAAAGAGAAAAGGGTAAGTTAAACCAAACAAATATACTGATTGTTTTCAATGAAATTTAACATCATCTAAGTCGCTTATTTTTTCACTTTTTCCTCGTTGTTCTATTTTAGGTTTTGTTGATATCACTCAAAATTGGTGGTGTGGGCAAGAGAATTAGTTTTAGCTCTCTTTGGCTTTGTTTATACTTGAGTCGATGCAAACATCACATGAATTTATGAATTACTATGCATTATATTTGGTTTAATAATATTGTGATTTTTTATATCTGTTGATCGTTAGCAATCGGGAGAAACGTGAGAACAATCAAAAGCGGAAGATATTGAAAAAAGAATAGAGGAAGTTACTTCAAGAGTTGAAAAGGTTTGTGCATTATCTATGTTATCACGTCCTTCATATATGACATGGATTTTTTGCTCTATACATTTTGGTTATTATGGTTATTGTGGTATTGGTATATAAATATAAAGGAAATTTGTGCAGCCAATAAATTTGATGAAAAATATGTATTGGCTAAACTTTAATGTCATGATTCAAAATTGTGATGTTGCAATTCTTGATATGGATATGGATCCTCTCAATTTATTTTATAAAGTAGGAATTTTGGGTTGCTCACTTCCTCGGTCTAGGATGGTACTGGTGTGTTTGTGTCTGTCTCTTCAGAACTATGGAAAGACCATTTAGAAACAGAATCAGTTGGATCCGAATCTATATGAATTTAAAGTAATTCAATATTATGATTTTTGTTGCATCAAATGAAAGCGCTTCTTGAAAAAGTTGGTAGATCATTTTTGTTGATGTGATAATTAGTACGAGATGAAGGAAGTTTTATGTTGCTTTTGATTTGTAATGGAAATTTAGATTTGGAATTATAATGTGGCTGTATAACCAAAGAGGGAGAGATAAGAGTTATCAATCGCTGGATGATGAAATGCATGCTGGAATATGAAATTAAGCATCCACTTCTATTAAATTAGAATTGTTACCTTTGCCAAGAGACGTACTATGTATTTTGCCTATTGATGGCTCCATCTTAAGGATTGTTTTTGAACTACCCATAGAAAAAAATCATCTCAATATTCTTAAAAGTGTATGCATGACTGTGATATGGTGTTTTTACCTCACATTCAAAGCTTTGACATACACCAAATGAAGATTATCTCATTACAAAACGCCAAAGGTTGAATTACCGAATTAGTGAAGTCATAATATATGGTTTGGTAGATTGGGTTAGTTAACCATTATGCTTTCATTATGTTTGTGTTGAGTCGGTTTTATGATGATCATTTATTGTTAAAATTAATAAGCATGCTTATTGGCATCATACCTCAGTTCATTGACAGTTACCCGAGTCTTTATGTATTACAAATAATAATTCATTGTTACATTTTTATCAGATTTTTACATAATGATGATAATTTTTGCTTTCCTTGCGGAATACCTAACTATGTTTGACTTTTATAAAGGATAATCACGATCATATGCGACATCTTACTTTAATTGATGTACTCACTCTTTCAAAAGTGCTAAATTGTGTTTTCTTCACTTTCAACATCTAACTCTACAATGATTAATATTATGTGCCTTTTCAAAACATTATTGCTTTTTTACTTAGTAATTTATTTTATTTATTGAAATGATATCTAAGTTTAACTATGTTGTTTGAGTGATAGCAACAACACGGTATATATCAAGCTGAAAAGTTTTGTGCGCCTGCTGGGAAGTATATGATGAGACTGACCCTAGAGGATCGAACCGCTAGAATCCATGTTTTTATAGTTGATGAAGATTGGGTCATAATAAATTTTAGCCTCGTCACATTTATGATATTTGGCATCAATATTTTTCTAATAATTTATTACTTATCTATTAATTTGTATGTGTGGTTGATCCTTTTTTATTTTAAATGCATGACGGAAGACTTTTTTTTATGACTATCGTGACATTACTCATGTGAAAAGGAAATTGAACGTATTACTTAGAGTAAATGAATATGATGACAATGTTGTTGTAAATGATAGGCCGAAAACCTATCATGGGTGAGTGTTTGTATCAAATTGTACTATGTCTCAAAAATTGGTGTATGGAGCATTAGAAACTTTAGAATATTTGACACCAAAATAGTGGATGGTCCTTGATATGATGATGTAGAAAATCTTTTTTTGTCTGTCTTTCTTTCTTTTTTGCAAGACATGACGTCTTGGGATGAACATTATGTAACAAATTATAAGAAATGCATCTATGTTATAGAGAGATAAGATATGTTTATAATCTATTGAAACTCTCTATCTCTCTCACTCACACACACACTCACTTTTTGTCAAAATTGTATATTTTAAATGTAAATAAATCATGTCTAAATCACTTATATTTAGTATTTCTTAGATATTTTAGTTGACTGAATGCATATTTTATTTATATACATATTTTAGTTTGTTTTTCTTATTACAATATATGTATGTAAAGTTAGAGAGTTTGACTTTCATGTTTCTCTCTTCCATTAAAATTGATTTGAAAATTGAAGTTTCATATAATTTCTATTTTCTCTAATCAAAAGGATTGATTTTTCCTCTTTTTATATAAACCTAACTACATTTACCTTTTAATTTTTGTGTATAATTTTGGATATTATTTCTCCCTAATAATTTATAATCAAATAATTTATAATTAATTCACTTTGCCTTTTTAATTAATTTTGTAATTTTCAAATCTCTTATTAAATTTACCAACTTGATATAATTATTTTTAATAATGGAAATAAATTACAAATATTTTATTATTATTATTATATATATATATATATATATATATATATATATATACTAGTAAATAACTTTGTCTTGTCATGCGGGGCGGTTGAGATTTCATATAACGTGGAACTAATCTTGTCATGTAACAGAAAATTCGTTTTTATGTAATTCAATAAAAGTTCATTTAATTCGGCCAAATTTAGTGTATCAAACTTATTTGACAACATTCAAAATGTAAACCGAAAACATGATTGTGTAACAAAATAAGAAACTCATGAGTCTTCAAAATAAGAAACTATCACGAGTCTTCGATACAACGCAACCACTTGGAAGCGATGTTTTCAACTATTTGACACAATAAATTATGCAAAAATTAGACAAAGAATTACGCAAACAATTTATATTAAAGAAAAGATTTGTTATGATGTACTTACCGATCAACAAAGAGATTGGAAAACTTCTTTGTATACAACATTTGTAGTGATAGATGTTGATACATTCATATTATCATGTATTAAGATCTTTAGACCACTTTTGCTTGTAACTCTTGAAATGGCTACATACAACTGGCCATGACTGCATACAAAAGTAGGCAAATACAATCCAAATGTATCAAGTGATTGGCCTTGAGACTTATTAATTGTCATTGCGTATGACACAATAATTGGGAATTGTCTCCTAATCAACTTAAATGGCCACGGTGACTCGGAAGGTGACATAGACATTCAAGGGATGTAAAAGATGTTACCAACATTCTTTCCAGACATGACCTTTGCCTCAATAACATGATTTTCCAACCTTGTAACAATTAGTCTAGTTCCGTTACACAAACCATCGTTTTGGTCCAAATTCCTCATAAGCATTATTGGTGTACCAACCTTTAATCTGAGTTTGTGATTTGGAATACCTGAAGTCCTAAGCTTGCTAAGAAATTCTGGAGTAAGACATTCATAGGTTTCGGTGTAACTTGTATCAGTTCTATCAATCGAATCAAAACTCAAATACTCTTTGTCCTCACCTAAGAAATGGGAAAACGCGAATCAATCCAATATGTTTTTCAAGAATAATTAAATAACGAAACATCTACACGAAAATAAATATCAAAACAAACTATAGTTTACCTGGTATCATGTCTAATACGTAACGATTAATTTTATCAACAACTTCAATGGTTGAAGCAAGTATTGCTTTTCCTTGTAGAAATTCTACATTTTGAAACTCGGCAACCAAATTTGGGTATGTGCTTTCAACTATAGCTCTTATTGGATCCTTAAAATTGGAAATCAACAAATCTGGAGGAATTTCTATATCAGCTAATCCATCGTTAGGTTCACATATTTTACCGTCGCCAACATCTAATATCCATTTAGAAATTCGCAAGTTCATCAAAGTTGTCTGTCCTTCCATTCTTTAGTCTCATGTTTTTGGTTAGTGTTAGGACTTGGCAATAGTCCCACATAAGAAGAACAAATGGAAGCATGAACAATATCGAGCATACGCTCTTGGAACAATCGGAAGTATCTGTCGGAAATCTCCTCCAAATATAACTACCTTACCACCAAAAATTGTATTTGCAAAACCCTTATTGCTCATGACATCCTTAAGGGTCTTATCCAAGGCCTCAAAACAATTCTTATGAGCCATGGGTGCTTCGTCCCATATTATGACATCAGTAGCTTCGAATAACTGTGAATGTTCAGAGTCTTTGTCAACATTGCTAGTAGAGTTGTCAAGGGTTGGAACGGGTATTTTGAACTTCGAATGGGTTGTTCTACCACCTGGCAATAATAAGGAAGCTATGCCACTTGAAGCAACAGCCATAACAATTTTTTTATCTGAACGAAGTGCATTTCATAATGTCCTCCACATAAAAGTTTTACCGGCTCCGCCGTATCCATGTAAAAAAAACACCCCTCCGTTTTGTTTGTTGACGGCGTCCATTATGGTTTCAAAGATTGCACGTTGCTCATCTTAACATTCAAATGGAAAGAATCATTACAATTGTAGTTTAATGAAAACATCGATGATTTGAAGAATGAGGGAATACCTGTTAGAGATGTAAATAGAATATGGAAGTTTTGTCGCTCTAAATCAACATCGTAATCAATTTCATCATAAATCAGTCTATTGCCGACATGTCGCGTTATATACAAATCTGGATACGGCATATCTTTGAATTCACGCAAGCTTCTTCTATTTGATTGCATCATATTCTCAATCTCAATTAATGTGAGGTTTGTCAGTTCTGCAATTGACAAAATATTAATAAACTATGTAAATATGTAACTTATTCTAACTATACAAAATATTAATTACTTCCAATATATGTAGCTTATTCTCATTTATACATGTCTACTAAATCATTATTTGTAAAGTTTGAATTCATTTTTCAATCGGTTAACATTCTTATAGTTTTTAATATAAACTAATAATATACACAAACTTTTAAGTATTGATCTGTACTTATAATAAATCGTACATTCGATTCTCTAACTTCAACTATATAAAACAACAGTAAAACAAATTTAAAAGATTGACATTAAAATAAACACTCTACAATTTATATCTCATAAATACGCGTGAATCAGATGAGTTAACAAACCCAGTACAGTTGATATCCCATAAATACGTTCACATTTACCCGTGAATCTAGATGAGTTAACAAACTCAGTACATTTGATATCTCATAGATACATTCACATCTACCCGTGAATCTAGATGAGTTAACAATATCAGTACAATTGATATCTCATAGATACGTTCATATCTACCCGTGAATCCAGATGAGTTAACAAACCAGCATGAATCCAAAAAATTATATCCTACAATGTATGACAACTTCTCATTACATTTCAATTTTAAAACCTTCTTATTAGATCATATTTACAAATTTTACATACTTTTAAAAGCTTCTCACCGATACTTTAGTCCTTATGTTTAATATTATAACTTATTTCCGTTAATAAAATAATTATATAAATATAGACTTTTTTTGTTTATAAGTGTCATTAACCTGTGTAACGTTTTACGAAATTATTTTTAACTTATTCATGTTAAAAACAATTGCATCAATAGTTGAATTTTTTTATTATAAAAGTATTTGTAACTTATTCCCGTTTATAAAAATTATAACTTTTTTTTTTGTTTATAAAAAATAATTTTTTATCATGTTATAAAATTTTATGGATAAAAATATAATTTATTTTTTATTATGTTATAAATATGGAAATAAAAGAGAATAATAATTTTAATAATATAATCATTTTTGTTTTAATATAAATGTATTATTGATAATTAAAAAAATTACAACTATAAATAATAATATAACATTTATTATTATAGATATCCGTAGGGAAAGAAATAAAAAATTAGATCTAAGAATATCGAAAAATCGCTTAAAATATTAAATAATAATTTAACATTTATTATTGTTGATATTAGTAGAAAAATAAAAAATTATCAAAAGAGAGAAAGAAAAGATATCTTCTTTATTTAAATAAATCATAATTTTTATTTTAATTGGTTCGTTTGCATCGTTGATTTTAATTGGAATAGAATTAATGAAAATGACAATGTATAACCACTTTTAAATTTTTTTTTATATATCATATTTACAATTTTTCCAAACCTACAATATATAACAACTCCTCGTCAAATTGTAGTCTTTTAACATTGGCTAAATTGTGAATGTAGTCTTTTAACATTAGCTAAATTGTGAATATTGTAGGCTCTAACAACAACCTTGATTAGAGAAATTCTTCCCAAAACATATATTCAACTAAATCAAGAGAAATAGTAAAAGATCATATAGAAATGTTTGTGGATATGACATGACTTTCATTTTTTTAAAATATATCAATAACATTCAAAATCATATAGTTTTTTCTTAAACTACTTTCTAAATACTATTTAAAATTATACCAATATTATAAATTTTATTTCCATTATTTACATTTAATTGATTTTTAATGGATCAACTAATATTTTGAAAATAATTTAATTGAGTTAATTGATCAATTAACTCTTTAATAAAGTTACTACACATATAATCGAGTAAATGATTAGTTAAATAAATATTTCTTTAAAATACATGATTTTTATTAATATTTCATAAAAATATATGATTTTAAATATTTGTAGTAACAAAATATTATTTAAACTATAACAAAATGTAACTTATTCAATTTATAAAAAGGATTGTATGAATAAATTATACCTTTTATTAATAATTTTTATGATTATTATTTTTCATTAACATTTCATGACTACAATTTAACATTTTTTTATCATGATTATAATTTTAAAGTTAATTTAAAAAGATTGTGATATGCTTTAAATATTTAAGATAAATATTAGAGTTCTTATTTACTTTACCTTTTATATATTTATAATATACTTTTTTGTTAATTTTATTAACAATATATTTATATTTAGCAATACATCGTTTAAACTACGTTAATTTTTTCAAGAATATAAATGTAACCTTTCAAAAAATATACACAAATATATTTAGAAGTCAGTAGAAAATTTTATTGGTTAAATTATAATTCCATTCAAAATTTATTGATCATAAATTTTTGAAATCAAATCATGCATAAAAATAAAATGTATTAATGTTACCATTCAAAATAATTTCTATATATTATTAAAATTAAATAATATTAATACCTCCATTCAAAAGATATATTAGTAAAGTTTTGATTTAATTTTTTTCATATTTTTATATATTCTAATGTATAAAATATTGCTACAATATGAAACAGTATCAAACCTATAATATTAAAAGAGAATTCAAATTTGATTGATCATAATATTTTACAAAATCAAATCATACATAAAAATTAAACATATTTATGTCACCATTCAAAATAATTTCTATATAAGTATAATAAAAATAATGATAATAATGTCTTCATTCAAAAGATATATTGCTAAAGTATCGAATTAAATGGTACTCAAATATCTGATTAAAAAATTGTAATATTTGTTTCTAATATTGTATAAAAATATATTAATTAGTCGTACTTTAAAAAAACAAATCATAAATATTTTATTAAAAATTATAATATTTGTTTCTAAAATTTTAGCAATTAAAAATAAAAAAATATCAATACAAAATAGTATTTTTATTCAAATTTCACAACAAATGAGAATTACCTATGATGTTTTAATGAGATTTCCAACAGACATAGTGATAATTGTTGTACATGGAATTATCACAAAAACAGGAATACCATTAGTTCATCCAAGGCATAAGGGATATTTATTAACCATTTTGGTATAAATTATTTGGAGTGTTAGTTACATTTGTAATTATTAAACGCAAATGAACACAGAAGAACAATATGAAAGGTAAAATTTGATTTCTGATACGCATAATTAAACAAAATGGAACACATAAAATGCATTGCATATATTTTAAAGTATCATAAGACAAAATGTATTAAGAAAACTTGGGCTAAAGAACTGCCACTTAAATCCATAATTCTGAAATCGTAGACAAAACAAAAAATAATGCATCAAAGATAAACTTAAGTGATTCAGACTAATAACTTATTCATTCCTTCTCAATCTTGATATTTTTCAGAATCCTTGGACCTGCCTCATCATCATCTCCAGCAACTTGTATAATTCCTCTTTTAACATGAGTGCAATTTGCTGAATCTGTCTCAATGTCAGTTGAATTAGAACAGTTTCCTTCAGATTTGTTCTCACCACCAACAATGTCAAATTTTGAACTCAAATCTCAAGCCACACCATCAGATATTTCACTTTGAACAGGTTTGTGTCCCAAACTCTCATGCAATCTATCAGAGATCTAAAGAAAAAACAATGATCAAACATCAATAATATGAACATATAAAATTTAAATCTTGAATATCTCCTGCAGCATTATCATCTGGAACAGCTGAAGTATTCAAGTCATCATCACCATCAACAGAATCCTAAATATAACCAAATTCACGTCTCAATTAAATGTAAAAATAACTAAATGTAGTTTATATTGTGATAGTTGACATGAAGGAAATAAAAGTCAAAGTTGCAGTAGATACTTACCCTGTTGATTTCTGCAATCAAGTCCAAATATGACATTTTTGTAAGCAAATAACAATCACGATCAAAAAGAACAAATGTAGCAGAGTCATTATCATCGATAACTCTTTAACTTTCACACGGTACCTACATATATAAGGAAGCAATAAAATTAAATTACGTCTAAGTAGATCTATCAACCATGAATAATTTAAAGAATAGAAGCTTGAATCTTGTCACCCTGAAATTCAGAAATGATAAAACATTAAAACAAAATCAATTGAAATCTAATATAAAGCACTGCAATAACAAAGAAACACGAATGAACGTCTCATCCATCAGAACCATTTCCATGGCATAATGTTTTTGCTTGGCATTCATGTCAGGAACAAACCGCAACATCCCATGATTCCTTTGCCGGAGTTATTTCAGAGACAAAATTGAGCTTTGCAGCGGCCATTGAAGATAATTTGGAGATTCACAAATTATTGTAACAACAAATAAATTTGTGCCGGTTTGTGAAAAAAGTGTGAGATGTGAGTTCATATTTATACACAAAGAAGGTAAAGTAGGATACAAATTTGAAATTTGAAATAACTTACCTTGAATGTCCGCTGCAATGTAAGATGAAGAAATCATATTATCATGAGAAATTAATTTAGAAATTGTTTCAATTGATACAACTCGGGTTTCAGGAAAAACATAAACATTGAAAGAAATTTCTACTTACTCACTCATGCTGTGGGCATACTCCCATGCTAGCATATATTTCATCCATGTGAGTTTTTATGTCCGGGCCTTGAACATATGTCGCACGCCCGTACCAAATGTTGGCTTCCTGAGACACCAATGTTGTGTGCTTGGTTGAGAAGTGTGTCTTGTTCCAAAATTATGCCAACTTTAAAAAAGTAAATTGCAGCAAATATCATGGTTTGCAATCTACACATAGTAAATCATGGTAATATGCACACATAAGCAGCCACAATCGCGGTTGCAATGCTATTACAAAGACTTAAAAAACTGTTATATTGAACACCACAATTTAAAATTACGGTAGACAATCAACAATAAGAAACAACCACTATATTCCAAGCTTCAGCAGGATACCTAAATCCAAAACAAAGTAAAACATGTTATGACAAATTACATGTGTACAAAATTTGCCTCAAAACAATAACAAAATCGACAAAATCCGTTATGATGTAGCATTACTACTGCTTGTGTTTATGGTGTTACAATTAGGTACCTGGATCCAAGATAAGTCTGTATTGTTGACCATATTTGTGAAGGATATCAAAAAAACTCATTTTCTGTACCGGAAACTTAACAGGATCGAGTGTGAAATCCTTATATTCATCCATGTAATCATTATATGTCCACATAACTTCAAGAGGTATATGAGGTTTCACATAGTTGGTTACCACGCCTTGGAGAACACTTACATTCTTGTACCCTATCGACATTGATGAAAACCTTCACAAAGAGTTAAACACAGAAAATACGTAAATTCAAACAAATGACAAAACACAAGCGACAATGAGATTTGAGCAACTTTTCTTACAGTGAGATTTGAGCAATTTTTCTTACAGTGAGATTTGAGCAATTTTCATGTTCCACAGTGAGAATTGAGCAATTTTTCTTACCTCTAACCAAGTCTCCGGATCTGTAAAAACCAAACTAACAATGACGCATCAAAAATGGTTTCCGAAAATGACTTTGAGATGAGTGAGAACATTATCTTCTGTTTCCCATCGACATCGATGTTCAGCACACGTAGAATATGCAGAAATTCTTCATTTGCCACCAAAGACTATATAACACATAACAAAAAAAACTACAAAATAAGTGGTTATGCAGAAACATGGGACATCAAAAGATGCAATAGAGATCAGAAACATACCATTTTTCTCCCAGCCGCGAAGGATTTGTTGAAGATGGATGGTTGTCGACGACGTTGTGTGTATCTGCAACCAGATTTATCAAAATCAAAACATAAGGAAAACGAAAATTCAGTAAGCGAAATTGAAGAGAGAATTAGCAACATACATGCTATCGGGGTGATTTGCGGAGAACTGAGATTGAAGAGAACGAAGCTTTTCGGCTTTGGCGGATAAAGCTGATTCATCTTCTTGCTTGAACGGTTTGCGACGGTCGGGAGGTGTGTTCTAGGTTTTTTTTGTTCTAGGTAATGAATAGGCATGGGGAAGAGAAACCCATTTGGTATTCCCAGAAATTGAAATTCGTTGGGTTATGATCACGTTGGAATTGGAATTATTCCAATTAGTTTGTTTATTGTAAAAAACAAAAAAATTAAAAAATGGGGAAAAATTGTGGGAGTTTATTGTAAAAAAGAAAAAAATTAAAAAATGGGGAAAAATTGTGGGAGTGACACATCAGCTTCAAATGAATGTGGTGCAAGCATTTGACAAAGTTACTTTATTACCCTTAAAAAATAGACCAAATAGGAATTTATCAGTTGGGGTGCTGTGGTAAAATCCAGGTACTTTCATTTTTATAGATTTATAATATATATATATATATATATATATATATATATATATATATATATATATATATATGATTTTTTTACCATTTAGCTTAAGTGATTTCTATTTTGGGATTGAACCATGATTCTTTCAATCAAGTCCCACATCAATCATCACTAAACCAACTAACAATTAATTATTTAAGTACATATTAATTAATAAAAAAATTTATTAGAATTTTTATTTTTTTTATTTTAGTATTAATAACACATCACTAACACAAATTTAAATTTAGAAAGACCAATGAAATTAGACAAAATTTAAATATTAAAAAGATAATTCTTAAAATGAGAAAATAATAATTAAAAGAGAAAATAGAAGATACACTAACAATATAAAGTATTTTATAATGTCAATCAATAATGGCCATATATCTTGCCAAAGCATACTAAATTTTTTGAAATATTTAAGTAATAAAACAAAATAATATATTCTCATTGAATGCCATTATAAAATTCTTTTATACAATCCGTGCATATCCATTAAATTCTAATTAAAAACATTAAAATATGATGTATTTAAATCTAAATTTTATTAATCTATAATATAAGAAAACAAATTGTTGTGGAAAATACACTCTTAACATTGTTTATATTTGTGACAAATCACTTTTTGAAGGGCAATTTGTGTCTAAACTAACCAAATCTAAACCGAATGTGGGATTTGGTTAGAAGTAAGGTTGTTAGTTGGTAAATATTACACTACAAAAAATATTATATATTATAAATGGGTGTTATCTGGTTATATTCAAATGGGTTTTTTGAAAAAAGGAAAAATATGTATTTGAATGGAAGTACCCATGGAAAGGTGGATGAAAAAAAATACATTGGTTTCCAATGCATTGTCTAATCAATTTCAACCTGTTTTTGCCTCATTCTACACACTTTGCACTTCCCAATCTCTTTTTTTCTCACTCTTCTCTTCAAACTACAATCTTTATTTTCTCTTTCTTCACTTCTTCAACCTTCTAAACTCCATTCCCTCAGCTGAAACCGATCGCTTCTCACATTCAACAATAAACAAACACAATAATACCCTAAGCCCCAAATTAACCCAACCCAATCCATTAATGATTCACGACTTACAGAGGTTACATGATGAATAATGAAAACAAAAGTCTACAAAAATCAGAAAGAAAATGAGATCTTAAGTATGATTTCGATCCTTAAATCTAGCTTTTCTTCTTTTACTCTTTCTTTCTTCTTCTTCCTGCTTCTGTGATATACTATACTTTGTGTTGCCTTTGATTTTTTGTTGTTGTTGTTAATGCATGTTGTAACATCCCAAATCTACCCAACGTATATTATTTAAATCAGAGTGCGGAAAAGATAATCATGCAAGGGATGTCACAATTTCTTCGCAAAACAACATGCATTTAGTCACAACTATACATATACATAACACTTAGATCATAGATGAACTTATAACAACACTTTTCAATTATTTCAGTTACTCAATCTAAACCACATAATCATAATTCTTCAATAATAACAACAATACATCTTTTATTCAACCTCAAAACATTTCACAATATTATTAATATTATTTAACTTCACTTAGCATAATTATTCAACCAAACCAACTTCAATAATCACAACACGACGTACTCAACATAATTTCACAAAACAAACCAATCACGATTACCTACTAACAAAGTATGTAAATGTATGTGACTCAATGAATGCAACATCACACACACAACAACAATTAATTAACATCGCAATCAACATCGAAATCAACACCGTAATTAACATCGTAATTAACATCGCAATTAACGTCGTAAGACATAAGCCTATATCACCATTGTTACCAATAAATAGAGGTAACTCATCGTCACTAACTTTCCCTGCAACATCGCATTATCAATAAAATTTATCACAACATCATAATATCACAGCACATCACAAGGAAAAACAACAACACAGAGTAACACAACCAATTTCATCACAACTTGCAAATTCACCATTTACGACAAACATATAACATACCGAATCAACCAAATAAACTACAAACAAACCACGTAATTGTTCGGACTATTTCGACTATTTTTTATTAATTAATCTTCTGCTAAATTACTCAAATGTTCTACTTTGAACTAATATTAAACCACCACAATCCTACAACTCTAAAATAACTCTAAGGTGCTCAAAATCTAAAATAACTCTAAGGTGCTAAAAATTGCACTACCGACAACTCTTATTTATAAAATAATATTTATGAAAATAATTAGTTAATGGTCTGACTCAAGTAATAACAAAACAATTCTAAAGGGTCAAATACCTTTACCATTTATTCTACGGCTTATTAGATTTAATTTTAAACAACTCGAACTCGAAATCAATGCTGACAACTCTAAACATGTCAGAATCACCCAAAATAATTAAAATATAATTCTTACTGACTCAAAATAACTCCTGACAATTTTATTGACAACGCTATCGAAATTGAAATTAACTTAAATTAATTAATTAACCTAAAATAATTATCTCTATTTCAACACTCTTAAAATTAATTTTCTAATATTAGTAACTTATTAATATTCACTTAACTCAAATATTTATTTCTAAATCAAAACTCCAAAAATACTATATTAATAATACTAAATCACTATTACTATTATTATTATTCTAATGAAATATATAAATGCTACTATACTGTTGATTCATTATGTCATAAAGGAATTCTATCACACTATATAATTCAACTCATGTGAAGTAATATCTATAGTAATATATCTATCATTATATATATATATGTATCATAAATGAATATAGCATTCTAAAAAAATGTCGCTACAGTATTTTTAATAGACTAACCACACAAGAGAATCTATCATTGAATATCACTACAATATATACATATATGCCAATTTATATTATTAGTTATTATATTATTTTATACTAGTAACAAGATATATATAGAATGTGAAGTTGATATTCCATACAAACCAAGTGCCTATATACATTGTATATCTCAAACTGTCTCACAACTCACAAGTGTCTACACCAGTTTGCATTCCCAATTAACTCATGGTGATGCTCATGATGCCGCTACAGTGCTATTTTTCTTTTAATTTTTAAATTTACAGTATGTGCATATACTGAACGGAAACTATAATAGGTGCATAGAAATTAACAAGTCATGTGTATATGCATATATTGAACAGAATCAGAACAAAATTCTACACCTCAAAACACAACTACTCATTTATATTTAAAGATTATCACCAAAACCTAAAAATTCCAAAACATACAAAATTAGGGATTTTAACCTAAACATGTTTCTCACCAAATAGAACAACTGCAAATGCATAGTAAATTCCTCATTATCCTAATTCTCACATACTACTCATTATACAATCCATTAGAAAGTCAGAACCCCACCCTTAGCTGGATTTACGGTCTCTCTATAATTTCCAGTCGAATTCTGATTTGACTTTCCGGTTCGTAATTCTCCTCCAGCGGCTAGTTTCTCAAAACCTTGTTCCTCTTTTCTTTCTCCCACGTACAACTTTTTCCAAAAATATTCACTAGACCCTTATAATTCTCCTTTTATATCTCTTATAATTAAATCCAACTTATAATAATAATAATAATAATAATAATAATAATAATAATAATAATAATTTAATTTTCACACCTCATTTCTCCTTATTCTAACACCAATTAAATAACTCTATTAATCCACACTTATTTCTAATATTATTTTCAATAATATTCTATAATAAAATTAATCCATCACTAATTAATCCCAACTTTCGATAATTCACTTAATCACCCTAAATCAAGTTATAAATTTATTAATGTTCCTTATAATTATTCCGATAATTTCTTCTTCGACTAAATTTCAATAAATAAATCCTTAATAATTTTATTTAAATAATTAAATAAAAAACTATTATTGTTCTAACTATTTTTATATAGAAACAATGGTATTTATGATTCAAATATTTTTTATTCAAAATAGTATACAAATAAAGTCTATTATTTATCTAAATATTTTATATACAAAAATTTACTATTGATCCAAATATTTTTGTAAACAATATCTACTCAAAAATAACAATCGTATACAAGAAAAAATTTATTATTGATCTAAATATTTTTATATACACAAAATAGAATTTATGATCTAACTATTTTTTTATTCAAAAATGATATACGGGAAAAAATTGATCTAAATATTTTTATATACGAAAATTTATTATTGATCAATTTTTTTTTGTAAACAAATACCTAAGTAATATTGATCTAATTATTTCATATACGGGAAAAAAATATTATTGATCTAATTATTCCATATACGGGAAAAATATTATTGATATAATTATTTCATATACAAAAATTCATTATTAATTCAAATATTTTTGTAAACGATACGTTAACAAAAATAATATTTGCATACGAGAAAAAATCTATTATTGATCTAAATATTTTTATTTACGAAAAATGATATTTATTATCTAAATATTTTTTACTAAAAAATTATATACATGAATAAATCGATTATTGATCTAAATATTTTTATATACGAAAATTTATAATTGATCCAAATATTTTTATATTATAAAAATTATTATTGATCTAAATATTTTTATATACGAAAAAATAATTATGGATCTAAATATTTTTATATTCAAAAAAATTTATTATTGATTTTTATATACGAAAATATAATTATGGATCTAAATATATATATATATATATATATATATATATATATATATATATATATATATATATATATATATATATATATATATATATATATATATATATATATTGAACATTCTATTTAAATAAATATATTATGTAAATAATTTTTTAGAAAGAAATTAAAAATATTTTAATCAATTTTAAAGTGTAACAAAAAATTCTTAAATGTAACTAAAAAAATCTTTTCCTAATAATCATAAATTACATCGAAGGATTTAAGAAAAACCCAAATAACCAACACTCGAGAAAGAAAGTGAAAACTCCTTAGAACGGAACCCTAACACACGCGCCGCCGTCTCACAGGGTTTATAGGGTTTATCTAGGCTTTTCTTATCCTATTCACCACCTTCTGAGTGAGGAGAAAGACAAGGATGAGAGGATTCGATTCTGTTGAGCCAAACTCGGAAGCTCCTAAAAGCTCTAGAACGATTGGAATCTCTATCTTCAAAGGTGAATTCGATGCTTCCGTAACCATAGCCGATTCCATCTCCACCCACGAAGACGGTGTACTCAAGGGACATGGAACCGCCGATCTAGACGGAGAAGTTGTTGCCACTCTGTGGGGTTGTCGAGCGTGTTAACAAGCTTGTTTATGTCCGTGCATTGCGCTCAAGGTAATAATATTCCTTCCTAACTTTTCATTTATTCAATGTTTTGGTTTGTTTATGGAATGTAGTGATTTTATCTTAGGTATAAACCGGAGGTTGGTGACATTATTATTGGTGTTATTGAGGTATGCTTTAATAGTATCAATTGTTTTTGTATTTGCATTGTTAATCTTTTGTCATTTTGTGATTGTTGTGTGTTCGGTTTGTGTAGGTTGCTCGAAGCGTTGGAGATTGGATATTAATTATCAAAATGCTTATCTCATGCTTTCGCTATGAATATGCCCGATGGTGTCCGGTATTTTGCAACTCTCTCAAATTTCTAGGGTCAATTATGTGCTTTTTCGTTATATTTTAGTGTCTTTTGTGTTCAACAAATTTTATATAGTACTCTTCTCTTTTAAGAAATGAAAGAAAAAATGTTGTTTAGTACGAAGATGACAATTTAACTTATTTTTGACACATGTGTTAGAATTGGAAGTATTGATGTGTGTTAAGGAGGGGACTGTGTTTTTGATAGATACGAGCCATGTTGAATAGGTATTAGGTTTGAATCCTTTCTTGGAATCATGCATACTAAAGCATCTAAGCATATTGTTTATTATGAATTCGACCAGCCAAACGATTTTTGTGATCTATCTATCTCTACTCTATAGATCCTGAATTCTAATACATAGGCGGCTTCACCCTGGTTCCTAATATATTATTGAGTAGTTTATCCTACAAAATAGTAACTAGTATAAGCAGTTCATAATGAGTATATCATTCCTAGTGAATTGATTATATGATCTTTTGCAATGGTTAAACATGAGAGAAGTTCCTTGGGACAGATTTTGGGATTTTGGGATGCTCTTATTTGCAGGGGAAAGTTTGCCATTGTTAATGTTGCTCTTCCTGTTTTTGTTTTAGTCTAGATTAATATGTTGGTTGGACGACACGTATTATTTATGACTTGAATTGTATATTTGTTTATGTCAATTCTTAGAATGTGTGGGTTGGGCCTAACTCGACTCTACAAAACCGGTTTGTAAGATGAGGATTGCTCCCACTTATAATTACATGTTCAGGCCATATCTAGGTTGTCAATAGCGCGCTATAGTGGTATAGCGTAGTGGTAGAGGACCTCGCCGCAACGCTTTTGGGATGCTAACCACTATCTGCAATAACGGAAATAGCGGCCGCTATTTGTGGAAGTGTAGCGGTGGAATAGCGGTTCTGTAGCGCTTTACAGACCGCTATTGTGAAGATGAGGTCAATACTCTAATTTTGATTTTTTTTTAAGTCCAAATTTGTATTTTTCCCTTTTATTTTACTAATATAAAAGCTAAAAGTGAGGCTTAGGTCATCAAAGATTCTTGTGTGAAAAATACAAGGGCGTTATGAATGGTTGCAACAAAATGTGGATGAAAATGGAATGTTGAAAGATGATTTGGTTTTAGGAGAAGAGGGTTTGACTTGGGAAGTTGTTGGTAATGTCGTTGGGGCTAATGAACCAACAAGAGTTACTGGATTTTCTACATTATTGTCTAATGGAGATGAGGAGTTGGAGGTGGAAGAAGAAGAGTTTGTAATTAAATCAAGTGATAAACAGGATGTTATTAAGGTGGTGGAACTTAGAAGCGAAGATGAGGTGGATGTGATTTAGTCATTTTGTTTATGTTTACAATTTCGTTTAGTCATTTTGAGTACATTCCTAATTTGATTCATCATATTTGGTTTATGTATGTTGCAACCTTTGGTTTATGTATGTGTTAGCTAGCAATTTCGATTGGATCAAATTGGCAGAAAGAAGTTATATTTCACATCCACCTGGAAGAGAAGCCAATACTAATTATTGGTGGATAAATGTAAGACCTTTTTGTTCTGAAAAAGGGCTCTTCGATTGCCAGTGATAAATGATATTTCGATTAGAAATCCTTAGTGTTTAAATATGAGGAAATTCCTTTAGTGAATATGCCAGCATTGGAACGGTCAGAAGGAAGATTAAATCGAAATTTAAGTGAATATGGAGTTCGAATTTCAAATAAAGACTAAGGATTCGAATTTTAAATAAGAGCGCCATTGTTAGAAGACGCGTGGAAGTCTGTGAACGAAGGAGGTCTGCATGCTTCAGACGTGGCGCAATGTTAGAGTAAGACCGTTAGGGTCGATACACTATAAATAGGTGTTCTTATGTTAGATTTGGTGTGTTCTTTTTATGTACTAAAAATTCTCAAACACTCAAACTACCGTAACTGAAGGGAAACGAGTCAAAGAGACGAAATGTACGTTATGAACATCATGATCTTTTACCATTTAAATACAAGTTCTTTTATATTTCCAGTTTACTGCACTTTTATTCTTAAAGTCTTTTGTTTCCCTTTCATGTCTTTATTTCATTTGCTTTTAAACACATTTATTTCTTTAGAAACTGCACTTTTACTTTTATCTTTTCGTTCAAAGCATTTTATGTTTCAGAACTTTTATCTTTTAAAGAATCTTCATCCTTACATTCAATTATCAAAATTTAAGTTTAAATTCGAAGTCTTTCTTTACACAGTCTGTATATTTCCATAGAAAATCTTAGGGAAGTTTCTTAAGAATTAATTGAGATAATGGGTTTGAACATAGGAATCAAATATGACACATGTGTCCTAGGATCAATCTAGTCGATCCTGCAAGTAACCAATAGTAATTAGTAAAAATTAGAAGACTAGCGGTTGTTTACCAGAAATCACTGTAAACAAATTGGCACACCCGGTGGGACCGTGTCATATTAGAAACCGTTTATCAAAACTGTGTGAAAATTGTAGAATTCGAATTGGTATATGAACCTTCGAAGTGGTAAAATAAAAGATAATAATCTACATATACCCAGAAGACAACGTACCAAAACAATGACTAACACAACCAACCAAGACAGGGGACAAAATCCCCCACAAGGGGCTTCAACAATCGTTTCAAGTTCGATTGATGCCTCCAGTACCATTCTTGTGGGTAGTTCGAATACGGTCCCAGTTAGTACATTAGAAATACCAACTGCGCCACACTCGGGGAGTCAATTGTATTCAACTCCTACTAGGCCCCCAGGTTTCGAACCTTTCAGGCCTAGGAATCCCCCATATGGAATGCCAACTTCGTTTATGGCAGGATTGCACAATGCATCCACTTCATCCCCAGTCCAAGGGTCTGGTTCAGGAATGAACCATTTGGGTACAAATTTCCAAAACTTAGGAAATTACACCCAGTTGCCCACCCTTACAACTAATAATCAAGCAGCGCTTAGGCAACAGATGGATGATAGTAACCATGATATGGTAGGAGTCTTAGCCCGGGAAATGAATGTTATCTTTGGTCCCTTAATTCAGAACATAAATAGAACAAACCAAGAAAATGCAGTCCAAATGTCTAGAATAGCAGATTTCTTTGGTGCCCCTGATGCGCCTATGAGACGTAGGCAGAATCCAGTGATGATTCGAAATGAAGAGCCCACAATTGAACAGGTTCGACCCCCTATACGAGTGGTCGAAGAGAGAAATGTAGGGGCAAGATTAAGGCAACAGGAGGTTCAGGAAGATCATATCGAACAGCCTAGACCATTAGTGGTTGTTAACAGAGACCAAAATGCAGACGAAATTGTCCATAGGGTTAGGAATGACAATTTGGTGGCAGAAAATAATCTAACCACTATGATAGAGAGAATAATGGCCCAGAATGGTTTAAATTCAGGATTTAGAAGGCCAAATTACACATCTCCCATTGTAGGTTACGTTCTGCAAACAGAGTTACCCAGGGGTTTCAAAGTCCCTAAATTCACGAAATTTGTTGGTGATACGAGTGAATCAACGGTAGAGCACATATCAAGATATTTAACCGAAGCAGGAGATATATCCAATAATAAAAATCTTAGGATAAAATATTTTCCAAGTTCTCTAACAAAGAACGCTTTTACTTGGTTCACTACCTTACCCCCTGGATCTGTGGACACTTGGCCCTATTTGGAAAGGCTCTTTCATGAGCAATTCTACATGGGTCAGTCTAAAATTAGTCTGAAGGAACTAGCAAGTATTAAAAGAAAATTCACAGAACCAATAGATGATTATTTGAATAGGTTCCGATTGTTAAAATCTAGATGTTTTACAGTAGTGCCCGAACACGAATTGGTCGAAATAGCTGCAGGAGGTCTGGATTATTCCATTCGGAAGAAATTGGATACACAGTACCTCAGGGACATGGCCCAATTAGCAGATAGAGTTCGACAAGTCGAAAGGTTAAAAGCTGAAAAGGCTAGGGCTAGTAAAAATCACAAGAAAGAAAGAATAGCCTATATAGAGGCAGAAGGGGAAAACGTAGATGACTCTCAAGATCCATATGATTTCGATCAGTTCGAAATAGATCTTGCAGAATTAAAAGAAGCACCCCCTTACGCTTGCAAAGTTTTGCTTCCTTCTAATGGAAAAGACACTGTCAAAAATGAGAGGAATGATAAATTCCCTAAGAAAATATATACTTTCGATATAACTAAATGTGATGAAATCTTTGACCTGCTTGTTAAGGATGACCAGTTAATAGTTCCTCCCAACCTTAAGATTTCTCCCTTGGAACAAAGGAAGAAGAGGGGTTTCTGTAAATACCACAATTTTCTAGGCCATAAAACCTCACAATGCTTTCTTTTCAGGGGTTTGATACAAAGTGCAATCAAGGATGACAGACTAAAGTTTTCAGACAAAGGGAAGAACCCCATGAAAGTGGATACAGATCCGTTGCTGATGGCGGAGACCAATTATGCTGAGCCCATAGACATCAACATGGTGGAAGTGACTGAGAGCAAGGTTCAATCGAAGGTGGAATTCGAAGAAGATGGGGGCTTCGTGTTAGTTAAGAGCAAGAAGGAGGTTACTGATGGCCTCCCAAAAGTACTCAAAGCGAAGTTATTAAAGGAAGCAATGCAGGCTGCTGAAGGCCAGAACGTTGCTGACAAAGGTTTGACTGAGGCTACTGAAGGTCTCAGGGTGAAATTTGAAAGAGTCAAAATTGCTGATGATCAAATGCTGGGAGTGAACATGGTGGATTTCGAGCAGCCACACGTTGAGATGGAAGAGGTGGAGCGATGCTTGGAGAAAGAAAGAGAACAAAGAAGAGAAAGCTTGCCAAAGAAAGATGCGAGCCTGCGCGAATACCTGTTCCACTGTCACAAGAAGAACCAGGACAAGTTGCTGTGCCCAAGGTGCAGCATCATTTGTAATCCCAGAATTGCTGCTGAATTTGAGAGGGCCCAGCGTGCAGCGTGAGCGAACAGGGGCCAATTGGAGGCAAGATAATCAATTGTACAGAGTCTATCCAAAAGCTGATGAGAGTCTCATAGAGTTCCTAGTCCGTTGTCACAAAATTGACACAGAATGTTTAATTTGTCCCAGATGCGCAGCAGTTTATGACAGAGAGATGTCTGAAGCATTCGAAAGAGTCCCATTTGCTTCAGGTTGGGGGCGCCAAAGCGGAATACCTTCAAATCATGTTGATGCTGGCAGAACCATGCTGAGGAGGCCAGATAGTCCATACCCCAAGGGAGCGAAGAGAGTGTCTTTCAAGTTACCTGCAGAAATTCCTACTGACAGGTGGCTACAAGTCAAAGCTGATAAGGGAAGGGGTAAATGGCGAAGCTACGATCAAGGCGGAAGAACTGCTATGGCGTACAGGAGACAATTTAATTCGAATAGAAGAGAGGAAATCAGGTTAGAAAACTACAAAGGTAAAAACCCAATGTCGCGCTCTCAATGGCGCAGACACCAACGAAATAAGAAGGCTGAAAAGGAATCGAAGCCTATGGAAATTGGAGAGTCTAGCACTAACAACCCAAAATCAGTGACTCAGCCTAGGGGCAAACCCCCAGTGTTCAGGAAGTTATTCTCACCAAAGAAGGAAACTGAAGAAAATAAAGCACAAAAGGAGATTGCAAACGAAGAAGATTTAATGACTGACGATTTCGAATCAGAAGGGGAGTCTTTCTTTAATGCTAACTGTAATGTTGTGTCAGTATTACCTTGTGAATATAACCAGGATACGAAAGTGTTTGTTGGAGAAGAAACTGACGAAGAGGAAATGGCCAAACATAGGCCAGTGTGTTACTACGTGATGAATAACGGAGCCGTCGAAGAGCAAAATGCCTTCTTCGAAAAACCAGACGAAGGAATGAAGAATCACCTGAAACCCTTGTTCATTAGGGCTAAAGTAGAGCAACACGGGGTGAACAAAGTGCTAGTTGATGGTGGAGCCGCTGTTAACTTGATGCCCAGATTCATGCTAAAAAGGATAGGGATGCAGGATTCAGACGTTCGACCTCCTAACATGGTGCTCTCAAATTATGAAGGTAAAGTTGGTAAGACATTGGGGGTGATACAGGTGAATCTAACAGTTGGTTCCCTTACCAGACCAGCCATGTTTATGGTTATAGCTGCAAAGGCCAACTATAATTTGCTACTTGGCAGAGAATGGATCCACGGAATTGGGGCATAGCCTTCTTCAATGCATCAAAGATTGGTATTATGGAGAGAAGATGGAATAGTTGAAAATATAGAAGCTGACCAGAGTTATTATATGACAGAGATTAATCATGTTGATAAGAGAAATTTCGACCGCAACATGGCCAACATTGGGCCATGCAATCCACCCGAGGAGTACTTCGAACCAAACGAAAAGGCCTATTATTCTTTAACACTTCGTCCCAATGGGTTTCAATGGGATAAGGAACTGATGTGGGATGGACAGGAAGTTGAGGAAGAGGGCGAGACTTCGACGATGCGGCCAACTGGCTGGGGGAGCGAAAGTTACTATGACTGAGTCAAATTACTATCAGAAGATTTCGGCCTATCTGGCTGAGAATAAAAGAAAGACGGCTCTCGAGGCCGAAATACAAAACATGGCTGTTAAAGCCATAGGTACAAAAGCAAAAAACAAAGCAGAAATAGCAAATCCTGAGGGAAATAATTTACCCCCACCCAATGATGGACAAACTTCCACACCAATGGATCAACGAATGGACGCTATCTATGATCAGGAACCCCTAGGGTTCGAAAAGGATCCAGAATCAACAAATGCTAAAATGTTGGCTCAAGACCCTTTGGAGGAAGTTAATATTGGGGACGGAGTCGAAAAGAGGGTGACGTACATTAGTGCGAAACTCATCCTTTGAAACATAAGGTGATCGAAATGCTTAAATTAAAAAGATTGTTTGGGACTACGAAATGCCTGGTTTAAAAGGCGGTGGAACATAGGCTTCCAATCAAGGATGGCAAGCCCATCAATCGACGCCTGAAGATTCGCACAATCCTTTCAAGATAAAGGCAGATAGAAAGATTACTCCGTTGCAAGTTTATCGGGACCACGAGTACGTTGAATGGCTTGCTAATATCGTACTCATTAAGAAAAATGGTTCTTTACGATTTGCATAGATTTTAGGATCTAAATGCTACCCCAAAGATGAATACTCTATGCCCATAGCGGAATGTTAATTGATTCTTGCCTACGAATACTGAGTATGCTAGATGGTTATTCGGATATAATCGATTTTCATTGAGGAGGATGTCCCCAAACGGCGTTGATGCCCAGCGCTTTAGGCACCTATGAATGGGTAGTAATGCCCTTTGGTTTAAAAATGAACATATCAAGAGCAATGAAATATTCATTGCATTTCATTTGTGCTGAGGGATTTCCTTGGCTTCGTGGTCCACAAGAAGGGAATCGAAATCAACTTGAATAAAACGAAGGCCATCATGGAGACGAAGCCTCCTTCTACAAAGAAAGAGTTGCAGTCACTCTTGGGTAAAATCAACTTTTTGAGGAGATTCATATCCAATTTGAGCGGACGAACTCAAGATTTTTCTCCATTGCTGCGTATAAATCAAGGGAATTTCGAATGGACGGAGCAACATCAAGAGGCATTTGAGAAGATCAAGACTTACTTGATGCACCCTCCTATCCTTGCACCCCCTTCTAAAGATAGGCCAATGCGACTCTATATCTCTGCCTCTAATGTAACAATAGGTAGTATGTTGGCCCAGGAAAACAAAGATGGCGTCGAAAGAGCCATCTATTATATTAGTAGGGTCTTAAATAAAGCAGAGACTAGGTATAATAGTATAGAAAAACTATGTCTTTGCCTATATTTCTCTTGTACAAAACTTAAGTATTATATTAAACCTGTTGATGTCTATGTTTCATCTCACTATGATGTTATTAAACACATGTTATCGAAACCAATTATGCACAACAGGATTGGTAAATGGGCTTTAGCGCTCACTGAATATAATTTAGCCTTCAAGCCTTTACAGGCTATGAAAGGACAAGTTGTTTCAGATTTCATTGTTGAACACTCCATGAATGAAAACTTCGCATTAGATTATATTGAGATCCAGCCATGGAAATTATATTTCGATGGGTCAACACATAAAAATGGAAGTGGTGTTGGAGTATGTATTATTTCGCCTGAAGGAATTCCAACAAAGTTCAAGTACAAGTTGGAAGGCCCTCATTGTTCGAACAATGAAGCTGAGTATGAAGCATTGATTGCTGGACTTGAAGCTTTGTTGGAATTGGGGGCAACCAGAGTCGAAATTAGAGGAGACTCAGAGTTAGTCATTAAACAAGTAACCAAAGATACAAGTGTATCAAAGAAAATTTGATCATGTATTTTGTCATTGCTAATAGATTAATCAAGAAATTTGAATATGTGGATTTAAAACATATTCCTAGAGTTGATAATCAAGAAGCAAATGACTTGGCTCAAATAGCTTCAGGATATAGGATATCAAAAGAAAAACTCCAATACCTCGTAGAAACAAGAGGTAGAATAATGGCTACTAAGTTATCACCATTAGACTTAGAGAATTTGAAATTGGGTTATGCAGGCCAGGAAGAATTCGAAGTATTAAGCATAGATACTTTAGCAGACACAGATTGGCGGAATCCCATAGTAAATTATTTGAGAAATCCTTCAGTGAGTACAGAGAGAAAGGTCAAATACAGAGCATTATCCTATGTGTTAATAGGAAATGAATTGTTTAAGAAAACTCCAGAGGGGCTATTACTCAAATGTTTAGGGGAAAATGAAGCGTATCTAGCCTTGTCCAGTGTGCACAGTGGGGCATGTGGGGCACATCAAGTAGGTCACGAAATGAAGTGGCTTTTGTTCAGATATGGAATGTATTGGCCCACTATGCTCAAAGACTGTATAGAATTTGCCAAAGGTTGCGAAGAATGCCAGATTCATGCAGGTATTCAACATGCTCCAGCAAGCGAATTACATTCGATTGTTAAGCCTTGGCCTTTTAGAGGATGGGCATTAGATTTAATTGGTGAAATTCGACCAACATCATCTAAAGGACAGAGATACATTCTTGTGGGTATAGACTACTTCACAAAATGGGTTGAAGCAGTTCCTTTAGTGAATACGGACCAAGAAGCTATTATAGAATTTATCCAGAAGCAAATAATTTACAGGTTTGGGATACCAGAAAGTATCACAACAGATCAAGGTTCAGTTTTCACAGGACGAAAAATGCAAGATTTCGCACAAGAAATGGGATTCAAATTGCTTACGTCAACACCTTATTATGCCCAAGCAAATGGTCAAGTAGAAGCATCCAATAAAGTCATAATAGGTTTGATAAAGAAGCATGTAGGTCGAAAACCAAAAAATTGGCATAAAACCCTAGACCAAGCTCTATGGGCGTGACGAACATCTCCTAAAGAGGCAACGAATACTACTCCGTTTCGACTTACATTTGGACATGATGCAGTGTTACCAGTCGAAATACATCTACAATCAGTCAGAATCCAAAGACAAAACGAAATACCAATTGACCAATATTGGGAAATGATGATGAATGAGTTAGTAGATGTAGATGAAGATAGGCTACATGCTTTGGAAGTTATGAGAAGGAAGAAAGAGAGAGTAGCTAGAGCTTATAATAAAAGAGTTAAAAACAAGGTATTCTCAACTAATGATCTGGTATGGAAGGTCATTTTACCTATGGGTAAAAAGAACAGACTCTTGGGCAAATGGTCACCCCATTGGGAAGGATCCTTTCGTGTTTTGAAAACATTTTCGAATAATGCTTATGAAATAGAGGAATTAGCAGAAGATAGGAGAATCTTAAAAGTAAATGGGAAATACTTAAAAAGGTATAAACCATGCTTGCAAGAGGTTCGAATTACCTCAGAATAATTAGATGTTGGAAAAAATAGAGCCAAGAAAGTATTACATAAATACCAAAATCAGTTATGTTCGAATTATAGGAATACATAAAAAGAATCTTTAACATTTCCAAGAAGTAAAAGGAGCGTCTCGTCTATACCTAGCAAGTTTGCTTTTGCATAAGTTGATTCTACATTGATTCGCATTTCTGATGCCTTCGAGCTCTGTAATCTCTTGGCCTATCCCTTCAGCCACCTCCATTTATTGAAGACTTTGGGTGACTAGATTTGCAAGCCCCTGGTCATCAACAGCAGACTTCAGAGTTGTCTACTCACTTCTTGCATCCTCAATTTTCTGTTTAAGTTCCTCAATCTGAGCTTCCCAAAACAAGATAGATCGATCCAAAATGTCATGCCTATCTTTGGCTTGATTTTTTGCAAGCTCTAAAGCTATGCTTTGGAAGTTATGAGAAGGCAGAAAGAGATAGTAGCTAGAGCTTATAATAAAAGAGTTAAAAACAAGGTATTCTCAACTAATGATCTGTTATGTAAGGTCATTTTACCTATGGATAAAAAGAACAGACTCTTGGGCAAATGGTCACCCCATTGGGAAGGTGTTGGCTGAAGATTTTGATATATATGATTCGAAGTGGAATTATTGAGCTCGAAACGAAATGATGTTAGTGTTCGTTGGAACAAAGTGAATGTCACAGTTTGGAATGAAAAGATTGGCTCTTCGAATGGACGTATTGGAACTCGGAGCTTCGAATGGCAGTTATGATGATATATGTGAAAGGAGCTTCGAAGTGGTAATAAGGTTATGGCTGTGAATTGGGTTCGAAGCGGAGATAGCCAAAGCATTTGAAATTCAAACGCGAGCGGGATAATTGGAAGTTAGAATATATGCGCTGGAGACGGTTCGAAGACGCGTGGAAGCTAGAGAAGCACAATGTTCTGCATGTTCTGAACGTGGCAAAATCTCATAAGTCAGACCGTTATGGTCGAAGTATATAAATAGGAGTCTTAGTGTTAGGATTTCGTGTGTCATATCTATTGTACAAAATTCAGTAACATTCAAAATACCACATGGCTAGGGAAACGAATGCACGAACAATGTACGTATGATTGCACCAAACCTTTACAATTTCAGTAAAAATCTTTATCTTTCCAGTTTATCTTCTTCGCATCAATGTCTTTAAATACTTTTACATTCAAAGTTATTTAACTATTTCCTACACTTAAACGTTTTTCTTTACTTCGAATCTTTACATTTCAGAAACCTTTTGCATTAACGTTTTACATTCATGTCTTTTACATTTCATGCTTTTATGTTCATGCTTTTATGTTAAAGTCTTTACATTCAAAGTTATTTATATTTCTCTGCACTTTAACATTTCTTTGCAATCGAACCTGTACTTAGTCAAATTCAGTTTTATGTTCCTTTACTTGATCATATCATTTCTTTAACCTTGTAATCGGAATACATTGGACATCTCTAAAATACTCTAAATATAAGTCTTAATCATGAACACTAGTTTTGTTATTAAATTTTATCCAAACGACCAATACCCCATAGGATCAATCTAGTCGATCCTGCAAGTTACCAGAGGAATTGAATAACGGTTATAAAGCTTATTCGATAGTTTGGAGGACTAGCGGTTGTTTCACCAGAAATCACTGTGAACAGAAGGATCCTTTCGTGTTTTGAAAACATTTTCGAATAATGCTTATGAAATAGAGGAATTAGTAGAAGATAGGAGAATCTTAAAAGTAAATGGGAAATACTTAAAAAGGTATAAACCATGCTTGCAAGAGGTTCGAATTACCTCAGAATAATTAGATGTTGGAAAAAATAGAGCCAAGAAAGTATTACATAAATACCAAAATCAGTTATGTTCGAATTATAGGAATACATAAAAAGAATCTTTAACATTTCCAAGAAGTAAAAGGAGTGTCTCGTCTATACCTAGCAAGTTTGCTTTTGCATAAGTTGATTCTACATTGATTCACATTTCTGATGCCTTCGAGCTCTGTAATCTCTTGGCCTATCCCTTCAGCCACCTCCACTTGTTGAAGACTTTGGGTGACTAGATTTTCAAGCCCCTGGTCATCAACAACAGACTTCAGAGTTGTCTGCTCACTTCTTGCATCCTCAATTTTCTGTTTAAGTTCCTCAATCTGAGCTTCCCAAAACAAGATAGATCGATCCAAAATGTCATGCCTATCTTTGGCTTGATTTTTTGCAAGCTCTAAAGCTTCTGCTTTTTCAGTAAGCTTCGAAGTCTGGTCATATGCTTTAGACAAAGCTTCTTGCTTGGTTCGAATTTTAGCTTCGATACCATGTGTCCTGATGTATGCAGTGTTAACTTCGTCAAGCAAGAGTTGCAGATCATAAATAATCTCAGCCACGTCAGATGGACAAGTACTGAGGTCTATTTGCGACAGCAAATTCTTCATCGAAAAATAAGCCCCAGGATTATCTTGTAAGATAGTGAAGACATCAGCTTGAAGGATAGTCTTATTAACTTCCTGAAGAAGTTGGTCAAGAGAAGTAAGTGGGATATCCTCTTTCGATTGGCTTGAATCTCCATATTGAGTTTTGCTCGAAGAGGGACCCCGTTGGACTAACATCAACTTGAGGTACTTTAAGGGGTTGCTCTTCTTCATCTCCTATTTTTGTTCTTCAGATAAGGATGGAGGGGTTGGTTTGACAAAAACAGTCCCAACAGGAACATGAATTTCTACTTCTACCTGCATCCCATCAACCTCAGCTTCTACTTGCACCTCCTCATTTTCATCTTCTTGCATTCCCTCATCTTCAGCACCATCTGCAAAGTAATGGCTCACAGTATTGGTGTCGCTCTCTTCTTCAGATTGATCAGCGAAGTGCACCTTTTTCGAAGAAGAGTCACTGAGAATGTTGATGACGGGAGTTTCGATCCCCGTGTTTGGTTCATCAGCTTCAAGGTTCCTACGTTTTACACACCACGTTATTTAAAATCAACAAGACAAAAAACAAGACAAATTGTAAAATACCAAAAATCCTTTAAATAACTGAAAAAACAATGATTTCTCACAAAAAATTAATCATTAATCATTAGATAAGTATTTCTAATTTGCTGTAAATGTTTTTTAAGAAAATTAAAAAATAATTATCTTAATGAATTAAATTTTACTTATATTTTTTAATTAAAAAAAAAATGCATCTTCACTTCCTCTTTCTGCTTTCTGCAGGTTAAGAAATATCATTCATTAGATACAATATGTTGAAGGATTTGTCAGACTGATTTGATTCACCCCCAGCCGCGCTGACACCTAAAGTTTGAGTGCCAACATCATTAGTTTTGTTATTCACGTAAGACTCCAAATCCTGCTTACTATTTAATTTTGCATATTGTGAATTCATGATTCATTCACAAGGTATTTGTTGAAATGTCTCAATGAGTTTGTTCATGTTCATTTTTAGCAGCACATGTTAATAATGGCTATAAAGTTTTTGCAAGTTGATATTTTTTTGTTGAGAATGCATTGGTTTCTTGTTTCTAAGCTAGAGTTCAAGGTGTTTGATAAATGGGCATACTAGAAATTTGATAGACCATTCTTACGTGGTTTTGCACCTGCTAACCTGGGTTTTGAATACACTATTCTTTTCACATGAGTTTTTTTTTCTTACTTTTGTGTTCATATTTGCAACCTTATTTTCAATAATGTTATATACATAAAAAATGCATAAAAATGATTCTGGGAAATTATGTTTCATTTTTCAAAGCCAGGGTAAAGATGCACATTTTCCAGAAACTATTCAATGCCTTCAGACAACGTGTTTGGGCGAATCGTTGTTATGCTTCTTCTCCTGGCCATGCCCTTGCTGATTCATTTTATCTCAACCCAAACACTCCTCTCAATTATGTCTATCCAGGTACTTTATTTTATGTTTTGAATAAATGAATTGCCTTAGCATAATTAACAATATATGTGAGTGTGTATTTCATTGTTAGAATAAACAATTACTTTTGTCCTATATGTATGAGGCAGTGTCCTAAATGTATCAAAATTTTAAAAAAATTAAAAAAAATCCCTAAGAGCATCTTCTGTTAGTAATTTCGTATAGAACAACCTGATTAACGTAAGAGACCCGAGAACCTAACTAAGGAAAAATACAAACAAGGACCAAATTGACTAAAAAAGATGCATTTATTCATTTAGATATAGTGACAATGACTTTCACATTCGAGAAAATATCTATTTACTCTTTGTTGTCGTGTTGAGACTTTTATTCTGTCATTTTTTGTTGTTATTTTAACTTATGGTTACTGAAGGAATTAGATAATACTTTGTATCACTGTCTAGTGTTATATGCTAACAAAATTCTCCTACTTGATTTTACTTTTAAAGTGGAAGATTTTGATCAAGTTGGTGTTATCTTATGACTTATGTTTATATTATTGATTTCTGTCATTTGAACTGTAACTAAGCCTAGCATTAGTACACTTATTGTGTTAAGGATTGTTTTTTGCCTGTCACTATTTTAGCAAAGTTACAATATGGCTTTGTTTAACAGACATTTCTTTTGGATTCCAGATTATGGCACATTTTTCTATCTGTAGGAATATAAAATAGCAACCTGACTTTAAAAAGTCATCTCTTAATAATGCCTTAGTTGATCGAGTTATAGATTAATTACTTACTAATAGGTCATAATTATTCATGTAACTTTTTCATGGTAATTTTAAGGTCTTCATGTTTCTGTGCAAGGTTTCAACCTTATTTAATTTAGTATATTTGCAGGAACAGCCACTGAATGCAGAGATGTGATCTGGCAGAGTAAACCGGAACAACGAGCTCCACCGGCTTATTATGTGCCTAATATGCCTGAACTTAACTCACAAATTAAGCAACTAATGAAACTGGGAAAACTTTGTGAAGCTAGGAATATGTTTGATAAAATGGCTCACAGAGATGAGATTTCTTGGACAAATTTAATAGCAGGTTATGTCAATGCCGCAGACTCGAATGAAGCATTGATCTTATTCTCAAATATGTGGGTCAACTCTGGACTTCAAAAGGACCAATTTGTGGTTAGTGTTGCCCTCAAGGCTTGTGCACTTGGCAGAAACGTATATTTTGGAGAATTATTGCATGGGTTTTCAGTGAAATCTGGTTTGATAAACTCAGTTTTTGTCAGCAGTGCCCTTGTAGATATGTACATGAAAGTAGGAAAAACAGAACAAGGTTGTAGTGTCTTTGAAAAAATGACAACAAGAAATGTTGTATCATGGACTGCCGTTATTGTGGGGCTTGTACACGCTGGTTACAGTTTAGAGGGATTATTGTACTTTTCTGAAATGTGGAGATCAAAAGTAGGCTATGACTCACATACATTTGCCATTGCTTTAAAGGCGTCTGCTGATTCAGGTTTGTTACATTATGGGAAAGCGATACACACACAAACAATAAAACAAGGCTTCAATGAAACTGCGTTTGTTATTAATACTCTTGGTACCTTGTATAGTAAATGTGGCAAACCAGACTATGTCATGCGGTTATTTGGAAAAACAAGGATGCCAGATGTTGTTTCATGGACAAACCTTATTACAACTTATGTGCAGATGGGCAAAGAAAAACATGCATTGGATGCATTTAAAAGAATGAGAAAATCTAATGTTGCTCCCAATGAGTACACTTTTGCATCTGTAATTTCTGCTTGTGCGAATCTCGCTATTACTGAATGGGGGGAACAAATACATGGCCATGTATTGCGTCTAGGTATTGTAGATGCCTTGTCGGTGGCAAATTCTATTATCACTTTTTATTCAAAATGTGGGCTGTTAGAGGAAGCTTCATTGGTATTTCATGGTATGACTAGAAAAGATATTATTTCTTGGAGCACTATAATTTCTATTTATTCTCAAGGAAATCACGCAAAAGAAGCTTTCAACTATCTATCATGGATGAGAACTGAAGGACCGAAACCAAACGAGTTTGCTCTTGCTAGTGTTCTGAGTGTTTGTGGAAGCATGGCACTTCTTGAACCAGGTAAGCAGGTGCATGCTCATGCCCTGTGCATTGGCCTGGATCACGAAGCAATGGTTCATAGTGCTCTTATTAGTATGTATTCAAGGAGTGGAAATCTACAAGAGGCTTCAGAAGTCTTTGATGGTATAAACAATAATGACATTGTGTCATGGACTGCGATGATCAATGGGTATGCCGAACATGGTTACAGTCAAGAGGCTATTAGGTTGTTTGAGAATATTACCAGCGTTGGTTTAGTGCCAGACTATGTGACGTTTATTGGGGTTTTGACTGCTTGTACCCATGCTGGATTGGTTGATCTTGGTTTTTACTACTTTAAGTTAATGACTAATGAGTATCGGATCGCTCCTTCAAAAGAGCACTACGGTTGCATGATTGATCTTCTATGCAGAGCAGGGCGGTTAAGTGAAGCTGAGCATATGATACGAAACATGCCATTCCTTTGTGATGACGTTGTGTGGTCTACCTTACTCCGAGCATGTAGGGATCACGGGGATGTTAACCGAGGAAGATGGGCAGCAGAACAAATACTTCACTTGGATCCAAATTCTGCTGGAACTCACATCACTCTGGCTAACATATATGCTGCCAGTGGAAGATGGAAGGAAATGGCACATTTAAGAAAGTTAATGAAGTCAAAGGGAGTCATAAAGGAACCGGGATGGTCTTGGATTAATGTCAATGATGAATTAAATACATTTGTTGCTGGGGCTCGATCTCATTCCCTAAGTGAACATATAACAACCATTTTGGAATTACTCAGCACGAATATAGAAGAATATGCAAGGCTGGATTTTGGTTTTGTTGTAGAAGATGTCGAAGATTAGCAGGTATTGTTTATGAATTTTTAGTACACACACGATCCTCCGAATTGTTTAGTTTACTCTTATGTTGAATGTTTAATGTACTTTCTGATGTTATTCTTGTTGTACTGAAACTTTGGGAAATAGAGGTTCTTTCTTCAATGGAGGATGCTAAGAACAGCTTTCCATCATAGAAAAGGGCTGCTGAATGGGAGCTCAGCCGAGACACTCCTCTTCACGATGAGAAAGATGTCTCTAACCTTACTGCTGGAACTTTCAAGAGAGCCAGTAATGAGATTCTGGCAGCAGCAGTATTCTGCTCAATCCCATTCCAAATCAATCCATTCACAAACACTCCACTCCCCTTCAAAATCCCTAAGATCTCCTTGAGTTTTAGATACCGACTCTAGTGCATGGTTAAGACGCTGTCTATTTATTCCGGTAATGGTTTCGAGGGCACTTCTTGATGTTTGATTTTTGCATCATACTGTATTATCTGTTCTTGTTAGAAATGGCTGAGAAGTGTTCTAAACATCCAATGGATTTGAGTGGATTGTTACCTCTATATTTTTCTTTAGGACATACTGATAGAACATTAAAACTTGCAATTCTTGCTACACTGCAAGGGACTTTAATTACAAGGTAATTTCTTATTTACATATAGCATGTGGGTTAGATAAATAATTTCTTATATTTTTTTACTAATATACACAGGTTAATCCAAAAGCTGCATGTTTAGTTTGAAGATTAGCATGTTGCACTTGCTGTTGAATCTAAAGCTGCAGAAACATGGTCTGTTTTCTTACGTTATCTTGACTTGTGTATAACTTACATAAACTGTGTTATAAGCATTTCCTATATATAATTTACTATACTATAGTTGATAACTTTAAGATACAATCAATTCTGACTGACCAACCAATTCAGCTTATTCGCATCGCGTTGGCTCAGAATAACCGGTGATTTCATGGTTGACGCGCCATGGCGGAGCTTTGTGAATTAAATAGCATAGTATATTCAGATGACTCATTCAATGTCAAGAGGAGTTTCTACTCCGGACAAGGAGCCGTGGTTGAACACTCTCAGTCACATTTTGCCTTCAAAATATCAAGTCAAGAATGAAGTTTGCATTCGTAGCAGAGCTTGGAGCCGTCAGGGTTCCTCTATGCAGCAACTTTTGGTTTGTTTGGAACCATTCTGTAATTTCGTTTTCGCGTCCAAGGCAGTATTGACATCAAATCAAAGAAGCTTTAAAATACAGCTTCTACAAGGATAAGTAAAATGAAAGCTTTCATATGGTTGCCGCTCATGGTAAAGGAAATTATCAGACGAAAGAGATAGTCCTTAGAAGTACCTTTCAAGTCTCAAGAGTTTATGAAGTAGTGAAGACTAATAGTGCCTAATAAGTAGTCAAATTAGTAGTGCATCTATAACATTTCTTTTGTGAAAATATTTGTCAAATTGTTTCAGAATGATACAACTTTACTCCTAATTAAGTACCCATTTTTCCAATTGAGCTGCTATGATGCTTGAGTAAGATTCTTCCAGATTATTTATCTAACAACACTCCCAAATTCAAATCAGTATGCTCAGTCTAGACTGGTTGTAAAACTACACTAAGAACATTCAGATCAGTATGCTCAGTTAGACGCATGGGTAACGCTATATCTGGACATGGTGGATATAAATTTGCTTGTTTCTTCTTCTCTCTCTCCCTTAAATGATTCACTCAACAAAAGTGGGAAATGCAAGTTGAAACTGTTATGTTAACCTTGTTTTCAGAATTAAACAAAGCTTCTCAAGCTTAATCATGCATGCATGTTTTTATTAATTTTGATCAAAATGTTTTATGTATAAATAGTTTATTTGATTTTGTTTTTCTTTCACTTTTTACTCATTCGTTTTACAAGATCTCCGAGGCCCAGAAAAAAATTTCAAACTGGAAGTCTATGAGAATGTTATTCGGTACATTGAAACTACAAGAATTCTTTTTAAATATATTTTGTTAGTAAGAAAACAACATCAGATATCTTTCTGGAAGTATCCCTCTCTCTCTCTTATCTATTTTGATATTTGAATAAGTGATGATAATAATTACTTTATTTTTAATTTCAACATCTTTAATCCAACTTATCATTTCTTTCTGTGTATCAAATTTTTGTGTAGTTGAAATACATCCATCAATAGTTAGTTGATCCAATACTGATTGACGCTGAATTTAGTAGGAAAAACTATAATTTGATGTTAGAACTGACATTTGAATAAGATTAATTGATCTAGTGAGCTGGATACTGATGAACGCAAGAAAAAAATGCATTTATGATATCTATACCTATTTTATTTTTATCACATATTTGTAAAGGAATTTCTATAGCTTCAAAATAATTTTTTTAATTTAAAGAAAATGAAAAGACTTTCGAATAAATAATCTTTCGATTAACAAAATTAATTTAGCTGATAATTTAACCACAAGTTTTTTGGTTCACATATTAGCTTTACCAAATAACAACGTAAAAAATATCCGATACACATATTACAAATCAGATAACTTCTAAATTAGTTCTAAAAAAAAACTAAATAGAAACCGAATAACCTACTTTACGTTATCCAATAAACAATTTTTTTTTTACTGAAAATCATTTAGTGCACACTTATGGTGTATAAAATCATTCAAAAAAACAATTTAGATAAAATCATACAAGAACAAAGGTGGAATATTTCATAAAATGGAGGGGTACTTCCTGCGGAAGTTATTTACTCAAAATTTTATATATTTTTTTAAAAAATATTTACTATTACCAAAAATTAAATTTTCGGTATTTAAGACCAAATTTTCGATATCTTTTTATGGTGTATATCGGAAATTCTTTGTATTTTACAAAATTTCTAGTATTTATTTATCGAATATTTTTAAATTTCCGATGATATCTACTAGAAATTTAAAAAATCCAATATGTTTTAGGAAATTTTTAATCCATACCACAAATATCCCAAATTTTCGGTATAAAAGCAATACCAGAAATTTTATATTTCTGGTATATTTTATTCAAGTATAAATTTATACGTTTAAAAAACAATAAAAATTAAGTCCCAATATTATTGGAAATTTGAAATTTTCGGTATATACAAAATACCGTAGACTTAAAATTTCCGTTTATTTTTTGTACTGAAACCATACCGAAAATTTTAAATATCCGGTATTTTATCGATACTAGATTTTTGGAATTTCTAGTACGAAACATCAGTCACGGTAAAAATGGTAAATTTAATAGAATTTCCGAGATTCCTTATGAAATTTTCGGTATGTACCGGAAATCACTAAATATCCGGTATTTTTCTAGGGATATTTTGGCTAAAACACCATATTTGGGGGTGCCAGGTCTAACTATGGGGGTGACAGAAAAAATTCGCAACTTTTGTTTATAAACTCCAGGCCCAATCCAAATAATTTTTGAAACGGCCCAACAAAAACAAACACATTTCATTTCATTTCATTTCATTTCATTCTTCAAGAATCAAAACCCTAAACCAACAAAACTCAAGACTACATCGAATCAAACCATCATCTTCCTTCAATTTCATCGCCTCACTCAACTATTCCCACGGAATCTCTCTCCGCCACTAACTGATAATGATAATTTCTTCATTTTTGATTTCACGCACCGATTTTGAACTTCCCTTTTTGAACTGTTTCAATTTTTTCATTCAATGTGTAGAAATTGTAGAATGCTGAAACGAATAGTTGATGAACTTGATTTTGTTAATCTGAGACTGATTTTGTTGTAGCTTTGAATAATCTGTTTGTGATTGTTGTTTGAATTTTGGTAGCTTGGATTGGAACAAATTGTTGTTGTTTGCTTTTAGGGTTTTAAGTTGTTGATTCCATAATGTTCTGGTTTTTACTAGGGTTAGTAGGTTGTTACATACTACTCATTATACAATCCATTAGAAAGTCAGAACCCCACCCTTAGCTGGATTTACGGTCTCTCTACAATCTCTACAATTTCCAGTCGAATTCTGATTTGACTTTCCGGTTCGTAATTCTCCTCCAGCGGCTAGTTTCTCAAAACCTTGTTCCTCTTTTCTTTCTCCCACGTATAACTTTTTCCAAAAATATTCACTAGACCCTTATAATTCTCCTTTTATATCTCTTATAATTAAATCCAACTTATAATAATAATAATAATAATAATAATAATAATAATAATAATAATTTAATTTTCACACATCATTTCTACTTATTCTAACACCAATTAAATAACTCTATTAATCCACACTTATTTCTAATATTATTTTCAATAATATTCTATAATAAAATTAATCCATCACTAATTAATCCCAACTTTCGATAATTCACTTAATCACCCTAAATCAAGTTATAAATTTATTAATGTTCCTTATAATTATTCCGATAATTTCTTCTTCGACTAAATTTCAATAAATAAATCCTTAATAATTTTATTTAAATAATTAAATAAAAAACTATTATTGTTCTAACTACTTTTATATAGAAACAATGGTATTTATGATTCAAATATTTTTTTATTCAAAAATAGTATACAAATAAAGTCTATTATTTATCTAAATATTTTTATATACAAAAATTTACTATTGATCCAAATATTTTTGTAAACAATATCTACTCAAAAATAACAATCGTATACACGAAAAAATTTATTATTGATCTAAATATTTTTATATACACAAAATAGAATTTATGATCTAACTATTTTTTTATTCAAAAATGATATACGGGAAAAAATTGATCTAAATATTTTTATATACGAAAATTTATTATTGATCAATTTTTTTTTGTAAACAAATACCTAAGTAATATTGATCTAATTATTTCATATACGGGAAAAAAATATTATTGATCTAATTATTCCATATACGGGAAAAATATTATTGATATAATTATTTCATATACAAAAATTCATTATTAATTCAAATATTTTTGTAAACGATACGTTAACAAAAATAATATTTGCATACTGAGAAAAATCTATTATTGATCTAAATATTTTTATTTACGAAAAATGATATTTATTATCTAAATATTTTTTACTAAAAAATTATATACATGAATAAATCGATTATTGATCTAAATATTTTTATATTCAAAAAAATTTATTATTGATTTTTATATACGAAAATATAATTATGGATCTATATATATATATATATATATATATATATATATATATATATATATATATATATATATATATATATATATATATTCTATTTAAATAAATATATTATGTAAATAATTTTTTAGAAAGAAATTAAAAATATTTTAATCAATTTTAAAGTGTAACAAAAAATTCTTAAATGTAACTAAAAAAATCTTTTCCTAATAATCATAAATTACATTGAAGGATTTAAGAAAAACCCAAATAACCAACACTCGAGAAAGAAAGGGAAAACTCCTTAGAACGGAACCCTAACACACGCGCCGCCGTCTCACAGGGTTTATAGGGTTTATGTAGGGTTTTCTTATCCTATTCACCACCTTCTGATTGAAGAGAAAGACAAGGATGAGAGGGATTCAGTTACAGTTGAGCCAAACTCAGAAGCTCCGTCTACAGAAAGCTCTAGAACGATTGGAATCTCTATCTTCAAAGGTGAATTCCGATGCTTCCGTAACCATAGCCGATTCCATCTCCGTCAACCACGAAGACGGTGTACTCAAGGGACATGGAACCGCCGATCTAGACGGAGAAGTTGTTGCCACTCTCTGTGGGGTTGTCGAGCGTGTTAACAAGCTTGTTTATGTCCGTGCATTGCGCTCAAGGTAATAATATTCCTTCCTAACTTTTTCAGTTTATTCAATGTTTTAGTTTGTTTATGGAATGTAGTGATTTTATCTTAGGTATAAACCAGAGGTTGGTGACATTATTATTGGGCGTGTTATTGAGGTATGCTTTAATAGTATCAATTGTTTTCTGTATTTGCATTGTTAATCTTTTTGTCATTTTTGTGATTGTTGTGTGTTCTGGTTTGTGTAGGTTGCTCAGAAGCGTTGGAGATTGGATATTAATTACAGTCAAAATGCTTATCTCATGCTTTCTGCTATGAATATGCCCGATGGTGTCCAGGTATTTTGCAACTCTCTCAAATTTCTAGGGTCAATTATGTGCTTTTTCGCGTTATATTTTTAGTGTCTTTTGTGTTCAACAAATTTTATATAGTACTCTTCTCTTTTTAAGAAATGAAAGAAAAAAATGTTGTTTAGTACGAAGATGACAATTTAACTTATTTTTGACACATGTGTTAGAATTGGAAGTATTGATGTGTGTTAAGGAGGGGACTGTGTTTTTGATAGATACGAGCCATGTTGAATAGGTATTAGGTTTGAATCCTTTCTTGGAATCATGCATACTAAAGCATCTAAGCATATTGTTTATTATGAATTCTGACCCAGGCCAAACGATTTTTTGTGATCTATCTATCTCTACTCTATAGATCCTGAATTCTAATACATAGGCGGCTTCACCCTGGTTCCTAATATATTATTGAGTAGTTTATCCTACAAAATAGTAACTAGTATAAGCAGTTCATAATGAGTATATCATTCCTAGTGAAAAAAATTATAGTAGAAGAGATCGAGATGAACTCGCCAAAACCTAGTGCCATTTTACATAGGTAATGTAGTTCTGAATTACCATAAGAAGAAAAGGAATATTACTAACTTCGAGAAACATGATGATGAGTTTCTCTATGGTGCATGGGATGATTTTGATGATATATATGATTCAAATCCAAATATTTACTCAGGCTTTCTTTGGAAGTGTTAAGGAAAGGGGGAGAAGAGGATTTTGAAAAATAGAAATGATTGAGTGAAAAGAATAAAAAGATTTTGGTTGATAGAGTTTTGGAGAGTTGGTACTTGCTAAGCCTATTCGGATTCGAGAGAGTTCACTTTCGATTCATGATTCCAAGTGAAAGAATCGCTTATGGTAGCTTTCCTTCAACGTTTTGATTTATATGAACCTCAAGTTAAATTAAATAAAGCTGAAATTGATTAAGTGAATAATTCGTAGTTCTTTCATTGCACTAGTTAAAAATTGTTGGTTGCTGGTTCTGTTATTACATAATGTTGGAAGAAATAATTGTGTGTTTAAATGGTGCGGTGAAGTGTTTTGAGCAAACAATACCCTCTCCACGACATTAACTTGAGTGACGTGTGTATGCAACAACAAAGAGATTAGATTAGAATCACTCACTTTTCCTTCTTTTCTCTCAAAATTCAGGTAAGACAGTCAAAGGGAACCACTGTACAGAAATCATTTCTTGTTCCATTATTTGCTTTTCAAGCACCTGGTGTTGTCTTTGCCTGGATACAATATGTCATCAATTCCTTCTTTTTTGTTTTCTTCACTTTATATGCTCAATTCTTTCAAACTACATTTTCCTATGTTTCTTTCTTCAACTAATTGTACGCTAATTTACCTTTTTTGTTTTCTTCACTTTATATGCACAATCACCTTCAACTTTAAAAGTACACAATTCAGTTTTTTTCCTTTTCTTTTGGCAAATGCTAACTCGTCCCCTGTTAAAGAACTAAATATAGAAGTATTCTTTTAAAAGGTGGACATTCAATTTTAAATTTTGAAAGTTGTCTTTTCTCGCACAAAAGTTCGACTTATGTATTCCTTACATATTCCCTTAGTGCTCAAGTTAGTAAGACCTCTTTTTTTATTGTATACATTTCATATTGTTAAATTTCTTTCCAATTAAGCTTGAATTGAAACCCCTTATTCAGACTTGTTCTTTCTACTGTAGAGGCGAAGGACAGCTTTAGATGAGTTGAATATGCGCTGTATTTTCGAGGAGGCAGATGTCATTTGTGTAAGTGAAATCATGTTTATTAAAATTTACTTTTAATGATGGAGATAACTATTGAGTATTCTAAATCCTAAATTATGTGTATGTCCGTAGGCCGAAGTTCGTGGTTTTCAGCATGATGGCCTACACCTTCAAGCAAGAAGTAAAAAATATGGAAAGGTTTTTAGTCTTGAAAACCTTGTGGAACATATTTCTTTTATTGATTTACTTGTGCATACAAATATTAAACTACAATGCTTACTACCTGCGTAGCTTGGATCTTAATATTTACTCTCTTCAGTCTTTTATTACTGTTACTAATGGCTTTCGGTTGTATCGCAGCTTACTACTGGTCAACTGATTACAGTCACACCGTATTTAGTGAAGAGACAAAAACAACATTTCCATCATCTAGAGCAGTATGGTATTGATCTAATACTTGGCTGTAATGGATTCATATGGGTTGGAGAACACGTCGAAGCTAGAGATGACATGATAGAAGATCAAGTGAACCCGTCTGATCCACAAGTTTTAAGTCTCGAAGAACAAGAGAAAAACTATACGTCACTGACGACTAGAAAGTATATATGCAGGGCTGCTAATGCTGTTAGAGTATTATCCACTCTAGGATTTGTTATAACTTTGGAAATCATCCAAGGAGTTATTGATCTAAGCCTTTCTGCAAATCTAGATATACACGACATGCTTGGTTCCGAGTTTTGTGTTCTGGTCGCTGAAAAAGAGGCAGAACGGAGAAGCTCAACTAAAAAGAGGCGGTAAATTGTGAAAGGGTAGGGGTAAAAAAGAGGAAATGAATCATTCTAATTGTAGCAAGTCTTTATTCAACGGCATTGATACTCTGTCGGGTGACACTAAAAGTTAGACAGACTTCTTTTTTATGTTAAAGTTCTTGCACCTATAGGATAGGTGGAATGAATTGTTTTTCTGATTGGTGGTTGCCACCTTGCTTTCCTGGAGTTGTTTTTCTGATTGTTGGTTACCACCTTGCTTTCCTGGAGTGATACCTACCAGCTCATGGGTGTATTCTTGTGCAATAATCTTGTATTGAAGGTTGTCTCTGGATCTTGTTTCTGTATACTGAGTTGTGGCAAAATTTGTAATGATTATTTCACTTTTTGTTTCATTGGAAACGTAGACTAAACTTTTGTGAACCAATTTATATTGTAGTGGTCTAAGTTGTTATAATGCACATTATCAATGACTATGCTGCAAGATAGCTCTCATTTGTCAGGGGTTGTCTCTCCCCATCACATTTACCTCCAGGGTTGTATTGCCTTCGGAAATTATTTTCTTGCCCCTATAATTTCTTACACCATCATATTAATGGGCCTAATTTTATGTTTTATTTTAAAATGCTGATGCAATTGGTAGAACATTAAAACTTGCAATTCTTGCTACACTGCAAGGGACGTTAATTACAAGGTAATTTCTTATTTACAGATAGCATGTGGGTTAGATAAATAATTTCTTATATTTTTTTACTAATATACACAGGTTAATCCAAAAGCTGCATACTCTTTGACTGATCCGGAAGAATATCTTTGTTTAGTTTGAAGATTAGCATGTTGCACTTGCTGTTGAATCTAAAGCTGCAGAAACATGGTCTGTTTTCTTACGATATCTTGTCTTGTGTATAACTTACATAAACTGTGTTATAAGCATTTCCTATATATAATTTACTATACTATAGTTGATAACTTTAAGATACAACCAATTCTGACTGACCAACCAATTCAGCTTATTCGCATCGCGTTGGCTCAGAATAACCGGTGATTTCATGGTTGACGCGCCATGGCGGAGCTTTCTGAATTAAATAGCATAGTATATTCAGATGACTCATTCAATGTCAAGAGGAGTTTCTACTCCGGACAAGGAGCCGTGGTTGAACACCCTCGGAGTCACATTTTGCCTTCCAAATATCAAGTCAAGAGTGAAGTTTGCATTCGTAGCAGAGCTTGGAGCCGTCAGGGTTCCTCTATGCAGCAACTTTTGGTTTGTTTGGAACCATTCTGTAATTTCGTTTTCGCGTCCAAGGCAGTATTGACATCAAATCAAAGAAGCTTTAAAATACAGCTTCTACAAGGATAAGTAAAATGAAAGCTTTCATATGGTTGCCGCTCATGGTAAAGGAAATTATCAGACGAAAGAGATAGTCCTTAGAAGTACCTTTCAAGTCTAAGAGTTTATGAAAGTAGTGAAGACTAATAGTGCCTGATAACTTGTCAAATTATTAGTGCATCTATAACATTTCTTTGTGAAAATATTTGTCAAATTGTTTCAGAATGATATAACTTTACTCCTAATTAAGTAGCCATTTTTCCAATTGGGCTGCTATGATGCTTGAGTAAGATTCTTCCAGATTATTTATCTAACAACACTCCCAACTTCAAATCAGTATGCTCAGTTATACGCATGGTTAACGCTAGATCTGGCTGGACATGGTGGATATAAATTTGCTTGTTTGTGCTAAATCTAGTGCATTTAGCACCTCAATTTGATCTTTTGGCCATGCCTCAATGTTTCTTCTTCTCTCTCTCTCCCTTAAATGATTCACTCTACAAAAGTGGGAAATGCAAGTTGAAACTGTTATGTTAACCTTGTTTTCAGAATTAAACAAAGCTTCTCAAGCTTAATCATGCATGCATGTTTTTATTAATTTTGATCAAAATGTTTTATGTATAAATAGTTTATTTGATTTTTGTTTTTTTTCACTTTTTACTCAAACAAGATCTCCGAGGCCAAGAAAAAAATTTCAAACTGGAAGTCTTAGAAGTTATCAGGTCTATAAAACTCAAATCGAAAATCATTTCTGGCTTTTGAAACATACGGAAACTCTTTGAGAATGTTATTCGGTACATTGAAAATTGAAAATAAGTGATGATAATAATTACTTTATTTTTAATTTCAACATCTTTAATCTAACTTATCATTTCTTTCATTTCTTCTTGTATATCAAATTTTTGTGTAGTTGAAATACATTCACCAATAGTTAGTTGGTCAAATACTTATTAACAGAAAAAACTATAATTTAATATTAGAACTGACTTTCGAATCAGATTAATTGATCCAATGAGCCAATTACTGATAAAAGCAAGAAAAAAAATGCATTTATGATATCTACTCATATTTTATTTTTATAGCATATTTGTAAAGGAATTTCTATAGCTTTAAAATAATTATTTTAATTTTAAAAAAAATGAAAAGACTTTCGAATAAACAATTTTTCGATTAGCAAAATTAACTCAACTGATAATTTAACCACAAGTTTTTTTTCCACATATTAGCTTTACCGAATAACAGCGTAAAAACTAAATAGAAACCGAATAACCTACTTCAACTTATCCAAGAAACAATTTTTTTTTACTAAAACTCATTTCTGAAAATCATTTAGTGCACACTTGTGGTGTATAAAATCATTCAATAAAAGAAATTTAGTTAAAATCATACAAGAACAAAGGTGGAATATTTCATAAAATGGAGGGGTACATAAATAAATATACGATATGGGATAAAACTTTTGTGAGAAATTTTCCAGCCACTTTTTATTTTATTTTATCTGTCACCTCTCATTTTTTGATATTCCAAAAATACTCTCAAATTATTTACTCAAAATTTTATTTTTTTGGAAAAAAATATTTACTATTATCAAAAACGAAATTTCCGGTATCTCAGACCAAATTTCTAGTATTTTTTTGTGGCGCATGCCAGAAATTCTTTGTATTTTACAAAATTTCTGATTTTTATTTATCAGATATTTTCAAATTTTCGGTCCAATCTAAAATTTTATATTTCCGGTATATTTTATTTAAGGTTTAAAAAACAATAAAAATTAAGTTCCAATATTATCGGAAATTTGAAATTTCCGATATATAAAAAAATATCGGAAATATAAAATTTCCAGTTATTTTTTGTACTGAAACCATACCGGAAATTTTAAATCTCCGGTATTTTTTCGGTATTAGATTTTTGAAATTTCTGGTACGAAACATCTACTACAGTAAAAATGGTAAATTTAACAGAATTTCAGATATTTCTTATGAAATTTCCGGTATGTACCGGAAATCATTAAATATCCAATATTTTTCTAGAGATATTTTGGTAAAAATACCATATTTGGGGATGTCAGATCTAATTGTGGGGTGGAAGGAAAAATTCTCAACTTTTGTTTATAAACTCCAGGCCCAATCCAAATAATTTTTGAAACGGCCCAACAAAAACAAACACATTTCATTTCATTTCATTTCATTTCATTCTTCAAGAATCAAAACCCTAAACCAACAAAAACTCAGCAGCTACATCGAATCAAACCATCATCTTCCCTTCAATTTCATCGCCTCACTCAACTATTCCCCGCCGGAATCTCTCTCCGGTCGCCACTAACGGTGATAATTTTTTTCTTCATTTTTCGAATTTCACGCACCGCGATTTTTGAACTTCCCCTTTTTTGAACTGTTTCAATTTTTTCTGTTATTCAATGTGTAGAAATTGTAGAATGCTGAAATGAATAGTTGATGAACTTGATTTTGTTAATCTGAGACTGATTTTGTTGTAGCTTTGAATAATCTGTTTGTGATTGTTGTTTGAATTTTGGTAGCTTGGATTGGAACAAATTGTTGTTGTTTGCTTTTAGGGTTTTAAGTTGTTGATTGATTCCACAATGTTCTGGTTTTTACTAGGGTTAGTAGGTTGTTACATGCTGCTCAGTTTTTGGGTATGTGTTTGTTTGTGTTTTTATGGTTTTCATTGTCGATGTCGTGTTAATTCAATTTCTGAGCTGAATTTTTCATCCACACTGCGATTGTTGACCTTAGCGTTATCATTTGTTTCGTTTTTGTTACTTTATTACTTTGTTGGTCAAGTAGCTTAGTAGTTAGACTCAAATGGTTTAAATGTGAAGAAGTGGGAAATCTCGGTTTTGAAAGCGTAGCATTCTCCTTATAGCTATCAAAAGTGTTGTACTTACGAGGTTTATTGTTTAGTTAAGGGATTTCTTGTTTTGTCACTTTAATATACATAAATTGTTGTTTTGTTACTTAAACATACATAAATGGTTGAGTGCTAATATAAATGTGTCCAACAGTATTGTAATTATTGGTAGACGTTAAACATCTGAATTTTATTAATCGAGAGATTTCATTTTAGCTTTAGAACATATGATGAAGTATTATCTGTTGATAAGATTGTTGCCAAACATTTGGTAGCTTAGATGCGGCCGAATTGTTGTAGATGGTTTAAAGATGTAGATACCTATACCACTTTGTTTTGTTCTGTTTTTTACATTCCTTGGTATGTTGCCACATGCTTCACAAATTGTCCTTTTCTTTTTCCGAAGTTTCTTTGTCAATGTCATCTTAATGGAATTTCTTAACTGATTTTTAACTTGTTCTGAACCTTTTTAGTACGTGTGTAACTTTTGGATATGTAAACACACCATTACTTTCATCCATATAGCTCAGTTTACACTTTTGTTGAATATATACTGTACTTTCTGACTGCAATTCTTGTTGTGCTGAAAATTGGGGAATAGAGTTTCTTTTTGTAATGGAGGTTTGTAAGATTGCTGAGTTGAATCCTTCTGTGATTTGTTTTATTGGTTTTTATCTGCTTCCGTAGTAGTTGAACACTTATTATTTTATGAATGAGCAGCCCAATCGTGTTGGGCTCTTGTTTTGGTGTAATAACTACAATGTTGTAATCTTCACATTTATACTGACTAAGTCTTATGCCTGATTTTATGGTGCCCTTGTCAATATCATTGTAATAGGATTTCTGAGCCGATTATTAACATGTTCTAGGCCTTTTAGAAGGTGTGAGTAACTTCTGGATATACATATATATTGACGCATGATTAATGTCATCCATTTAGCTTAGTTTACTCTTATACTGAATTAATACTTCACATTCTGACTACAATTCCTGTTCTATTGAAACTTGAGGAAATAGAAGTTCTTTCTGTAATGGAGGATGCCGAGAATGCCTTACAGTCATCAAAGAAAAGGGCTGCTGGACGAGAGCTGACAAAAGACACTCCTCTTGACGATGAGGAAGATGACGCTGACCTTAATGCTGGAACTTTCAAGAAAGCCAGTGACGAGGTTCTGGCATCCAGAAGAATCATCAAAGTAGCACGTCGCCAACAGACTAATTCTGCTCCTTCTTCAAACCCTTTTGCTGGAATCCGCTTATCTGCTCCTACTGAATCCATTGCCAAACCTGTTGAAGCTACTGCTGAAACACTACCGGAGAAAGCTAAGGATGAAGAAACTAAGCAGCCAGAGAGCAAAGCTCTTGAGGTGGAGGACAAATCTACTTCAAATAATGATGCTGCAGAAAAAAACAATGTAAGTAAGGAGCTTGCGGAGAAGGAGAGTATTGGCGACAACTCCAAGGTAGATAGTGAGCAAAGTAAGGATGAAAGTAAGATTGAAAATGAGGGCAAGAAGGAAGCTGCTGACAAGGAAGGTGCAGGTGAGATTGAAAAAGAATCGTCTACAGAAGAAAAAAATACTGAAAACAATGAAAAGAACGGAAATAGTGAAAGCAAGGATAAGGAAAACAAAGTAAGTGATGAGGCTACTGCTGAAGGTGGACCTTTCAAGTCATTTCAACAGCTTTCGAGTAGTCAAAATGCCTTCACAGGTCTTGTTGGAAGTGGTTTTTCTTCTTCCTTATTTTCCTTTGGAACTAAAACAAATGATGGGTCTGCTTTAGGTAGTGGAACTGGTTCTATTTTCGGCTTGAAACCTGACCAACCTCTGGGTCTAGGTTTATCAAACACTGGAACATCTGGTTTTGGGACCTCGGGAGCATCTTCCGTTTCCAAGAATGAAGCGCTGCAGGAAGTCATCGTTGAAACCGGTGAAGAAAACGAGGAAGTGGTTTTCAATGCAGATTCAGTGTTGTTTGAATTTGTAGATGGAGGTTGGAAGGAACGTGGAAAGGGAGAGGTGAAGGTGAATGTCACTAGTGGAACAGAAAAGAAGGCCAGAGTTCTTATGAGGTCCAAGGGAAATTACAGATTGATTTTAAATGCGCGTCTTTACCCTGAAATGAAGCTCACAAATATGGAGAAGAAGGGCGTCACCTTTGCCTGTGCAACTGAAGGGAAAACTGGTCTTTCGACATTTGCATTGAAGTTCAAAGATGGGTCCATAGTAGAAGATTTTAAGGCTGCTATTACTGCACATAAGGGTGAGGCATCTACAACTGTGAAGACACCAGAAAATTCTCCCAAGGCTGCTGATGTTTGAGCTATATATCCCTTTATACTCAATTTTCTCACAAACTCAGTCTCCTTAGTTACTGTTTTTGTTGTTGTTATGTCTTTGTATGACAGTTGAATCATATTTGAGACTTGTGTACTTTAATTTGAGTCAAACCTGTTATGGTAGGGGATAAAACTTGGATCTAAAATACAGAATTTTCGATCATGAAAACTACATGTAGTGTTGTTTAAATTTCTGAAATTAAGTATGAGGCAAGTTCTTGGATTAACCAACTCCCCAAGATGGTTTTACCATACAATAAGTTTACCGAAGTCAAGGTGAGTCGCTGCGATTTTGTGAAATTTCAAGTCCCCGGTGATATTAAATATGCACTATACTAGTAATGATTTTAATTTTATATGTCAGTTTGATAGAAATGTGAAGTGAGTATAGTTGCTACCTTTTTATATTGTAGAGACTGCCTCAATAGTTAGAATGGGAAATGAAGTTAATTTTTGAAATATGAAGATGTAGATTTGCTTTTCATATCATGACCTCTCATTAACTCGTAAAGGTCATGAAGGTGCTGCCCTGGAATGAAAACGGCAAGGTTCTTATTTACTACGCTACCAATTACTTTCTCTAGGCTATTTGTTAGGAGTCATAACCTCTCATTAACTCGTAAAGGTCATGAAGGTGCTGCCCTGGAATGAAAACGGCAAGGTTCTTATTTACTATGCTACCAATTACTTTCTCTAGGCTATTTGTTAGGAGTTTAGAAATTACCTTGTACTTGTAAATGGTAGGGCGTCAAGAAATTGGTCTATACTCCTTCAAAGCTTTAGCCTATGCAGACTTTGGAATGAGAGTTCAATGATGCAATTTAGGGCTTATAAATTTCGTCATATAAGAAGAGCAGACTTTGGAATGAGAGTTCAACGATGCAATTTAAGGCCTTATAAATTCCGCCATATAAGAAGAGCAAACTTTGGAATGAGAATTCAACGATGCAATTTAGGGCCTTATAAATTCCGCCATATAAGAGCAAACTTTGGGATGAGAGTTCAATGATGCAATTTAGGGTCTTATAAAGTTCGCCATATAAGAAGAGGGCCTTATAAATTCTGCCATATAAGAAGAATTATTTGACAGCATCACACATCTCCTTCTTCATAATATTCCAAGTTGTTTTTGAAGAAGCTAGTCTCATCTTGATTATAGGTTGTATTGCCATCCTCCCTAGTAATCTTTTTCATGCTTTTTTTGTTTATGTTTGGGTTTAATAGATGCGTGGAAATAAGCATTATTTCCACCACCTAATCTCAACCGGTCAACCTTTGCTTTTAATTTATTCATAACATAAATTGATGTTAGCCAATTCAGGAAGTTACTTTTGAGGTCAAACACACCACAATGTATTAATTGATTAGTACTCGAGACATGCTTAGTCTCAACTTTGTTATCATCCCGCGTCACCCATATACGACCATTAGGATGCTTGTCATAGTTATCTAGGACTAATCCCTTAAACTTCAACTTATCCCTAGCAACCTGAGCTTTACTATTCTTTATTATAGTTTCCAGCCAATTAACAATATCAAATTTGAGATTATAGAGATGGGAGCTAATTTGCTTAATCCTACTTGTCTTGTTTAGCCCCTTAAATGTTCCAAGATACCATCATGTTATATCTTTGATCATTAATGGTTCATTCAAAATCTTAGTGCATTAAGAACATGATCACAAAGATGAGATGTACCTTCTACAACTTGTCTTTCTCATTTCCTATTATTCTTCATTGTAGTCCAATTATTATCTTCTTTCTCTTTGGAATTCTCTACTATTGTTGTCTCTCGAGTCTCTTCCTTTTGTATGTGCTTTGACTTTCAAGTTTTATGGACTTTCCTTTGCTGAGTTTCCTCATAGCTATGCCTAACTCTTGACATTTTTGGCAAAATTTTGGCTTACATTCGTATTCTACTTGTTGCTTAATCTTGTTGCCTTCAGTATCCTTGATGGTGATCTCATTTGCAAGTGTTTGAGTAATATCCATCTCCACAAGGATTCTCGCATATGTGACCCTAAACTTTTATGCAATGCTTCATCAGTGACTACAAGAGTACCTAGACACATCTTATCTTGCTTAGACTCTTCTGACCCCCATAGAATCTAGAAACTAATAAATTTCATTCTCTAATCAAGATTTGTGGGGTCTGTCTCTACAATAATGCAAATTCAAACATAAAAGTAAAAAGATTAAGGAAAGCAACAATAATAATTTGTAAAACATATTTTATAGAACACCGTGATCAATACGTATACATGTATTCAGAGTAAGAGTACAAACAAACCCAACAAATAGAGAAAGATATTGAGAAGAAATGAAGGAAAGTAAAACATCTCGCAGATTGGCAGCTCCGATTAATGAAAAATCCACCCCTGGATCATTCATATGCAAGACTTTTCTCTTTTTTCTTTCTTTTTCTTTTCATTTCTTTTTAATATTTTTCCTTTTTATTTTTCTTAACCTCATAGCAACCAACAAATAAGAAAGCAATTATTTTTCTCCCCAACTTAAATGCAACCAAACATCAAAGTGTGAATACTCCATACTTTCTAGGACAAGGTAAAAATTCAAACCATAAATTATGGTTGAGAGTTCAAGAAAACAAATATCAAAATCCATTCAAAAAAAAGTGAACTAAATACTCATTGACAAGCATCAACTTCAACTATTAAATAGGGCGCACTAAGCAGGCTTGACCGTACTAAACGGTAGCAGGAAAATGCAGAAAAATCAGAACAACCTCTAACTTCTCGTGCCTAACCTCCACTAACACCTACACATCTCATTTATAAAATATACAAAATTTTCAACCTTGAGGGTGCCTCCCAACAAAAGCTTGTATTACGTTGTTAGCTCAACACCTTTATTTACGTACACATGCTCCTCCATATTACTTCGTTCACCGACATCTGCCAATAATCTGAGCAACACTTAAACAAACATAAACGAAAAACAAATAAATACAACCACATATGTAAAACAACTATAAGCAAGTATAAAATATATATATATATATATATATATATATATATATATATATATATATATAAAGTATACATTTGTACAAAATAGAAAAGTCCATTTATAACTATCTATACAAGTATACAATATAATAAGTTAATATACAAAATACAAAAGGATGTACAAAGCTCAAAACCATAGAAATCATTGCGATTCAATTCAATATCAAAACACCAATCCCAATTAACGACAACATTTTATGGACGAAGTAAAGCGGCAAGCAAAAGATGGAAAGTATTTCGGGTTTTATCGTATCCACATAGAACTTTGTGAGGGAAAAAATGTCATTCAACATTTTTCGTTGTTATGAGCTTAGGTTTAAATTGGTTGAAAGTAAAAAGTATTAACATGAAAATAAATACATTCTTCAGATAGGAGAAACATATCAGGCATGAATTTAAATCAATCGTCATAAACTTATGTTGTACCCTAAAATTCGCCCTCTTCTTTTCCGTATTTCTGGCTTATAATTCGATTGCATAAACATACATGTAGGTGCATGCATATCATTGATCATGGGGTTACTAGGTTCAAAACATCTCAAGTACGAAAGAAACGGCGTGTTTCAGCTATCTCAGATCATTTTGAGCCAAGAATCAATGTTTCTCGGTTCGTACGGCTATTTGCAAGATTTTTCGGTCAGGAAGCTATTTTGGCTTGGTTCCACAATCTTTGGAATTATATCAATATGTCCTCCGGTTTATCTATTCAGGTTGGAGGTCATTTCGTCAAGAAAATGAATTCATTCGCTTATTTCTTAATAAAGTGGATTTTGGGTTTTCGATGTGTTTCGGGCACTCCAGAGAGTGTATCTCACAGCTCGTCAAGTATCTTCTGATGAATTTTGACTGGCATGTCCCTCTCATTTTTATCTACAACTTTTGTTTGAAACCGGAAGCAAGTTATGTGAGGAAGGTCCCCACAAAATTCAATATCTCAAGAGGATTAAATTGAATTTTAGTGCTGAACCGTGTGTTCTGCCCACTAAAAAGTTCATATCTCTTAGCTAGAAACTCGAAACTGAGCGGGACCAATTTCTAAAATTCCGTATCGAAGCCTTCTACAACTTTCATTTACAACTCGGGAGCTGATTCCCCACTGTTTAAGACCAATTTTTTTATTCTTTGAACGTAATTTTGAGCTGAACCGAGCAATTTTCATCTGGTACGCGAACTTCAAAAAATCATATATCGCTTGTTTTTTATCGAAACAAGATGGGACCAGTGCCAAAAGTTCACAAATTTTGTTAGCTTCGGTTGTCTCTAAAACACTCAATTTCAAATTTTGATCAGAAGATCCTCGTTCGAGGCATTTTCCCCGAAGAGCGCATTGAGAATTCTGCACGTCGACGCCAAATTGAAACTTCAAAAATTCATATCACATGGACCGTTCATCTGATCGCATCAAAATTTTGATTCATTCATGCAAAATCGCGTTTCGGACATTTTTCGTTTACATTCCGACTTCAAATTCCACACGGATTAGGCTGTTTTGGATTGTGTACGAAAATCATTTTGATAATCGCGATTAGGACTTAATTGTGGATCCGACACTCCAAAGCCCAATTTTTCATATTATAAATATATTTTACCACTCACAAAATTGGTAGAGAGAATCATTTGTTAAATTTGACCCAAGAGCTCTCACTTTTCTCTCTCAACCTAAAGTTGCACAACCACCAACAACCACCACCGGAATTCCAAAATCACCACGCCGGAAAACTTTTTCTTATTTTTTCTTCTTCTTCTCTCTTTCTCCAGTACAACCCCATACTCTTCTATTCCCTTTCAATTTTCAAGGATCAAATCAAGCTTTTCATCAATCGAGAACATTGAAGAGCGTTTAAGGTGTCGAAGTGAAGAGTTGAAGTTTTCCTCTTCATTAATTCTCCAAGGATTCAAGATTCTACACTCTTATTATCATCAATTCAACTTTGATTTGGTATTTTCTTGGAGAATTACAAGATTTTCCTCATCAATTTCAACTCAAAGCTTCAAGTACAAGTAAGTGCTTATTTACTTAAGTGCTTATTTCAATCGATTTTTCAATTGTTGAATTTCTTGAAATTGAACATTGAGATTCCTTGAAAATTCCGTGTGGATTCCGATTATAGCATTTTTTTTGTCGAATTCATTGATCATGATCCATTTTTGGAGCCTTAAAGGTGTCGGTGTCAAACTTTCTACACACTACACACACCTACACTTGTGTTGTGACTTTGCATTGTATTTAGGTACTTGATGTGAGCATTTTGCATCACTAATTATATGATCATGCATCAAGTAATATGTAAATTCTTTGACATGCATTGAATCATTAATTTGAGGCTTATTTCATGCATTGAAATTGTGTTGAAATGTAGGAACTAACACCTAGTTTTTAGGTACACTTGCACTACATCTACACATTGCACACAACTCACACACACACACACACTTGAATTCATACATTGTGACATAATTTGCATCTTTGCATACCCATACATTTGCATGTAGGATAGTTGAATTAATTTGATATGGTGTTGTTTGACTTTTATGGCATAAAAATATCTTGAAAGTTCACTTTTCACAACACTTTGACACTTTGAACATCTAATTCCTCTCAATATTCTTACTGCATATAGTATTTAGTAGTATACGATATCACACTTCAGATTTTATTCATCTAAATACCTCAAATAAACTTGTTTCCAATGTGTTTTTGTGGTATTTAGATGAATAAAAATGCAAGTGTATGTGATATCATGTGCAAGTGATACATACTCAATGCAAATACTACCGAAATGCTATGCTGCATAACACATGCTATGTTCTCTAGAGCAAGGAGAGCAAGGACACGCGCTGATATGAATACTTTTCCAAATGAAATGAAACCGTGTACCACTCAACTGAGTGGCAAATTAATAAAATCAACAAAAGGCAGAAATCAAATTACTTTTCAGGTCTTGTTCTTTCGGGGCATCCGTAATAGTTGACGGGCTATTGATTTGAGAAGTTTGGCATGTTCGTAACTTGGTTGCAAAACTCGGTGGGAAGTCCTGCCAACATCGTATCGAGAACAGTGAACTGCAGTCCAATGGAAATAAACATGAAGCTTTTGTAAAGATTAAAATCTGGAATACAATGTCATAAAGGATTCTTTTAGGGATTCAATTATGTTACATGTGTGCTTAGAAGAAGATCAAATGTCCCTACATTTGGTTACTGAGTAAGGAACACAACACAATTCAAATGAATATATATGGAAGTATTAACCAAACTAATAGTGTAATGGCACTCAATATGTGGTTAATATCATTTCCATGCAAAGAGGAAGTTGTCAGACTACAACTGCATATTACATAGTATAATTCATTAATTACAATTTATTATCCAAATGCATTAATTAACACAGTAAAAACATGGGGAAAAACAAGAATGATCATCTTAAAAGGGAAAGCACACCAAACATGACCAATTTAAGTATTTTTATCTAGGAACCTTCTGACTTATTTAATCATGAGCAGTAAAAAGTACAAATGAGCCATAACTACGACAAAATTGAACATCAAAAAATCAAACCCATAAGTAACATAATCAATATGATTAGCTATAAACAAAAAAACATAAACCCATGGTAGTGGAAGGATAAGTAACAAAAAAGACTAAATATGTTATGTTGATATTGTCGGTTTCTCTTATTATGACTTGGGATTTACGATCAACCCTACCTAAAAGCATTAAACACCATTGTTTTTTAATGCTTTGTAAATTCCACATATCATTGAAAATTTAGAAGAAATTTTACAGTTCATTTATTTTGAGTGTTATTATATCTGCATTTAGTCATTATCGCTGACCTCCCAAAACAAAATACCAATCTCATAAAGCATGTAAGTGGAATCAAGCCAATAGGGAAAAGAGAGCTGACACCTTAGTAGTAAACAAATATAGTTGATAAATAGCAGCTATTGTTTTTATTGCATAACACACTATGTTCTCTAGAGCAAGGAGAGCAAGGACATGCGCTGATATGAATACTTTTCCAAATGAAATGAAACCATGTACCACTCAACTGAGTGGAAAATTAATAAAATCAACAAAAGGCAGAAATCAAATTACTTTTCAGGCCTTGTTCTTTCGGGGCATCCGTAATGGACGGCCTATTGATTTGAGAAGTTTGGCATTGGTTCGAACTTGGTTGCAACACTGTTGGTGAAGTCACAACATCGTGACAGTGAACTCGCAGGTCCAATGGAAATAAACATGAAGCTTTTGTAAAGATTAAAATCTGGAATACAGTGTCATAAAGGATTCTTTTAGGGATTCAATTATGTTACATGTGTGCTTAGAAGAAGATCAAATGTCCCTACATTTGGTTACTGAGTAAGGAACACAACACAATTCAAATGAATATATATGGAAGTATTAACCAAACTAATAGTGTAATGGCACTCAATATGTGGTTAATATCATTTCCATGCAAAGAGGAAGTTGTCAGACTACAACTGCATATTACATAGTATAATTCATTAATTACAATTTATTATCCAAATGCATTAATTAACACAGTAAAAACATGGGGAAAAAACAGCAACATATCATCTTAAAAGGGAAAGCACACCAAACATGACCAATTTAAGTATTTTTATCTAGGAACCTTCTGACTTATTTAATCATGAGCAGTAAAAAGTACAAATGAGTCATAACTACGACAAAATGGAACATCAAAAAATCAAACCCATAAGTAACATAATCAATATGATTAGCTATAAACAAAAAAACATAAACCCATGGTAGTGGAAGGATAAGTAACAAAAAAGACTAAATATGTTATGTTGATATTGTCGGTTTCTCTTATTATGACTTGGCTGATTTACGTATCCAACCCTACCTAAAAGCATTAAACACCATTGTTTTTTAATGCTTTGTAAATTCCACATATCATTGAAAATTTAGAAGAAATTTTACAGTTCATTTATTTTGAGTGTTATTATATCTGCATTTAGTCATTATCGCTGACCTCCCAAAACAAAATACCAATCTCATAAAGCATGTAAGTGGAATCAAGCCAATAGGGAAAAGAGAGCTGACACCTTAGTAGTAAACAAAGGTAGTTGATAAATAGCAGCCATTGTTTTATGCTGCATAACACATGCTATGTTCTCTAGAGCAAGGAGAGCAAGGACACGCGCTGATATGAATACTTTTCCAAATGAAATGAAACCGTGTACCACTCAACTGAGTGGCAAATTAATAAAATCAACAAAAGGCAGAAATCAAATTACTTTTCAGGTCTTGTTCTTTCGGGGCATCCGTAACAGTTGCGACGGGGCTATTGATTTGAGAAGTTTGGCATGCTGGTTCAGAACTTGGTTGCAACACTCTGTTGGTGGGAAGTCTGTTGCCAACATCAGGGCTGAGAACAGGTGAACCTGCAGGTCCAATGGAAATAAACATGAAGCTTTTGTAAAGATTAAAATCTGGAATACAGTGTCATAAAGGATTCTTTTAGGGATTAAATTTTGTTACATGTGTGCTTAGAAGAAGATCAAATGTCCCTACATTTGGTTACTGAGTAAGGAACACAACACAATTCAAATGAATATATATGGAAGTATTAACCAAACTAATAGTGTAATGGCACTCAATATGTGGTTAATATCATTTCCATGCAAAGAGGAAGTTGTCAGACTACAACTGCATATTACATAGTATAATTCATTAATTACAATTTATTAATTACAATTTATCATCCAAATGCATTAATTAACACAGTAAAAACATGGGGAAAAAAAACAGCAACAGATCATCTTAAAAGGGAAAGCACACCAAACATGACCATTTAAGTATTTTTATCTAGGAACCTTCTGACTTATTTAATCATGAGCAGTAAAAAGTACAAATGAGTCATAACTACGACAAAATGGAACATCAAAAAATCAAACCCATAAGTAACATAATCAATATGATTAGCTATAAACAAAAAAACATAAACCCATGGTAGTGGAAGGATAAGTAACAAAAAAGACTAAATATGTTATGTTGATATTGTCGGTTTCTCTTATTATGGCTTGGGTGATTTACGTATCCAACCCTACCTAAAAGCATTAAACACCATTGTTTTTTAATGCTTTGTAAATTCCACATATCATTGAAAATTTAGAAGAAATTTTACAGTTCATTTATTTTGAGTGTTATTATATCTGCATTTAGTCATTATCGCTGACCTCCCAAAACAAAATACCAATCTCATAAAGCATGTAAGTGGAATCAAGCCAATAGGGAAAAGAGAGCTGACACCTTAGTAGTAAACAAAGGTAGTTGATAAATAGCAGCTATTGTTTTATGCTGCATAACACATGCTATGTTCTCTAGAGCAAGGAGAGCAAGGACACGCGCTGATATGAATACTTTTCCAAATGAAATGAAACCGTGTACCACTCAACTGAGTGGCAAATTAATAAAATCAACAAAAGGCAGAAATCAAATTACGTTTCAGGTCTTGTTCTTTCGGGGAATCTGTAACAGTTGCGACGGGGTTATTGATTTGAGAAGTTTGGCATGCTTTGTCAGAAATTGGTTGCAACACTCTGTTGGTGGGAAGTCTGTTGCCAACATCAGGGCTGAGAACAGGTGAAAACGCGTGGTTGTACAATCCAACAGATAAAACCACGCGGTTGTACATTCCTATATAATATAATATAACTCAGGGAGTGAGCGAGCTAGCTATTAAGTCTTGAAGAAAATAAGAAGTACAAAATTTAATGTCTATAGTTATTAGTGCTTATAAGAAGCATTAATCCCAAGTTGTTTACCACAATTCACTTTTTACATGAAGACATTCGTGCAAAAATATATCATTTAGATAAGAAGCCTGAGGCCTGCAGCTTTTCAATCATCTCAGCAAGAATAGGACTAAGCAGCCCACTTGTCATCGCTGATCTGCATCAAAGATCCCAAGAAACTCGGCCTCAGGGACCCGGATTTTTATTATCCATATTTATGGGCATATGTCAGAATGGAACACTATGCACTAATATTATAAAAATACCTTTACGTTTTTTCAAAGTTGTATAAGCAACCTTGGCACTATCTCTCCGCTTGGATTTAGATTCGACCAGAATACCGCCTTCTACCTCCACTTGCGAGGTAAATATAGGCTTGTGAGCCTCGCCAGATTTATTGGTACTATATACAGGCAATGGAAATCCTTCCTTTTGAACTAACTCTTGCAAAAGATTCTTGTATACCCAAAGTTCTTCCTGAAATTCGGACAACCATGGATGTAAAGAGAACTAAAGAAAAGAGTTTATGTTATAGAGTGACAAAGTTATCTAATTGGTCATAAATGATTAAGCCTAACCTCTTGAACTCCGTTTGGTTATAATAATTTAAAAGCAACTTCAGCTGCTGCATGTTCAGCTTCCTTCAATGTAGAATAGAACATAGGACTCGGGAAGGTCTGTCCATCAATTGTAACTTTGCACTTGAAACGCTTAACATGCGGTGGACCCTCCCACTCAGTAGCATACTCCATGAGACTTATGTTATGTTGATATTGTCGGTTTCTCTTATTATGGCTTGGCTGATTTACGTATCCAACCCTACCTAAAAGCATTAAACACGATTGTTTTTTAATGCTTTGTAAATTCCACATATCATTGAAAATTTAGAAGAAATTTTATAGTTCATTTATTTTGAGTGTTATTATATCTGCATTTAGTCATTATCACGACCTCCTAGGATGGCAATGTATGGTCGGGGCGTTTAAGCACACCCACGGACCCGACCGACCGCTCGGGCTAAAAATTTTCACCCGCCCCTACCCCTAACAAGAACCGGGTTCACCCGCACCCGCCCGAATAAAATTTTTATTTTATTTTTAAATTTATATTTTTTTCAATAAAGTTAAAAATAAATAATTAAACTAAATACTTAATTATTTTAAAAGTATTTTTTAAGCTTGATAATTTTATTTAAATTTTATTTTCAAAAAAATAAATAATAATTCTAATAAATATAATATTATAACATTAAATAGTATAAAAAAGTGTAAATAAGTAATAAAACTATTAAAAACAAATAAAATAAAATAAATTTAGTTGGCGAGGAGGGCGGGGCGGGTATTACCATCACCCGTCCCCCGCACCCGACCAGAATTAAAACGGTTTTACCCGGGTTAAACCCTTGGCGGGCGCAATGGGCCGGTTTATTTGCCACGTCTACCTCCCAAAACAAAATACCAATCTCATAAAGCATGTAAGTGGAATCAAGCCAATAGGGAAAAGAGAGCTGACACCTTAGTAGTAAACAAAGGTAGTTGATAAATAGCAGCTATTGTTCTATGCTGCATAACACATGCTATGTTCTCTACAGCAAGGAGAGCAAGGACACGCGCTGATATGAATACTTTTCCAAATGAAATGAAACCGTGTACCACTCAACTGAGTGGCAAATTAATAAAATCAACAAAAGGCAGAAATCAAATTACTTTTCAGGTCTTGTTCTTTCGGGGCATCCGTAATAATTTGATTTGAGAAGTTTGGCATCGGTTCGAACTTGCAACACTGTGGGTGGGAAGTCACCAACATCGGTCGAAACAGTGAACCCGCAGTCCAATGGAAATAAACATGAAGCTTTTGTAAAGATTAAAATCTGGAATACAGTGTCATAAAGGATTCTTTTAGGGATTCAATTATGTTACATGTGTGCTTAGAAGAAGATCAAATGTCCCTACATTTGGTTACTGAGTAAGGAACACAACACAATTCAAATGAATATATATGGAAGTATTAACCAAACTAATAGTGTAATGGCACTCAATATGTGGTTAATATCATTTCCATGCAAAGAGGAAGTTGTCAAACTACAACTGCATATTACATAGTATAATTCATTAATTACAATTTATCATCCAAATGCATTAATTAACACAGTAAAAACATGGGAAAAAAACAGCAACAGATCATCTTAAAAGGGAAAGCACACCAAACATGACCAATTTAAGTATTTTTATCAAGGAACCTTCTGACTTATTTAATCATGAGCAGTAAAAAGTACAAATGAGCCATAACTACGACAAAATTGAACATCAAAAAATCAAACCCATAAGTAACATAATCAATATGATTATCTATAAACAAAAAAACATAAACCCATGGTAGTGGAAGGATAAGTAACAAAAAAGACTAAATATGTTATGTTGATATTGTCGGTTTCTCTTATTATGACTTGGCTGATTTACGTATCCAACCCTACCTAAAAGCATTAAACACCATTGGTTTTTAATGCTTTGTAAATTCCACATATCATTGAAAATTTAGAAGAAATTTTACAGTTCATTTATTTTGAGTGTTATTATATCTGCATTTAGTCATTATCGCTGACCTCCCAAAACAAAATACCAATCTCATAAAGCATGTAAGTGGAATCAAGCCAATAGGGAAAAGAGAGCTGACACCTTAGTAGTAAACAAATATAGTTGATAAATAGCAGCTATTGTTTTTATTGCATAACACACTATGTTCTCTAGAGCAAGGAGAGCAAGGACATGCGCTGATATGAATACTTTTCCAAATGAAATGAAACCATGTACCACTCAACTGAGTGGCAAGTTAATAAAATCAACAAAAGGCATAAATCAAATTACTTTTCAGGCCTTGTTCTTTCGGGGCATCAGTTGCGACGGGGCTATTGATTTGAGAAGTTTGGCATGTTGGTTCAGAACTTGGTTGCAACACTCTGTTGGTGGGAAGTCTGTTGCCAACATCAGGGCTGAGAACAGGTGAAAACGCGTGGTTGTACAATCCAACAGATAAAACCACGCGGTTGTACATTCCTATATAATATAATATAACTCAAGGAGTGAGCGAGCTAGCTATTAAGTCTTGAAGAAAATAAGAAGTACAAAATTTAATGTCTATAGTTATTAGTGCTTATAAGAAGCATTAATCCCAAGTTGTTTACCACAATTCACTTTTTACATGAAGACATTCGTGCAAAAATATATCATTCAGATAAGAAGCCTGAGGCCTGCAACTTTTCAATCATCTCAGCAAGAATAGGACTAAGCAGCCCACTTGTCATCGCTGATCTGCATCAAAGATCCCAAGAAACTCGGCCTCAGGGACCCGGATTTTTATTATCCATATTTATGGGCATATGTCAGAATGGAACACTATGCACTAATATTATAAAAGTACCTTTACGTTTTTTCAAAGTTGTATAAGCAACCTTGGTTGCAGTCATCTCTGCCTGCTTCTTGGATTTAGATTCCTGACCCGTAAATACCGCCCCTTCTACCTCCACTTGCGAGGTAAATATAGGCTTGTGAGCCTCGCCAGATTTATTGGTACTATATACAGGCAATGGAAATCCTTCCTTTTGAACTAACTCTTGCAAAAGATTCTTGTATACCCAAAGTTCTTCCTGAAATTCGGACAACCATGGATGTAAAGAGAACTAAAGAAAAGAGTTTATGTTATAGAGTGACAAAGTTATCTAATTGGTCATAAGTGATTAAGCCTAACCTCTTGAACTCCGTTTGGTGATAATAATTTAAAAGCAACTTCAGCTGCTGCATGTTCAGCTTCCTTCAATGTAGAATAGAACTTAGGACTCGGGAAGGTCTGTCCATCAATTGTAACTTTGCACTTGAAACGCTTAACATGAGGTGGACCCTCCCACTCAGTAGCATACTCCAAGAGACTTATGTTATGTTGATATTGTCGGTTTCTCTTATTATGGATTGGCTGATTTACGTATCCAACCCTACCTAAAAGCATTAAACACGATTGTTTTTTAATGCCTTGTAAATTCCACATATCATTGAAAATTTAGAAGAAATTTTATAGTTCATTTATTTTGAGTGTTATTATATCTGCATTTAGTCATTATCGCTGACCTCCCAACAGGGATGGCAACGGGGCGGGTCGGGGGCGGGTTTAAGCACACCCAGACCCGCATCCGCATCCCAGACCCAGATCCGCATCCGCACCCGTTCGGGGCTAAAAAAATTTCACCCACCCCCACCCCCAACAAGAAACGGGTTCACCCGCACCCGCCCGAATAAAATTTTTATTTTATTTATAAATTTATATTTTTTTCAATAAAGTTAAAAATAAATAATTAAACTAAATACTTAATTATTTTAAAAGTTTTTTTCAAGTTTGATAATTTTATTTAAATTTTATTTTCAAAAAAATAAATAATAATTCTAATAAATATAATATTATAACATTAAATAGTATAAAAAAGTGTAAATAAGTAATAAAACTATTAAAAACAAATAAAATAAAATAAATTTAGTTGGCGGGTGCGGGGCGGGTATTACCATCACCCGCCCCCGCACTCGTAAATTAAAAACGGGTTTTACCCGCACCCGCCCACGGTTAAACCGGGTTTTCCATGCAAATTTCGGGGCGGGGGCGGGCGGGCCCCAGCGGGGCCGGGTTTATTTGCCATGTCTACCTCCCAAAACAAAATACCAATCTCATAAAGCATGTAAGTGGAATCAAGCCAATAGGGAAAAGAGAGCTGACACCTTAGTAGTAAACAAAGGTAGTTGATAAGTAACAGCTATTGTTTTATGCTGCATAACACATGCTATGTTCTCTAGAGCAAGGAGAGCAAGGACACACGCTGATATGAATACTTTTCCAAATGAAATGAAACCGTGTACCACTCAACTGAGTGGCAAATTAATAAAATCAACAAAAGGCAGAAATCAAATTACTTTTCAGGTCTTGTTCTTTCGGGGCATCCGTAACAGTTGCGACGGGGCTATTGATTTGAGAAGTTTGGCATGCTGGTTCAGAACTTGGTTGCAACACTCTGTTGGTGGGAAGTCTGTTGCCAACATCAGGGCTGAGAACAGGTGAACCTGCAGGTCCAATGGAAATAAACATGAAGCTTTTGTAAAGATTAAAATCTGGAATACAGTGTCATAAAGGATTCTTTTAGGGATTCAATTATGTTACATGTGTGCTTAGAAGAAGATCAAACGTCCCTACATTTGGTTACTGAGTAAGGAACACAACACAATTCAAATGAATATATATGGAAGTATTAACCAAACTAATAGTGTAATGGCACTCAATATGTGGTTAATATCATTTCCATGCAAAGAGGAAGTTGTCAAACTACAACTGCATATTACATAGTATAATTCATTAATTACAATTTATTAATTACAATTTATCATCCAAATGCATTAATTAACACAGTAAAAACATGGGAAAAAAACAGCAACAGATCATCTTAAAAGGGAAAGCACAGCAAACATGACCAATTTAAGTATTTTTATCTAGGAACCTTCTGACTTATTTAATCATGAGCAGTAAAAAGTACAAATGAGCCATAACTACGACAAAATTGAACATCAAAAAATCAAACCCATAAGTAACATAATCAATATGATTAGCTATAAACAAAAAAACATAAACCCATGGTAGTGGAAGGATAAGTAACAAAAAAGACTAAATATGTTATGTTGATATTGTCGGTTTCTCTTATTATGGCTTGGCTGATTTACGTATCCAACCCTACCTAAAAGCATAAAACACAATTGTTTTTTAATGCTTTGTAAATTCCACATATCATTGAAAATTTAGAAGAAATTTTACAGTTCATTTATTTTGAGTGTTATTATATCTGCAATTAGTCATTATCGCTGACCTCCCAAAACAAAATACCAATCTCATAAAGCAAGCAAGTGGAATCAAGCCAATTGGGAAAAGAGAGCTGACACCTTAGTAGTAAACAAAGGTAATTGATAAATAGCAGCTATTGTTTTATGCTGCATAACACATGCTATGTTCTCTAGAGCAAGGAGAGCAAGGACACGCGCTGATATGAATACTTTTCCAAATGAAATGAAACCGTGTACCACTCAACTGAGTGGCAAATTAATAAAATCAACAAAAGGCAGAAATCAAATTACGTTTCAGGTCTTGTTCTTTCGGGGAATCTGTAACAGTTGCGACGGGGTTATTGATTTGAGAAGTTTGGCATGCTTTGTCAGAAATTGGTTGCAACACTCTGTTGGTGGGAAGTCTGTTGCCAACATCAGGGCTGAGAACAGGTGAAAACGCGTGGTTGTACAATCCAACAGATAAAACCACGCGGTTGTACATTCCTATATAATATAATATAACTCAAGGAGTGAGCGAGCTAGCTATTAAGTCTTGAAGAAAATAAGAAGTACAAAATTTAATGTCTATAGTTATTAGTGCTTATAAGAAGCATTAATCCCAAGTTGTTTACCACAATTCACTTTTTACATGAAGACATTCGTGCAAAAATATATCATTTAGATAAGAAGCCTGAGGCCTGCAGCTTTTCAATCATCTCAGCAAGAATAGGACTAAGCAGCCCACTTGTCATCGCTGATCTGCATCAAAGATCCCAAGAAACTCGGCCTCAGGGACCCGGATTTTTATTATCCATATTTATGGGCATATGTCAGAATGGAACACTATGCACTAATATTATAAAAATACCTTTAATTTTTTTCAAAGTTGTATAAGCAACCTTGGCTGCAGTCATCTCTGCCTGGTTCTTGGATTTAGATTCCTGACCTGTAAATACCGCCCCTTCTACCTCCACTTGCGAGGTAAATATAGGCTTGTGAGCCTCGCCAGATTTATTGGTACTATATACAGGCAATGGAAATCCTTCCTTTTGAACTAACTCTTGCAAAAGATTCTTGTATACCCAAAGTTCTTCCTGAAATTCGGACAACCATGGATGTAAAGAGAACTAAAGAAAAGAGTTTATGTTATAGAGTGACAAAGTTATCTAATTGGTCATATTACTTTTCAGGTCTTGTTCTTTCGGGGCATCCGTAACAGTTGCGACGGGGCTATTGATTTGAGAAGTTTGGCATGCTGGTTCAGAACTTGGTTGCAACACTCTGTGGGTGGGAAGTCTGTTGCCAACATCAGGGCTGAGAACAGGTGAACCTGCAGGTCCAATGGAAATAAACATGAAGCTTTTGTAAAGATTAAAATCTGGAATACAATGTCATAAAGGATTCTTTTAGGGATTCAATTATGTTACATGTGTGCTTAGAAGAAGATCAAATGTCCCTACATTTGGTTACTGAGTAAGGAACACAACACAATTCAAATGAATATATATGGAAGTATTAACCAAACTAATAGTGTAATGGCACTCAATATGTGGTTAATATCATTTCCATGCAAAGAGGAAGTTGTCAGACTACAACTGCATATTACATAGTATAATTCATTAATTACAATTTATTAATTACAATTTATCATCCAAATGCATTAATTAAAACAGTAAAAACATGGGAAAAAAACAGCAACAGATCATCTTAAAAGGGAAAGCACACCAAACATGACCATTTAAGTATTTTTATCTAGGAACCTTCTGACTTATTTAATCATGAGCAGTAAAAAGTACAAATGAGCCATAACTACGACAAAATTGAACATCAAAAAATCAAACACATAAGTAACATAATCAATATGATTAGCTATAAACAAAAAAACATAAACCCATGGTAGTGGAAGGATAAGCAACAAAAAAGACTAAATATGTTATGTTGATATTGTCGGTTTCTCTTATTATGGCTTGGGTGATTTACGTATCCAACCCTACCTAAAAGCATTAAACACCATTGTTTTTTAATGCTTTGTAAATTCCACATATCATTGAAAATTTAGAAGAAATTTTACAGTTCATTTATTTTGAGTGTTATTATATCTGCATTTAGTCATTATCGCTGACCTCCCAAAACAAAATACCAATCTCATAAAGCATGTAAGTGGAATCAAGCCAATAGGGAAAAGAGAGCTGACACCTTAGTAGTAAACAAAGGTAGTTGATAAATAGCAGCTATTGTTTTATGCTGCATAACACATGCTATGTTCTCTAGAGCAAGGAGAGCAAGGACACGCGCTGATATGAATACTTTTCCAAATGAAATGAAACCGTGTACCACTCAACTGAGTGGCAAATTAATAAAATCAACAAAAGGCAGAAATCAAATTACTTTTCAGGTCTTGTTCTTTCGGGGCATCCGTAATGTATGACGGGCTATTGATTTGAGAAGTTTGGCATCTGGTTCGAACTTGGTTGCAACACTGGTGGGAAGTCTATTGCCAACATCAGGGCTGAGAACAGGTGAACCTGCAGGTCCAATGGAAATAAACATGAAGCTTTTGTAAAGATTAAAATCTGGAATACAGTGTCATAAAGGATTCTTTTAGGGATTAAATTTTGTTACATGTGTGCTTAGAAGAAGATCAAATGTCCCTACATTTGGTTACTGAGTAAGGAACACAACACAATTCAAATGAATATATATGGAAGTATTAACCAAACTAATAGTGTAATGACACTCAATATGTGGTTAATATCATTTCCATGCAAAAAGGAAGTTGTCAAACTACAACTGCATATTACATAGTATAATTCATTAATTACAATTTATCATCCAAATGCATTAATTAACACAGTAAAAACATGGGAAAAAAACAGCAACAGATCATCTTAAAAGGGAAAGCACACCAAACATGCGTCGTATGTGTCCTTTTTAGTATATTAGTGATGTTTTACTTCTATTAGAGGCTAATTTTGCATTTGACATTTTTAAGGGTTTAATTGTTACTTTTTACTGCTGATGATTAAATAAGTCAGAAGGTTCTTAGATATTTAGCTAGAGCGTAATGCAAAAATATTTTGTTGCAGAAGTGAGCACAGGGTAGAAAAGATAAGGGCTTTGATGACTCACCGTTGTCTTTGTTGGGTGGATCCTGAATGACTAATCCAGGGCTTACAGATGTTTCTCCATTAGAAGGGTGTTGCAAACCAGTCATGACATTTTCCTTATAGAAGTCATGTGAAAACACAGAAGCTTGTCTATCATGAGCTGACAAACAAAAGTAATGAGAGAGTATTACAAACAAAAGTAATGAGAGAGTATTATGTCTAGTAGATAGGAAAAAAAATCTTACTAGTGTATCTTAATATGATGATGATGGTGATAATGATGATAACAAAAAAAAATGTAGATGTTACTATAATTGAAAAGTGTACCTTTATTATTTGATTCTACAAAGGAATAAGACATTAAAATTCAATAACTAGATAAACAAAACAAAACTACAGTTCAAGAGTTCTAGTCAAGATTATGCTTTAGTAGTTTAAGTCTTTTCAATATTTTTGTTTATTTCAATTATTTAGCTAGAGCGTAATGCAAAAATATTTGAGCATAATTTTCTGCCTTTATTGCATTAATGGGATAGGGCAACCTCTTCCTTTTATTCCTGGTGCCCATCCTTCGAATAAGTTCAAAGAGTCTTTATCCGTGCAACTAGGCTATATTTTTCTGTGTTCACTGACTACGTTGTACTATTTGTGCTTTTTTTCCTAAAAAAATATGCAGTATCTATCTTTTTAATAGCTCAAAGGTTGTCCAATAATTTCTTAATAACATCTCGTGTATTGAAAATGATAAAAATTGTCAATAGAGTCTACAAATCAGAGCCACGGTAAATTTATAGAAGACAAAGGTAAAGAGCAAAGAAGAAATATGTACTAATAATTAAGTAGATTAATTATGGATATTTAACAATCAAACAGACAATAAAAAACTTCTAATTAGTTATTTTAAGTTAACTTTATACTACTAGACGATTAACACATAAAGATATCAAGGCAACATAATATATGATTTATGAGCACTCAATAACAACGTAAACAAATATACCTGTACAAAAACAACTCTACAAATATCCTAAAATACGCTACTCCATACTTCCTATTGCATTGTTTTGTGGTCAAGGGTAAGATCGATAGTCAAATGCATGTTGGGATACAAATAAGATCCTTTACCCCATAATTATACTCTTATACGTCAAATTCAACTTTCAAGAAACTCGGCCTCAGGGACCCAGATTTTTATTATCCATATTTATGGGCATATGTCAGAATGGAACACTATGCACTAATATTATAAAAGTACCTTTACGTTTTTTCAAAGTTGTATAAGCAACCTTGGTTGCAGTCATCTCTGCCTGCTTCTTGGATTTAGATTCCTGACCCGTAAATACCGCCCCTTCTACCTCCACTTGCGAGGTAAATATAGGCTTGTGAGCCTCGCCAGATTTATTGGTACTATATACAGGCAATGGAAATCCTTCCTTTTGAACTAACTCGTGCAAAAGATTCTTGTATACCCCAAGTTCTTCCTGAAACTCGGACAACCATGGATGTAAAGAGAACTAAAGAAAAGAGTTTATGTTATAGAGTGACAAAGTTATCTAATTGGTCATAAGTGATTAAGCCTAACCTCTTGAACTTCGTTTGGTGATAATGATTTAAAAGCAACTTCAGCTGCTGCATGTTCAGCTTCCTTCAAGGTATAATAGAACTTAGGACTCGGGAAGGTCTGTCCATCAATTGTAACTTTGCACTTGAAACGCTTAACATGAGGTGGACCCTCTCATATCTACGCACATCCTTTGTCTGTATTATCTGGATAGTTTCTTGCAGGTTTATTGGATATACGTCGAGTGTGTATAGACATACATTCTTGACCGTGCATATCGATGCACATCCTTTATCTGTATTGTCTGGATTACGATCTTGTACAGGTGTATTTGCTTCAGATGTGTATGACAACACAATCTGATTATGCTTTTTGTGCCTCCGCACACTTCTCACCGGATTTCTTTATTGCGTGCCAGCAGTACTTGAAGTTTTCTGGAGTATTTCTATAGCTCGCAGTGCTCTTCGGATTTAATATTCGTTTGGTATTTATTTTACTTTGTTTACCGCATTTCTTTACCGCTTTTCTAGAGAGCATGAGAAGTAGGATTTTACCGCTTTCCTTGCCATGAGAAGTAGAAATAGAGATGTATGAAGGGGCTTCCGTAGTTGGAGCATGTTCAGAACCCTCCGTTTATTTAAAGACCCGTTTAGGGCGCTTCTGTTTGCTAATTGTGTTTGGTTTGTTTAAAATCCTCCATCTGCATAGGGAGGTAATTCTCAGTAAGTGTTTATATTTGTGCTTGCATAGGTTAGAGTGGTTAGGACACCCGACATGGTACCACCAAGCAAAGTCCCACTTTTTATATTTCCTGTCATCGAGTCATTGATATATGGGCAAGCCGGAAGAAAGGGTCCGCAATCAACCCCTCGCACAGTTCTAGTCTGTGTCAGCTCAGCACACGCGAATTGTGTTGCTTCCTTTATTGAGTCAATAACAAAAGTGGCAAGAGTTCCCCATTCTGACTCTCCACATTTTCCTGGGGTTCGCATTTATTGCAGAACTCGCATCATTTGCTCTTCACAGGAATCGGATGTGTCGGCTCCTGGTTGACTCACGGTATGCTCGTTACCGTCGAGGCTATGGGACTTCCTCCTGCGCTTGTGTGCCATTTGTTTGTTTGCATTGCATTGTTTGTGTGCTTTTGCCAAAGCACTTGTTTGTTTATCCCTTTGTCGCCTTCGACTCTACTTTAGTTAGTGATTCGAGATGGACATAGACTTAGGTTTTAAACCTTTTCCATCCTTTTTTTGTCATCTTCGACTCTACTTTAGCTAGCGATTCGAGATAGACATAGATCTAGGTTGTAAACGTTTGCCATGTTCCTTTAGGATTCTCTCGACTTTATCTTAGGTAGTGATTCGAGTTAGACCTTAGGTCGTAATCCATGCATGATGACATTAGGGATAGCATTAGATAGTTTCCTTTGTTTGTTTTCCAGTTTCTTTTGCATCCATGCATATAATAAAACTAAAATTTGTTTTCTTTTTTTTTTTTGAAAATTAAAACACTTAATAATGGTTCAAACTCCTTTTTCAAGGTAAAAACAACCAACCAAATGCAAACATTTTTACCTACGGGTTTTATTTATTGTGTTTTAAATTATTTTGTATAATTAAAAAACACATAACCCATCAAAACATGTGAGCCGAACTACGGTGCTCTGACTTTCCCATTGCACGCGGGAATACGTAGGCATCTTGTCACGGGGCTCGATCGAGCAAACTTTGTAAATACTTCATTCTTTTCCCCGTGCTTTCTTTATTTTCTTTTCTTTCACATGCATTCTCTTTTAGCATACAGATGTAGCAATTAAGTAGTAAATAGATATAAACACACCCATTAGATTGAAAATAGAAGTGGAGAGTACTACGTAGGGTGCTAATACCTTCCCTTCGCGTAATAGATTCCCTTACCCTATCTCCCGGTCGCAAGACCGTGCCTTATCCCTTTTAGGTTTTTGCGATGCGTTTACCTTTCTCCATTTGCAAGATAAAAAAACGTTCGATGACGACTTCATTGATATAGTTATCAGATGATGTTCAGCCAGTTGTTTCAACTTAAACTTATCGATCAGTTGTACTCAATATACAATATTCGTCAAAATTATCACATATCTCTCATGTAAGTGTCCATTTCTGCAACACCTACGAGATGCACCATAACTAAAGTTATGTCTAACACAAAGTTGCGAAAACAACTATATTCTCGCATCATCGATGTCTCGTGCAAAATAACAACACAGAAGCATTAATTTTCGATACTCAAGTGATAAATTTCCTTCCCTAATCAAGATTTGTGATGTTTATCTCTACAACAACACAAATCCAAACATAAATGTAATAAGATTAAGGAAAACAACAATAATGATTTGTAAAACATATTTTATACAACACCATTATGTTCATATGTATATATGTTCATAGTAATACTACAAACAAATCCAAAAAATAGAGAAAAACATAGAGAAAAAATGAAGGAAAACTAAACATCTCACAGGTTGTCAAATTCGATTGATGAGAAATTCGCCTTCGAATAATCCATATGCAAGACCCAAATGTAGTTTTCTAACTAATCCTACCAAAAAATTAAGAGGTGATGAGTTGGGTCTAAAACTTCCGAAAACATAAACTTCACAAATGAAATACAAAATAATATAAAAACAAAATCTAACCGATCGTGCTAAGCGGGCTTGGCGCTCTAAACACGACTTCACTTAAATTACACATAAATCCTGTTAAGCGGGTTAATCACGCTTAGCGGGCTCAGAAAACCAGACGCTACCAAAATTGGGAAAACTTGTGGTAGTGTGCAAGAGGGCGTAATAAGCAGACTTATTCTTGAATTTCTTTCGAAAACGTGTATATGGAGTCGTGTTTTCAATACTTTATTTCTCAATGCTTCAAACATACAACAAATACCTACAAAATAAATGAAAACTATCAAATGGTACACTATTTACATAAAAACTCAACTATACACAAATTAAACGCATTCACAAACAAAACAAGGTTTATTCAAAGGATAATAACAAAAAGTATCGATAAGTGCAACAAAACTTACATACAAAAATAACTACAATTTGCACTTATCAATTAGTGTCGTACGAAGCATGTCCTTCTTCAAATTGAAATTAGGATTCTAATCCTTTAGAAGCATCAACATATTATGAATTGTGTATGGTCATTTCATGAGTACCACTTTCTTATCTTGAAAGGCTTGTAACCTTAGTATAAAATACATTTCATCGTTGTAAAACATCTTAGATAGCTTAACAAAATTCAAATTCTTCATCATGAATTGCTTGGACGTGTTCATGTTCAAGTTTTCTCTCAAAATGTACATTATAAACACATATTCCCAGTATTTCAGTTCTGAGATGATATCATTCACTTTGATTTTTCAACCTCGACATCACCATTTACAATTTGTGGAGCTACAAACTTAATTTGCATTCCTTTTGTCGAATTTCTGTTACCACTAACAACATCCATCCATAATTTCTTCCAATCTTTATCTCGCTTCTCTATTTTTACTTTGTGATTTTCCTCTTCCACCATTTTAAGGTTTACATCTTAGTGTTATGTGCTACCATAGTTTCCTTTAGAATATCACCAATACTTGAATTATGTGTCACATTCGCCTGGAGTGGTTGTTTATAGGTGTTGTCATAGCTAGTCCGTGATTTGGACACCTATTTATGCGACCGACCTCATCCCCTTACGCCCACGAGTCAATAAATTATGCTCTCTCCGTCCCAAAATACTTGTCACATAAAAATTATCTATCCCAAATAGGGATGTCAATGGGGCGGGGCGGGGCCGGGGGGACACTTCCCCATCTTTTTCCCCGCCATCAAATTCATTCCCCGTCCCCGTCCCCGATCTCCGTCACGGGAATTTCTATCCCATCCCGTTCCATGGATCCCGTTTCATGGGATCCCCATAGATCCTACATTTATTCATTAATATTTTATTTTTTTAAAATGTTTATATTTTCTATAAAAATAAAAAGCACAAAGAATTCACATATTTATTATGTTATTAAAAAATACTAGTATTTGACATTTATTATTTTTTATTAAAAATACTAATGGAACACAAAATAATAATATTTACATTTCTCTAATACTAATATTTACATTTCTCTAATACTAATATTTACATTTCTCTAATACTAATGGAACACAAAATACTAATATTTACATTTCTCTCTCTTAATAAATACATGAATATTTATTTATTTATTTTTATAAATAAACATAAAGGAAATGACTAAAAAACCTAATCTAAAATATATATATTAAATTAACTATATTAAAATAATAGGCGGGGTCATGTGTATGGTCCCAAATGCTCTCGGGAATTTTTCTCCCATCCCGCGGGAAAATTCCATCTTTGGGGCCCGGCGTTCGATCCCCATTAACAGGTCCAAACTGACATCCCTAATCCCAAAATACTAGTCACATTACCAATACAATTTTAATTTTCATCTTTCAATTATATCTTAAAATTAATACTCTTAATTTATTATTTTCTCCTTAGGTGTTAATTCTAATTTGAATGCGCCAACAATTAATAAGAATAATTTAGTAAAGTCATTATTCTATCTCATTTATTTATTACATTTTCTTAATATATATAAAAGTATCAAATACCATAACTAATTTGAGACGGAGTGAATATAATATTGAAAAATATTAATAAATGTAATTTAACATTAAATAAATTTTAATTTCAATTAAATATAATTTAACATAATTTTTTTTAAAATTTATTTGACTTTTTAATAAATTATTTACTTTATTCAAAATTCTATATTTATGAGGATTTTTTTTTGTCTATAACAACTATTCACATGCTTATAGTTTCTAAATTTAAATAAATAAATAAATATCTCATAATGGATCATCAATATTATTCCACGTATCAAAATTTCGAGATTCATTCAACTTATGCCACCCTCTATATCACGTGCCAGGAGTTGACGAATCGCATGATCCCAAATCTTAAATTACCGAGATTACCCCTAACAAAGTCAGATAATTTCTTCACACGTAATCTTCTATTTTAACTCCAAAACTTTTCTCCCTTTCTCAATTGGTGATTTTCACTCCAAAATCTAGGGTTTCAGATCCCAATTTCTCTTCAATTTCGTTCTTCAATTAGGGTTCCGATTCAGTTTTTTTAGGTTTTATTCGTTTGATTTGAATCGATTTTGAAGAAATTTTGGTTATTTGGTTATCGAGTTTCGATTTTCAGGGTTTTGGAATTCGTGGATTAGGTTTTTTGTGGGGTTTTGTTGGTTTTTTGATATGGCGAATTCTGTTGAAGATGATGTTGATTACGAGAGTGATCCTGAGGAGGCGAAGAGATCGCTTCTTACAATGCGGAGGCGTGAGGCGAGTGATGATGAGGAGGAAGAGGTAGAAGGGGAAGGGGAAAGAGAGGATTCAGTTAAGAGTGAGGATCTTCGCGGTAGGGTTAGGTCGGATGATTCGGATGGGGAGGGTGGTGTGGCTGATTATGATGAAGAGGAAGTTGATGAGGAAGAAGAAGAGTATGATGAGGTTGAAGAAGAAGAAGAGTATGAGGAAGTGTATGAGGAGAAGGGTGTGCGTAGGGTTGTGGGTTCTGTGATTGGGGTTAAGGAGTCTGATGGGGAGGTTGTACCTTCTTTGGAAGATGATTCTGCTGAGGTTGAGGTTAATTTGGAGGAGAAAAAGGAGAATGAACCATTTGCTGTGCCTACTGCTGGTGCTTTTTACATGCATGATGATCGTTTTAGGGACAATTCTGGGGCTCGCCAAAGGTATCTTTTTTGTGATTTTGCTTTTTATCAAATGTACCTTAGTGAATATGTTTAGATTATTAGACTTTTTGTGTTAACTTGACTAGGAATATTGTAGCTTAGTTTTAGACCTGGTCATAGAATATTTTATATGTAGCACAAAAACTATAGATCGAAAGTCTGCCCAACATGATATGGTTGGTTACACTGTTATCAAATAGCGACACAATGGAGGTTATGGTGGATATGCCATGGACTGCCATATGCCATCGACAACACTGATCATTAAGAATGTCAAGTGTCAGTCAGGGGTTTTGTTTGTGTCTGTAATCTCACAAATGTAAGATTATTGTGCATTTAGAGTTACCTCGATTTGGAATGTTGTAGCTTAGTTTTAGACTTGGTCATAGAATGTGATATTTTATATGTACCACAAACACTATAGATAGAAGGTGTGCTCAACATGATGTGGTGGTTGGTTACATTCAATTGTTCCATTTTCTCTAATTATTAACAGCGTTATCAAATAGTGCGATGAGTATATACGTGAAGGTTTTTGGGCTCACCGTAATGGTAAATATCGGCCGATATTGCACTATAACAGTGCCTCTAAGCAGCTGTTATGGTGGGATTTTGGCTCTCTACCATGGACCGCCATCGACAACACTGATTATTAAAAATGCCAAGTGTCAGTCATGGTCTTGTTTGTGTCTACTTCAAATGTTATTTTTTCCTTATCTGTTAACTCTCCAAATTTTGATAGGCGGCTGCATGGTGGAAGGAGATTGTGGGAGTCCAAAGATGATAAGAAATGGGGGCATGATAAATTTGAGGAAATTTCAGTGCAGGATAGGGGCTTTAATGAGGTAATGATCTATAAAGTGCTTCATTGTTACACATTCCTATTAGTAGTTCAATTGGCATTTTTCTGAGACTCTTTTATAATGCTACGTGTATGAAATTTAGAGGAGGAGACCTTCTAGGGGTAATTTTCGAGGGCGTGGTAGAGTTCGCGGCACTGATCGCGGAGGACATGGTCGTGGAAACAGGAGAGAATTTAATGACAGAAATGACAGAGAATATAGTGACAGAGAATATAATGGCCGCAGTCAAAGTCAGGCCCCTAAAGTTGTTGTGAAAGGGAGAGGGCCACGAAGGTATGAACCGACTAACAGAAGGAATGGTCCAGCTCCCCAGGTTCATAATAAACAGTAAGTACCACATGCATTTTACAGAATTTTACGGTAACATGATGCTCATAATGTTGAGGATTTCTTATAAGTTTTTCTTTGTTTTGTTTTCAAAGATCTGGGAAATCTCAGGAGAAAACTTCACTTGTTAATTCAGAGAGATTTTCCGTATCAGCATCCAATGCAGAATCTGACCCCATGCCTGCTAAGAAGATTTCACATGTTTCTTCAAATTTGAACTATGCATCCCCACCATTTTATCCGTCGGGCTCTTCCAACAAAGAAGTTAATCTGGCACCAAAACGGGATGTACAAATTGGCAACACCAGCAGGAACGTTCACCCTGTTATGGATGGGGGTTTTCAAGTTCAACAAAACAATGTAGTTCATCGGGGAAAGAATGTTGCGGATTCCATCAGCATGGACAAGCTATATATTGACCAGTCTGTCAGCTTATCTGGTGGAAAGCCTTTGAACAATGTTCATTTGGCACCACCTGGATCTTCTGGTGTCCATGCTTCTCAATCTCATTTTCCCAGGCCTGCTGGGCCTGGGAGAGGTGCACCAATCCCAACACAGATGAATTACCCACCTGCTCTCTCACATTCTCAAGCAAATAAAGTTTCTCAAACTCAACTGCACGACATTCAGAGAAGTTCTGCATCAGGGAGGACTTCAACGTCTGTGCAGGCTACTGCCCCACTGACTGGCCATCGACCTGGTAGTGGATCTCAGTCTTCATCTCCTCCAAAAAGAGCTGCATCAATTAATTCACTTGATTCTGGGGAAACAGATGCGGCCTCAGAATCAGGTAATGCCAAAGGAGCATTGGTTGGTAAGGGAAGGGGAGCTCCCCAAGGTGCTGGAAGGGGACCTTTTGTTTATGGTGGGGCACAGGTAATGGGGGCTGCTGGAAACTTGGGCATCAGTCAAGGAGATCCAAACTTCCCCACCTTCTTGCCAGGTTTGTATCTTTATTCATAAGTTATGGAAATTTTGGATCCTGTCTACTTAGTACAACTTTCTGATGCTTGAATGAAAATTTCTTCAGTATTGTGATTATAAGTTGTAACATTGTTGTCCAGTGTAAATCATGTAATGTTATTTGATGTTAACTTGTTAATATGGATACTTTGTTTGATCTTGATGTGAGAATTATAAGTACTAAGTAGTATTATTTGCTGTTCTAATATGTATACTTAAATTGATTTTTTTAAAAAAGCAACCAATTGTAAAGATTGTGTTCAACAGTGAGGTGTAAAAAAGAGTGGTGAAGCTTGAGATTCTCTATCTCAATTAAGTTCAATGGTTCTGTTTATAATGCTTTTATATCTATAAGTATGTGCTGGTTTTAAATTAAATTATTAGATGCATTATGGAAGACTATATTCAAGTTGTTAAAAACACGGCTAATAGGTTTGAGTTTTGGTAGTGTCCCATGTGTAAGTGTATATGTGTCCATTGAAGTTCTAATATATTTGAGTTTAGATCCGGGTTCCTTGATTTTTTTCAAATACAGGAAGCTATTGTATTCCTTTACACTTGAAATAAATTTTCTATTAATTTGATTTTGTTTGGATGCAGTAATGCAATTTGGGGGGCAGCATCCTGGTGGTATGGGAGTTCCCGCTGTTGGCATGGCATTCCCGGGATATGTTGCTAATCCTCAACTTGGTTTAGGAAAATCAGAAATGACATGGTACACATATATATCTTTTGAGTTATTCTTTAATTTATAATAGAAAAATATTAAATTCCTTATAGTTTCATTTGTCCACACTTAGTAATTTTCCCGTCTGTGTTTAGGCTACCAGTCTTGGCTGGAGCTGCAGGAGCTTTAGGGGCTCAATACTGTTCACCATACCTTGCTGTTGACGGTGCTTACGGTCGACAACCAGGACAAACCTCTGCAATAGATGCTTCAAGGTTGGTTCAGTTTTATAGCATAAATATATCATTTGTCTCCATTTCATTTTCATTGTTGCAATATCTTACTACTAGGTTCTTGATATCATTCTTCGTTCTCTTTTTGTTGATGAATCTTTGCAGCAAGGAAAATGTGAATAAAGCTAATAATGAATTGAAGCCACCACAAAAATCTGGTAAAATACATGATCATTCCCTTTGATAATTTCACCTTTTGCCCGTGGTTACATTACTGTGATTTGTGATTTATTTTTCTGTAGATCTGGTAAATGACGAGTATGGACAACGACAGAATAAACCTCGCAGGCAAGTTGTCTTGCTAAACCTTCATTTAATAGTTTACTTTCTATGTTGTTTGCATGCTTATTGCTATTTTGAACAAATCACTTTGTGATACAATATTGTGCGTGACATATTAGCAGCTCTTTAGCATTGTTGCTTAGCGGAATTTTAACCAATTACTACTATCTTCCGCACATCTTGGTTGCTATTGTGTATTTGTTAAATCATTTCAATGAATGTTGGTTATGCTCTCTATGCAGATATTCAGAGATGAATTTTGGTCAGTGAAGTTTTATATAGGATACAACTTGTTTGAAATAAGCAGTTAAAGGTTTGTCATTTCCAATCTAATAGCTGATGGTTTTTAGTTTTTGTATTGTTGCATTTTTCTGAGTTTTTTGTAATTTCGTTATGCAGGCCTTACTCTAGGCCCCTTGTTCTTCAGCTTTTCATCTGGAGTACTTTGGGCTGCAATAAATTTCAAGATAATTTAGGTATAACCACTGCACAACTTACATTCTTGATAATGTTTTTAGTCATTGTCTAATTGACACGTTGCTCACTTGTCAATAAAAATATTATTAAGATTTTTCTTAGATTCACATATCTGTTTCTTTTTCCTTCTTTCACTTCTCCCTAATTTCACCCCTGTTGCAGTTATACAACACCTGCTCATGCTGTACCACATTCTTGACGTTATTGCAGTTTGACGGGTGGCAGTTGCTTGTTTAATTGTGCGGTAAGAATGATTTTGAGCATACTCTTTAACTCTAGCCACAACTTTTAGATTAAATGCTTCCATTGCATCAATTTTGAAAATTACTACCCTTGTCCATGGGTCAGTCTTGTTGAACTGTCGTGTGCCTCTGTTTGATGCTTCATAGAACATTTTTCCAACACAACTCCTTTTGGTTGAACTTCAGCCAAGTATCTATTTTGTCGGGTTTAATTTCGATGTTATCTATATGCATTTCAACCAATAGAGTCATAAAAAGTGTTACACGATGTGTTTGTAGTAGTCTTTCTCGAATATATATCAATTTTGGTTCCCATACGGTTTTATCTTTAGAAAACAACTTATAAGTTCTTGCTTTTTTTCCAGGTTTTTCTTGCTTGTTTGATTTTCTAATGAAGCTTGTGAGAAACTAGTCTGGCTTCACGTGATGAACTACAAAATATAGAAAAAAAATTATAATGATTGTGAAGCAGCTGAGTACATTATGGAGACAACATTATCTCATGTAAATGGTTACCTTGTTCCATTTGGTTTTGACATTGTGCTTTGATTACAAGACTTTATAAGCTGATGACTATATAAGCTATGGTGACATTTTTAATCAATGCATTGTTTTCCTTTTCAACTTAAGTTGTTGTTTTGTTAAAAAATTCACCTATTCAATAAATTTTAGTTTGATTTTGTGTTATTTACTATTCTTTATGATTGAGTGATATCCTTACTAATAGTAGTTGGTTTATGTGAGTTTACTATTACACTTAACTATAAGCTTAAGTGAGAGAATTTTAGTAGGGTTTTCTTTCTTTCTGAATTCATTTGGTTTTAATTGAGTTTCAAATGATTTCATCTGTTGTCTTCAAAGACTTTTGAGGCGGAGCATCAAATATCATTGATATTAAGAGTTACATGATTATGGCTTGATATATAATGTTAAATAGAATTTAGTTATATATGTTGTGTCAAAGCTCATTTCACGGCCTTTGCCTCAGCAGAAATGGGTTTTCAGCATAAGAAGTGGGATTAATAGAGATGAGAATTTTGATGTGCGATGTGTGGTAAGGCTAGACATGGTAAAATAGAAATGATAATATTTAAGAGAGTTGAAGTAACACCTATTTGAGATGTCGATTATCATTTAAGAGAGTTGAAGTAACACCTATTTGAGATGTCGTTCATTAGAATAAGATGATTTAATAATGAATAAGATGATTTAAAGAGGACGAATGAGATGTCAATATTTAAGAGAGTTGAAGTAACACCTATTTGAGATGTCGTTTATCATTTAAGAGAGTTGAAGTAACACCTATTTGAGATGTCAGTTCATTAGAATAAGATGATTTAATAATGAACAAGATGACCACAATTCTGCAGTAATAACAGAAGTAGTAGAAGTATTATTATAAATTATTATAATAAATATATTTTGAAATGTCGTAGAGTGATTAGATTGGGATGTGCTGCAAATAAAATCATTAAGATAGATAGGTTTAATGATATTTCCAGTGGATTTTCTAAGGGAATTGTTGTTTAAAGAGGTTGTGGGAATGTTAAGTTCATAGGTAGGGATTGTAACACCCTAACCTCAAACACTTAATTTTTTAAATATGCGAAATAATTTACTTGACCGGGGTGTCACATTTTCTCAGCATAACATCTTTTTCAAATCATATTATAGCAGCAAAAATAAATCTCAACGTAATTTTAATTGTCTCATAAATAAAATCAACTTTAATTGTCTCACAAAACACACCAAAAAGTGATCTTCCTATTTTAGTGTTACACTATTAGAGCGACACAAATACTAAAAAAAAGAAGATAAATAACGAAGAAATTAAACTATGCCATCTTTCAACACAAGCAACATCTAAAACTCCTCTGTCTGAATATTTGCACCACAAACGTAAAAACAACACATAGAACAAACAGGAGACGAGAATACATTTATATATGTTAACCGTACATAAAACAACAATGATAATACAATTAGTATACATAATCAATAAGGAAATTCATACACAACAATAATCATTCTCAAATGCAATCATGTATACAATGTATTCATCTCCTCTACTGCACTGCATGTGGTATCAACATTTTGGATGTCATAGGTATGTTATTGATTAATCCACTCATCACTAGTTCCTCTCTAAATCCTAAACTCGTTATTGGTTCCTCTTTGAATCTGAAACTCGTCACTGGACTGAAGTCCTACTTGTCACTAGACCGAAGTCCTACCTATCTTCAATTTACATGATGCATGAATGCAACAAACAAATGCAATACCTGTCTCAAACCTCCGACTCAAATACTCTTCACTGGTTCTTCTTTGAGTCTAAACCTCAACATGAACATCTCCAATACAAGACCACAATAATGGTTCCTCTTTGAACCAAATTTATCAGCATAAGTCAACACTTTTCATTACAACTCAACATAATAATTAAAATAATTATTTTCTCAACAATACTCTTCAACAACATCAAAACAACATCAACCAACCATCAATATTCAACAAGGCATGTTAATATAACTCACAATTAACACTAACAACTTTTATTCAAAGATTAAGGGTTACGAACATATCCTTCAAGATATGAAGACTTAGGTTCTGAAGATTCTAGTTTTGGTCCTTCTAAACATGCTTCATCAACAACCATCAGAAGTCTCTGAATATCAGAAGATAAGATCAAAATTGGTTTACGTGAGAGAATAGTACAAGGTATAAATGTTCTCACTATCTTGATATAGCGGCGCAAGGACTATACCATGATACTATATTGTCTACCACTCCCTCACTGATTGTTGTGGACAAGATAGATTGAATTAAGTATTGCAATTCTATCGTCCAACGAATTTCTTTTTGGCTATAAAAGGAATACTTGAAAGATTGAAGAAAAATTGGAACAACGAATTTTCTACAAAACTTATTAAAACGCTGCTAAACTCTATATCAAATATTCTTTTGTAAATTTTTGTAAATGCAAGGAATTTTTGTTTGTTAACTCGCAAGCAAAGAATTTTTGTTCATTAACTTGTTATTAACACTGTTATGTTATTTCGTTGTATTGAAACTGGTGTAATATGCTTTTAAGAAGCAATTTTATAAACACACTCATTGTATTTTAACTCTTAAGTTGATTGTTCCCTGAGAGACAAAGAGTTAGTCAGAATTTATCAAGAAGAGAATTACATGTAGTCTTTGTGGTTTGCAACATTGACCGTTGGTCTTTGTTGTGTCTGTAATCAATTCGATTATAGTAAATTAAGTCTTTGTTTGAGAAAGCAAAATCACTTTGACTTGTAAATTGAATTAACTTTGTTTACAATGAACCAATATAAAAATAATTGTGTCATTTATTTTTGTTCCCGTGTTCTTTGTTTTGTCATGGAAAGAATTTGTTTTAAATCTTGAAATCCAATTCAAAATCCCAATTTCTTGTGTTTCTCACACCTTCATCAATCTTTAGATAACAATCAAAGCGAAGATCCATTTACCCAGAAATTTGAGAGAACTTTGTGAATGTGTTCTTCATTCACCTTCATCTAAAATCCTTGACTAACACCTTGTGTCTTTAGAATGATTGTGAGATATTCTAAAAGTGTTCATCATCTTCATCCTTAGTCTTGTTCCATTGTTAAAGACTTTCATCTCTAAAGATCGAGTGTTAAGGGAGACTAGTGGTACATTAGGGTATCTAATGTTTGTGTGAAATTTACTATTTGCAATATTGCATATATTGTTTCTTGAATGATGTTTGATGTTTGTTATTATCTACGAAGAATAGAGTTTTCATTATACTCTAAGGAAGAGTTTTCCGAGATTTATTATCAATTGTCCATAGGACGGGAATAGAAGTTTTCCATATTTGATGGAATTAGACAAAGATTGATCACAGACAAAGTTAGGAGTTATCCAATTAACGCTTGAATTTGACAATTGCCCATACAAGAGATTAGTGGAATCATGTGATTTATGCATCAATTAGAGATATTATTTTAGAGATATTATTTTTGTTAGCAGTTGAATATATGCATCAACATAGGAAATTATCGTTTGATAATTCGTTGTAATCAAAATACTTGTAATCAAGATTATCAAAATAGTGGAAGATCATGATTATTTTTCAATGGTTTTGAACACCATTGAAGAGGGGAGTAGGCAATGCAAGGACGAATGTCAAACAACTATATATCTATGTGTAAATTTTGTTCTTCCTTTATCTCATTTTATTTTTCTACTATTCATCAATTATGTTATTGCATTAGTGCATCTTTACATTGATTGCATGCCACATAAATTATACTTTACTTTGTAGAGATTTAATGTATAAATTTAAGTATGTGACGTATCAATTTTATTGAAATATCATGAATTCAATTTTGTATCAATAGAATATCTATGCTAAGAGTTTTAAAATAATTTTATTTAAAGCTACTTGAGTTGTCTTGGGATTCACTTGCATTAAAAGCAATTAAATGCATAGTAAACATTATGTATAATTTTATATGTTTTAATTTATAGAGATGCTTTCAAACTCTTTGATTTTGTGTTTTGCTTCAGAACTTCTTAAAATTTTTAATTTCGTACATGAACTCTAAAATATTTTTGAAATTGTTTTAAAGAGAAAATGGTTTATTCAAGTCACTATTCTAGATTTTTTTGTGTCTATATTCAAGCCACCTTATATTAATATTTAATATATTATTTTACTTTTACTTTTTAAATTTTTAAAATGTATTTGTCTTAGTAATAAGATGCGAGAGACTCCGCTCATTGAAAAATAAGATGAAATGCTATAAATTGAGATATTGCATTTCTGAAAATAATAATGAAGATAATTTTTGTATTTTCCTTGTCTAAAAAAAATAGCCCCGTTGTTAACTTCAAAAGTCTATTATTTTGTTTAGTAAGTTAAAATTTAAAGAAAGTAACATTTTACTATTTTTGTTTTTATTGAAGTAATAAATATGAGGGAAAATAGTTCCAATAAATCCTTTACACTTTTCTTTCTATTTTTTAAAACAAATCTAATATATTTTTATGTTTACATATAGTAGGTACAGACCACAGCAGAATCAAATTTTAGTATGTACCTTTGTGGGAATGAAACATCTTCAATTTTCATTGATATTTATTCCATAGTTTAAAATATATACTATATGTTAAATTTGTTTCCTTTCATTAATTCCTTTATTTAACAAAATATAGTCTACCTAATTACAATGCCATATTTTACTTATGAAAACTATTACACTAGTACTATTACTTTCAACCTCTACATTTTGATCTTAACACAATATTTTTCATCAGAAAATTGTCATAACTAATTGTATTTTTTTATTTCTAATTTACTTTTTTTTATTACTTAATAATCAATACTAAAAAAAAGAATCAATAATAGAACAAAGTCTTATCCAAAAATAAAACACAAAAAACTATCAATGTCATGTCATGTACAAACATACTCCTACATGTCATCTATGATGGTACATTTCAACTAATCTCAAAGTCATCACAATTCTTGAATTTTTTAATCTTTCTTTCTTTTTTCACCTAAAATCATAACAAATTATTTTAGTTGACCCACCAAGTTATCTCATAATCATTCTCTTCTATACAACTCTTCTTTCTCATTCATTCATAGTGAAAAATCATTGAAAATTCAAAAAGATAGCATCAAGAATTTCTCTACCATCATTCTATTCTATAGAAAGAAAAAAAAGAGAATATTTCAATGAAAAACACATAGTTGAATGAGACTTTAAATGGAGGAATGCAACAACAATAGAGCAGAACTTCAACTTCAATCTTCTTCATCATCATTATCATCTTCATTAAGATCAATTCAACAACAATCTTCTCCTTCATTTCGAAGACGAGAAATCAAAAGTAGTAGTAATGCACTGTTTTCTTGGATTGCAAGCAACCGGTTAGTATTATGGCTTATCTTGATTACCCTTTGGGCTTATCTTGGTTTTTTTGTTCAATCTAAATGGGATGATTATGATAAACAACAACAAATTAAAGGGTTTGATTTTCATCTTAGTAATCATCAAGATTTTGTTGTCAAAAAGAGTTCTTTATTTGATCATAATGAAAAAGTTGTTGTTTTGGCTAAGAAAGAAGAAAATGGTAAAATTACTTCAAAGAAAAGGAAAAGTAGAAGATCTTTGAGAAGTGAGGTTAATGATAAGCAGAAAAGGAAATTGAAGGTTGAAAAGGAGTTAGAGAAGTTTCCTCTTGTGGGTCCATTTGGCTTATTAGAAGATAGGATATTGAAATTGAGTACTAGTGGAAAATGTGATAGGAAAAGTGATTTTGCAAAAGCTGTTTTGTCAAAGAGATTTGTGTTGATATTTCACGAGCTTTCGATGACTGGTGCACCGCTTTCGATGATGGAATTGGCAACTGAAATGATGAGATGTGGAGGAAATGTTTTGGCTGTTGCTCTTAGTAAAAAAGGTGGTTTGATGGAAGAGCTTATTAGGATAAAAATTAAGGTGGTCGATGATAAAGCTGATCATAGCTTCAAAGCTGCAATGAATGCTGATCTTGTCATTGCTGGCTCAGCTGTTTGTTCTTCATGGATTGGTATGAATAGATTGGTTAAGTTTTCTTGTTTGTTTTTTTTTTTTAAAACTTTTTCATTAAGTTTTCAAATCACTTATATGATAAGTGCTTATGCCATAAGTGCTTAATTAAGCTGTTTATCCAAACTGGGTCTTAATTTGACATCCTTATGCTAATTCTTAAGTTATTTCTTGTTTGTTTTGTGACTTTTTCTTAAGTTTTCTTCTGACTTATGTCATAAGTGCTTATGGTATAAGCACTTAATTAAGTTATTTATCCAAACAGGGTCTTAATTTGACATCCTTATGCTAATTCTTAAGTTACTTCTTGTATGTTTACAGAACAATACATTGAATATTTTCCTGCTGCTGCAAATCATATTGTTTGGTGGATAATGGAAAATCGAAGAGAGTATTTCGATCGATCAAAACACGTCTTAAACAAAGTGAAAATGTTGGTTTTTCTATCCGAATCACAATCCAAGAAATGGCGAAAATGGTGCGAAGAAGAAACAATAAGACTCAGATTCCAGCCTGCAGTTGTTCCACTGTCTGTTAACGACGAACTCGCTTTCACAGCAGGTATTCATTCCTCAAGGGCTTCTGCGAAAATCAATGAGAAGAGGAAGCTCTTGCGCGAATCAGTCCGACGAGAAATAGGTTTGAATGATAATGACATGCTTGTGATATCTTTAAGTAGCATCAATCCCGGAAAGGGTCAGTTACTGTTTCTCGAATCGGCAAACAAAATAGTCAAAAATGAATCATCGCAGAATTCATCGGAAGTTACTTGGGATACAAGGCATCATATTCGAAAATTGTTGCCAATGTCGAAAAACGGAAAAACGAAACAATCTCTGAAAATAATGATTGGTTCTGTTGGATCAAAGAGTAACAAAGTGAAATATGTCAAGAGTATCGCAAGTTTCTTGTCGCAACATTCGAATTTGTCGAAGAATGTTTTGTGGACTCCAGCTACTACTCATGTTGCCTCACTTTACTCTGCTGCTGATGTTTATGTCATAAACTCTCAGGTAAAAATCTTGATTAAGCTCTTTATTAAGAGGTAACTTGTAGTACAAGCTATTGTATGATAAGTGCTTGTTGAAAAAAATTTTACTTGCTCAAATTATGAATAGGGATTGGGAGAAACCTTCGGTCGCGTGACAATCGAAGCAATGGCATTTGGTCTTCCGGTATGACTTTCATCCTCTGAAACATCATTACTCATATTTCGTACTAATAACACGATTAAAAAACAGATATTGATATCGATTTTATTTGAACTTTTGGAGTGTAGGTGTTAGGAACAGATGCTGGAGGGACTAAGGAAATTGTGGAGCATGGTGTGAGTGGTCTTCATCATCCTATTGGACGTAAAGGGAATCATGCTCTTGCAAAAAATCTAAGGTTTTTACTTGAAAATCGATTTGCAAGAGAGAAAATGGGAATGAATGGAAGAAAGAAAGTCCAAAGAATGTATATGAAGCAACATATGTATAGAAAATTTGTAGAGGTTCTTGTTAGGTGCATGAGAAGCAAATAAGTGCTTTCCAGATATAATTATTTGATTAGGATTCCAACTTGAGAGCAATAGATTTATACATTTAGAGTCACGTAATTGTTTGAATCTCTTAATGTTGAAAATATTTCTAACATCTCTTTGCAGAATAATATGAAAGATACTTGGTGCTATATGAAAGATATGTTTTAACTCTTTTATTGAGAAAGGTGCTTTTATAAATAATCAGGTTTCAAAAAGAGAGTCTTCTAAGAGAAAGCAACTATTAAAAATTTCATCTCATTTACTGACAAACTTTGAAAAGAAAATTTTTTTCTATTGATGGCATATAACAAATTATAGATTCAAATTGATCTTTAAAGAGATTGTAAATTTTGTTTCTCTTCAGAAATCCCTTCAATTATCTTGTTACGAAGTTTCTTCACTATAATCAATCTTTGACGAACCTCAAAGTCTTAGTGATTTTAGACCCAATAGTCCATGTAATGTTATCTATAAGTTTGTCTCTAAGGTCTAGATTCGACGTATTAGACCACATTTGAAAACCTTCACTAACTCTCTTTAGAGGTAGTTTTATCCCAAATCTAAACATTGTAGGTAATGGTCTTATAGCTTAAGAGATTGTTCACTACATGTATACCAAGAAAGAAAAATCACATTTTCTTATGTATAAGATTGATTTTGAATTTTTAAAAGCCTGATTTTCCTAAGCATACCAAGAATGGAATTTTCTTATGCATACCAAGAATAGAATTTTTGAAAATCAATCTAGCAAAATTTGAATTTACAGCGTTAACAATTGATCTAATTAGGAGTTGCATTACCTCCTCTTTCTTGTCTCTTAAGTGGAACAATGAAAATCTTGATATTTTTTCTCCTACTCGTGGTCTACAACTAAGTGATCCTATGTCTCCTTATTATTTTTGCTTTGTATGAAGAAATTGGTCCTTCGTATTCAGGAAAAAAAATATAATCGAATAATTGGATCCTCATACACATCTTTAACAATGGACTAACAATTTCTCAACTCTTCTTTACAAAATGATTGTCTACTATTTAAAAGAGGCAAAACTTCTCAGGTTAGACTAGTTAATATGGTGCTTCAAACTCTTTACAAAGCCTATAGTATGAAGATTAATGTCCATAAATTTAAATTTCTTTCCTCTAAGATTTTATATTGGACAAATGTAATAAAATTTGAAGGTATAATTAACTTTCAACATACCTTTAATATTGGTATATATCATGGATTTCCTTTGCTTTAGGATAGGGTCAAAAATACAAATTTCTCCTTTATGATTGAAAAATTAATTCTCATTTAGTAGGATGGAAAACTAGACTTCTTAGTAAATTTGCATGTACGTATAATGGATGTGTGCAATTATGATGCATAGAATTTTGACATAATCTCTACCCATCTTTATCAGGACATAAAAAATTGTAGATTTTTAGTGTCTTTATTAACGACAACTTAAATGATAATCTTATTTGAGAACCTTCAGTTTCATATATTTATTCTATCAAATCAACTTATTTTTAAATAATTTTGGAGTCAAATCCACCTCATATTTAGACAATAATCCGGTCTTGAATTTGGAACCTTAAGTTATTTGAAAATATTTGTCTTTTTTTGGGATCATTATAAATGGATAATCAACTATCAACTATACACGAATCACTCATCAGATGTCAACAAATGCCTCTTGGTATAAATATGGTGCAACTAATTAAACCATCTTATACACTTTTAGAGATTTTTCTTAGGCCATACAAATTTGGAAGAATTTCAGTTTTTCATCTCAAATTCATTTTTATGAGGAAGATGTCTATAATTGGATGCAAATCAATGCAGTTGTCAATTATGACCTTTTATTTTTTATTTATTGTTGGATGATTTGAAAATATCGTAAGAAAGAATCCATCAAAGACAAGAATCACACTCTCTAGAATATTCTTAGCTAAATAACTACTATTTTACACTCTACTAATAACAAGATTTTGGTGGTTCTAATGAGATATCAACCCCTGGACTTGTGTTTTGGCACCCTCACCCAGAGAATGTGATGAAGGTCAATATAGATGATAGTTTAATCGGTAATCCATGATCATCTGATTTTGATAGTCTTTTGTGAAACTCTTCTAGGTTGGATCACAAGCTTTATAGAAAGTTTTGGTTTCACCTTTACTATTAATGTCAAGTTTCAAATCATTTCTCATGACCTTGGTATTGCTTAGAATCATGGTTTCAGAATTATGATTTGTAAGTCTGACTCTCAAATAACTCTGAAATTTATTTAAGAAGATGTGTCTTCTACTCATCCTTATGTGTTTCTAGTGGATTATATTCAATCTCATATATAAAGAGTGACAATTTATCCTTATTCAAATACTAGTGTTGATTGACTTGTTAAATTGGATCTCCCTTCTTTAAAATTTGAGAGTATTTTCTAATTGTCAATTTCCTCTAGTTAATATATGTTTAGCAGATTTGGTGAAAATTCAATTTCTAAAAGTTTTAATTTTTTTTATTTTCGTTAATATAAAAATAGATATAATTGAATTAACTCTTATTTTCTTCTTTTAAGGAGATCAAAATTGTAAGTATGCCTTTTAAAAAGATAGTTACAATAAAATAAGATAACCACTCTAAAATTTGACATTATATATATATATATATATATATATATATATATATATATATATATATATAGGTAAAATATCTTTTTTGTCCCTTAAGTATAACTCAGGGTCCATTCTGATCCCTTATCTTTAAAAAATTTCAAAGTGGTCCTTTAATTATGTAAAAAGGTCCACATTAATCATTTCCGTCCATTTTTTTCAAACGGCGTCAACTTTATATGATGTGGCACTTGACGCGGCGTTGATGTGGTACGGCACGTGACTTGGAAAAATTTCAAGAAAATCTCTAAAACATTTTGTTGAAACTAGGATTCAAACTCCAATCACATAACTTACCAAATTAATACTTAACCACCACACTACTTCACGTTTTTTATTTAATTTACAAAAAGAAATACATATTCAATCCAAGTTGCTTTTAACTTGTTCATCTTCTTCCCAGAAACTCTGTATCTATACATTATTTATTTTTAGAATAATTATTTTTCAATTGGGTACAATTCCAAATTAATTAAAACAGAATACATCTAAACAAATACAAATTCATTAAAAACACATGATGATTCCTAACCGAACAGAACATCACTCTCTTTCATTTCAACAATTTAAACTAACAGCAACAAACCGTAATCATGTTATCTATTTCCAGAAGAACAAAACCAGAAAAATGAAAAATCTAAAGAGGAAGCAATTCAAAATGCATGAAATCAAAATCGATAATATCGTTAAGTTATATTAAGTTGCAGTAGTAATTTTCTGACCTTGATTTTCTCCTCCTGTTGAGATTACCGTAAAACACCCATTGATAGAAACCATGAAAATTAATTGAACCAAAATCAATTAATTTGTTTCTATAAAGCGATTAAATCCCCAAACTTATTTGAATTAGTGATTCTACGAAAACAAAATCAAAATCAAAATCAAAAGGGAAAGTTAATAGGTATGATAATTTTATTTTATTTTTCTTTTGAGATTTTTACTGTTGTTAAGGATGGTGTTTGGGATTTGATGCTGGATTCCATTACCTTCCTCCACTCTCCGCCACCACATAACCCCCAGACAACTTCGCATTCCCGTTATCCTATAGCTTCTGTCGGTATCCAAGACCTTAACCTTGACAAACAAATCCAAGCCCATGTCTTCAAATTTGGTCAACTCCCTTCATCAGTAGCCGTCATCCCCAACTCCTTTGTCAATATGTATGGTAAATTCATAGACATCCACGAGGTTGAATGAAATGGAAAACTAAAATGAAAGATGAAATCAAAACTGTAACCTAAAGATGATGTTGTGAATCGGATGCCTTGGAAAACAAAATATAAACTTGTTGCTCAATGTAAGGAAAAAGAATAAAGAACACGATGAACACAAGGATTGGTTATTAACTTCTATTCTTTCCTTTATCTTCAAAACAAGATTACAAGTATACAAGAATAACAAATAACCCTCTCACCCTAAATTAGGATTTGCATTATGCAATGATGAGAGACTAGTATGCTATTTATAATAAACCTAACATACTAAACTAATGGGCTTTTATCACAAATACCCATTACAAGCTAACTTAGGGTACAAGCTAACTTAACCAATTGGACATAACAAACAGGCCCAATTCGATGCTAACAATCCTAGCATCCTTCGACACAATAGAGTTCGATCCAATATCTCACAAATCTCCACCTTGGAACAAACTCTATTATCAACTAACGAATTAGTTTTCTTCATGCAGCTTTATCAACTGCATACAGTGGAAAAACTTGCAACTAGGCAATGTCTTGGTGATCATATCGGCAACATTATGATCTATCGAAACCTTTAGCACTTGGATTTCTCCATGCTCGATTATCCCTCTGACGAAATGCAACCTCACATCAATGTGCTTGGTTCGCTCATGATAGGCTGAATTCTTCGACAGGTGTATTGCACTTTGACTATCACATTTAACAGTGATAACTTCCCCTTGAATTTTCAACTCCTTAGCAAAACCTTCAAGTCACAATGCTTCTTTCACAGCTTCAGTTAAAGCAATATATTCCGCTTCAGTGGTTGATAATGCAACAACCTTCTGAAGTGTTGCTTTCCAACTAATAGCTGTACTAAACATAGTGAAAACATATCCGTAAATAGATTTTCGGAATCCATACAACCCGCATAATCGTAGTCGACATATCCTTTGATTCGCTTTACTATCTTCACCTAAGGCTCCACCATAAATTAAGACTGCTCGAGACCCATTTATGTACCTTAGAATCCACTTCAATGCTTGCCAGTGAGCCTTTCCAGGATTCGCCATGTACCTGCTTACAAGACTTACTGCATATGCTATATCGGGTCTAGTACAAACCATAACATACATCAAAGAACCTACTATATTAGCATATAGGATGCTATTCATATAAGGTCTTTCTACCTCAGTACTGGGACATTGATCAATACTCAACTTGAATTGAGGGTTTGTTGGAGTCACAACAGGCTTCGAATTCGACATACCAAACTTTTTGAGAACCTTTCGTAAATACGCCTCCTGAGATAAGCATAACTTCGACTGCTTTCTATCTCTTTGAATGTCAATTCCATGAATCTTGGAAGCTGCTCCTAGATCCTTCATTTCGAACTCCTTATTGATTTCAGCCTTCACCCTCAATACCTCTTCGACATTGTTACTTGCTATGAGAATATCATCAACATAAAGTGATCGGTGGTTTTTACACAGTTATTTAGCATTGAATTTCGTTATCGTTTCTTTTATTTGTCTAGTGTTATATGTCATTTTATCGCATTTTACGCTTTGGTTATGTGTTTGAGTATTTTCAGGGTCATAAGAATAAAACAGGATAAATCGGGACAAAAGAAGTGCAAAAATCAGAATATGGGAGGCTACAGATGCATCAACACGGGCCCCCGTGTTGATCAACACGGCCCGTGTCGAAAAGCCACTAGAAAACGCAAAAAAACTAAAGTCAGTGCATCAACACGGGCACCCGTGTTGATTAACACTGCCCGTGTTGATTAACACGGGCGTCCGCGTGAATCAACACTGCCCGTGTTGATTGACCTGGCAGCAAATATTTTTTATTCAAGAGATCAACACGGGCACCCGTGTTGATGGACGCGTGTGGAAACTTCACTTTTTGAGTTTTGGACCTTTTCTTTGTCATTAAGGGTACTTTGGACAGAGAAGAGACTATTAGAAGGAATTGGAGGTTAGGAAAACGGACTTTTTGGAAATCACGGAAGAACTATCAGAAAAGGAGAAAGCTACGGAGAGTAATTTAGAGACGGCGAGATTCAAGGGCAGCCACCATTGAAGATCAAAGTCATCATTATTCTTTGTAATGTTTAACTCTTATTTGATGTTCTCTTTTAATACTATGAGAGGCTAAACCCCCCAAGGCTAGGGGGTGGTCCTGATTTGATCATTGTATGAATTCAGATACTTGATTTCCTTAATGCATGTTTTTATATTTCAATTTAATTGTGTAGCGTTCTTATGATCATGTATCGGATAAATACATGTAGACCTATGACTAACAATTGGCAGGACTATGATTGTTAGGGTTTCTACACAATTAGGTTATTAGGAGTCTAACCTAGGACTAGAAACTCTCTTTTAATCACTTGAATTCTCGATATTTTCATGGTTAAAACCAAGGTTTGTTTGAATGGACATTTGAATAAAGATTAGGGTTTTAATAGTTGTCTTCATTAAGGACTTAAGGAAGAACAATCTAGAGATAGGTAATTGATAGTTTTCATATGCAATGAGGAAATCTGAATTCGGATCATAGTTTTGTTAAATCAACCACTCACCCTAGCTTCATTCGCATTATATTTCATCAGTCATTACTTGTTACAAGTATAATTGAAAGTGTTAAAATCAACCCAACCATTGTTTTTGTTCAATTAAATTAAGAGCACGAATAGGTATTTACTACGCAGACCTCGAGATCGATACTTGGGGAAACTCATTATAACTGCATCGACGAAAATAGTACACTTGCTATTTTTCGGATCAAGTTTTTGGCGCCGTTGCCGGGGACTGCCAAAATACTGATTTACTCTTAGTTCAATTGAAATTTTATTGCTCTGCAATTAAAATTTTATTTTTCCTGTTAAGTTATATCAGCACTAATATTGTTTCTAATATTTTATGCGAGGTAAATCCTCAGTTGATTATCTTTTTGACGCAGAAATAGAAAGAACCCTTCGCGCTCGGCGAAGAGGAGCAAAGCAAAATTTATTTTTTGACGAGTAAGTGCACTTACGAATTCACCAACAAACTAAATTTATTTTTTCAAACGTCAACGTTTAAAAATAAAATAAAATAAGGTGAATTCGTAAATATACTTACAAAAAATATTTTTGATTTTTAAAAAATGTGAGAGAAAATCACTAAATAGGTGAAAAGAATTTCTAAGTCCACGGTGCACAAATAATCAAAACAAGAATACAACTTCCAGAAGAGTAAAAACTAATTAGAGGATTAAAAAGATGTTCTCATATGAGAGACCTCATGTGAGGCTTTTTTACAAAGATTGCGGGATTTTTGTGCCTGTTTTTTTAAAGTTTTCATCAAATTTTCATTGCTCACCAATATTTGGTGGGGTTATTTTTTCAGGGGGCCAACAACCTTGCTAAATGGTTAGAAACAAAAAATAAAGACAGAAAAGCGTGCTGTTCTTTTACTATTACTATTAAAAAAATTTACTTCGAACCCCTATAATTAGACTTGTACCCCTATAATTTTTAAAAAATATCAGTTTTCCTTTAAATTTTTTAATCAATTTATTATTTCACATATTTATTATTCACTAAAAATTTAAATTTTGCACTCCTACGCATGTATTTCAGAACACTTAAAGAAAGTGTTCCGGTTAAGTGTATTATTAAGTAGAATACCGGAACACTTTTTGAAAGTGTTCCGATTAAATGTATTATTAGGTAGGATAACGGAACACTTTTTAAAAGTATTTTGGCTGAGTGTATTATTAGGCAGGATACCATAACACTTTTAAAAGTGTTTCGGTTCAAAGAAATTAAGAGTTTTAGCAACGGTTCAAAACCGTAGCCAAAACTATTTTTTTTAAAACCAAATAACATACCGAAACAGTTTTTGAAAGTGTTCCGGTTTTAAAATTGTTAACGGAATTTTAGCAACGGTTTAAAATCGTAGCTCAACTGATTTTTTTTAAATTGTTACTCATAAAAATTATTAAATGAGTTCTAGCAACAGTTTTAAACTGTGGCTAAAAGTAACAAAATAGTTTCTTTTTAAAAAATTATCATATCAGAACACTTCCTTTAAGTGTTTCGGAAAGTATGAGTAGGGGTGCAAAATTTTTAATTTTTTAATTAGTAATAAAAAATAAAATAATTATAATTAAAAGGTAAAATTGACATTTTTTTTAAAATCATAGGGGTACAAAGTAAATTTTTCTTACTATTATTACTAAACTCTCACAGTAGCCCAACCCATAAGGAAGATTTTGTTTTACTTTCAATAGTAAAAATTTCTTTCGTAACCCTACACATGCATTTCGGAACACTTAAAAAAAGTGTTTCGGTATATATTGTAATAAATCGGAACAATTTTTGAAAGATTTATGGTTAAAATATTCCTTAAAGAATTTTAGCAACGGTTCAAAACCGTAGCTAAAACTGTTTTTGAGAAAACATTAAAAAAGTGTTTCGATTTTAAAAATCTCTAAACGAATTTTAGCAACGGTTCAAAAGCGTAGCCAAACTATTTTATAAAAAATAAACCAATCAAAATAGCTTTTAAAAGTGCTTTCGTTAAATGTATTATTAGGTAGGATACCGAAACACTTTTTGAAAGTGTTCCAGTTAAGTATATTATTAGGTAGGATACTAGAACATTTTTTGAAAGTGTTTCGGTTGAGTGTATTATTAGGCAGGATATCGGAACACATTTTAAAAGTTAAAGAAATTATTTAAAGAGTTTTAGCAACGGTTCAAAACCGTAGCCAAAACAGTTTTTGAAAATCAAATAACATACCGAAACATTTTTTGAAAGTGTTTCAGTTTTAAAATTGTTAAATGAGTTTTAGCAACGGTTTAAAACCTTAGCACAACTGATTTTTTTAAATTATTACTTATAAAAATTATTAAATGAGTTCTAACAACGATTTTAAACTGTAGCTAAAAGTAGCGAAACAGTTTCTTTTAAAAAAATTATCATACCGAAACTCTTTTTTTAAGTGTTCCGAAAAGCATGAGTAAGAATACAAAATTTTTAATTTTTAATACGAATAAAAAATAAAATAGTTATAATTAAAAAGTAAAACTGATAATTTTTTAAAAAACGTAGGTGGACAAAGTAAATTTTTCCTTCGAGATTCTTTTACAAGTAAGGTTTATATATTAGGACCACTATGTTTGAGGGTTTCTAGAATAATAAATTTTATGTTGACAAACGGGACAAAAACTATATATATATTTTGTATGGTTGGATCATGATATATCTTTATATTATGTTAGAATATAATGAATTTTATCCGTTCTATTCATCTATTTTTATTTATTAAATTATTTATATAAAAAATTAAAACAGAATTGAATTCAAACCTAAAACTTCAGATGAAGTTGAAAAAAATCACTTATCATTCACTTATTCAAATATATCTTTTGAAAATTAATTAATTAATTAGATTGTCATGAACTTTTTGTTAATAGACAAATTTAATAGAATAACACGTGTATCATAAAAATTGTAACACAGGCTGACTTATGGCTGATTTGGGTTCAATTATGTATTAGGGAAGTAGTTATTATTACTTGCTCCATAGGGAAGTAGTACTAATAGTTAAGCAAGATTAAATATCAAGTATTTTAATACATACTCCCTCCATTTCTCACTAAAAAAACACTCTCAATTACAACGTAAATTTCACGTCACAATTTAGAAAATCACGTCACAACTCATAATTAATAAAATGATCAAATATGTCGTTGGAGAACAAGTAACAAACTTGTTGCGACGTGTTTTTCATGTCACAAAGTTATGACGTGATATTCACGTCGCAACATATTTGTATAGCGAACACAACTTTGCACTGCAAAGCATACATGACAGTGGATAAGAACAGTGCAACAGTTTTTAGTTGCGACGTGAAATCCATGTCAAAACCTTGTGACATGTTTTTCACGTTGCTAAGGATATTTTTTTTAAAAAAATTAATATCTTACATAAATTCAGATTTAAAAACAATTTAAATAAAAAGTTTTTTTATGGGGCATCTTGACCAGGATAATTATCAATGTCAAAATCGTCGTTTTCGTCATCCTCTGGCTCTTGACCACGAACATTTTGATTTCCACCACCTTGCATAAATCGTCTCATTTGCTCCTCCATATCAAATTGCCTCTTCGCCATGATCTTCATTTGTCGCTCTTGCTCTTGCCTCATTGCAGCCATTTGGGCCTCCATTGCCGTCTCTCGTTGCACTGACTCGTGTCTCGCCTCATTTAACGTCAATTGTCTTACTGTTTTAAGTAGTTCTCGTGTCAGATTTGGTTGATGTGGCCTTCCTTCTCCATCTCTAACTCTTTGAAATAGATTTCTATCACCAATTCTCAAGTCGGCCGCCAAATTTCCACCAACAAAAAAACAACTATTAGGCCCTTTTCTCTCAACGACTTGATTCTAAATATAAAAATCAACATCCGAATGAAGCGGCTCCCCCTCTATCAGAGTATATTTAGGATTATTTTCCAGAAAAACTGCGAGCAATGTCAGAAAAATTTCAAGAGAAAGAAGAACCAAACTACTTTCCAAATTTTCATAATGTTATGAGTTACTAAATATTAATATAACCTATTTAACTTTTAATCCAAACACAGAATGAATTCTATGAAATTTTGTGACTATCACTTGTATGTTTTCATTTTGACACTTTGAACGCTGAAGTCAACATTTCACTTACACTATTAGTTTCTTCTCTATACATCACGGTATTTTCTCAATAAATAACTTTCAAATTCAAAACTTGCATGAGCATTGCATTAGAATTATCATTTTTAAGAAACAATTCTATTTGCAGATCAAAATTTAGCTTCAAGAAAATTTCAACACCGGTCCGATCAGGGGAAAACCCCTTTAAAGCTTAGTTAGGCCAAATTGCTCCATGGCTTAATGAAAATAAACTGCTCCAATAATCTGTTCATTAGGGGAATATCATGTCAAGGCTTGGTAAACCTTTCTAAGAATAAATAAATAAATATTAATTTCTCAACTAGTTTGTAATGTAAACTAGTTACTGTAGTGATAAATAAGCTTATTTTACTCAAATGATAATGGTTCGATTTGATGCCTACACTTTTGCTATGTATTATTTTACAACAAAAAGCCAAATATAATATTATTATTCCTCTACCGCCCTTTTTATAGGTGCCAATTTTTAAAATTGGCAAAGAACCTCTAAATTGCCGAACACAAGCTTGCTAGGAAGTATGACAGATGAGTCATTCTTAAGGATGTAGTGGAATGTGGTGAGCTTGTCTAACAGATAAATTCATGTCTAACACCATTCATTTATAAGAGAGTCTAATCGTATTTTATATATTATTTTATAATATAGGAGAAAAAATTTCAATTAAAAAAAACAAATATTATTAGTGGGATTAGTTGATCAAAAATTAAATATCAAATATTTTTTATACCTATAGGTATGGAAGTTGATCAAAATTAAATATCAAATATTTCTATACATATAAATATGGTTAATTATGTTCCGCTTTATGCCAAAGACTATTGTAGATCATCTATAAATCTACGATGCACGATTAATTAAAACAAGACTACAACTTTCAGAAGAGTAGAGACTTATTAGAGGATGAAAAAAAAAATTGTCTCATATGAGAGACCTCATGTCAGGGACCTCTTTTTTGACAAAGATTGTGGGATTTCATTGCCAATTTTAGTAGAGATTATTTTGTGGGGTAAAAAACCTCTTGTTTGAATGTTTTCTTTAACTTTCATCAAATTTTCATTGTGGACCAATATTTGGTGGGGTTATTTTTTCAGGGGGGCCAATAACCATGCTAAGCTAAATGGTTAAAAACGAAAAGTAAAGACAGAAAAGCCTGCTCTTCTTTTACTATTATTATTAAACTCTCACAATAGCCCAACCCATAAGGAAGAGTTTGTTATACCTTCAATAGAGGTTGATCCTTTTTTTACAATAGGACCACTATGTTTGAGGGTTTCTAGAATAATAAATTTTAGGTTGACAAATGAGAAAAAAAAATTATATGGTTCATGGTAACAAGTGTTCTAAGAGTAATATTTAATAATACTAAATAAAAAAATATTTTTTATAAAAGTTAATTATTTTAATTTTTATTGCGTTGATTACATATATTTTTCTAAAAAATATCCCAAAAACACTGGTTAGCATTTTTCAAATTATACATATTTTGTATGGTTGGATCATAATATATCTTTAAATTATGTTAGAAAATAATGAATTTTATCTGTTCTATTCATCTATTTTTATTTATTAAATTATTTAAAAAAATTAACACTGAGTTAAATTCAAACCTAAAACTTGAGATGAAGCTGAAAAAAATCACTTATCATTCATTTATTCGAGTAATCTTTTGATAATTAATTAATTAATTAGATTGTCATGAACTTTATGTTAATAGATAGATTTAATAGAAGAATACGTGTATCATAAAAATTGTAACACTGGCTGACTTATGGCTGATTTGGGTTCAATTATGTTTTAGGGAAGTAGTTATAATTACTTGCTCCATAGAGAAGTAGTAATAGATAAGCAAGATTAAATATCAAATATTTCTATACATATACCCAGTTGCAGATCTTGACCAAATTATTAATAAGAGGTGCGGTAAATATTAATAAAAATATTATAGTTAAATTTATAAATATATTTAAATATAATTTATTTTTTTCTTAAGTTTGATATAGTATTACTCTAAAAAATTGCACAAATAAATTACTGTAATAGTGTCAAATATGAAAAACTTAATTTTACACTACATTAAAGAAAACCAAACTAACCATTAAAGAAAATTCAAATGACCAACTTATATCCATTGTCTTGTTTAATTTTATAAATAAAATACAAATAATAATAATTATTATAATAATAATTATAATAATAATTATAATAATAATAATAATAATAATATTAATAATAATAATAATAATAATAATAATAATAAATATTATTATTATTATTATTGTATATTTAGAATTTCAAACTTATAACTAAAGAGAAGAAAAATAAGATTTTTTATAAGAAAAAAAACATGACATTTCTCAATTAAAAGAATTATAATTAGTTTTTATTAAATATTAATTTCTTAAGATATTTTTAGTATTATTAAGTTAATCCAATGATTTTGATTTTGATTTTAATTAGCTTTTGATTTTTGAACTAAAATTAAAGAAGCTAATATACACTCCTTTGAAATTTTTATTTTTTAATTTCATATATTATAAAATGACCGTACCTGATCAGGAGGATTGTTGATGGTCCACGAACTACGATTGGGGAAAGATGGAGGGTACCTACAAGACACTCTGATGCCAAAGTGAGAAAGGGAGTGAAGAGATTGCAAGTAGAGAAGTGAGAGAATGAATGAATACCTGATCCTCTCGAATGAGAGGGTATTTATAACCCCCACCGCTGGGCCAAGGTCTAGTTAGTGGGTTGGTTTCGTGAAGTCCACTAAGGGACTCTTAGAGCTTACGTGTGTATGAAGTCCAACACATGGCCTCCTCCATGGTCTGCAACTCCGAGATATAAGGGATAGTTGACCCGTTATTCTCGGAGGGCATAGTGAAGTCCAAGCAACCGTTGGTCACGTAGCCCTAATGCGTACGTGGGGAAGTCCCCAACGGCTATGGGCAATGGGCCTCCGGTTCTTCAATGATCTTGGATTAGGCCAGATAGTGGTCCAATCCAGAACATAAAATTTATATAGAAATAGGAGAAAAACGAATAACAAACTACAATTCTTCCTCTTTTTAGATGTGAAAAATAATTCTTTGAAAAATTATATTCATTGACTTAGTGAATACACTTTGATATGCATAAATATCTAAACTTTCTGTAAAATATCAATTGTTTATGGTGTTATGTTATGATAATAACTGTTATACCCCAAAATTTGCCCTCCTACTTCTCAAGACATTTCACATGTCCATGCTCAAGGATTTCACAAGGGTTGACCAGACAAACCCTCTCCTAAGCAATCAACCCAAACTAGGGTCTGACCAATCTCAAATCAAGGTGGGCCTCTAACACTTCAAGAGGTCATCATGCTTCACCATATGCTTCAAAGAATCTCCATGTCAAGCTTCCAGCCTTACAAGTCAAGTTTTCTCAGACAATTGCTCAGATGGTTGAAAATCAGTTGTATTGGACAAAAAGTCAAATATGGTCAACATACAGTCAAACTTCATAATTTTTGGTCAACATCAATATTTTGAAGTGATATTCATCATTTGATCAAGGGTTGATCATGATTCATCAAGAAAAGTCAAGAATTGATCAAAAGTCAAAGTTTCTAAATTGGGCTTTCTTAGACAAAAGTCGACAGAACTTTGACAAGGCATAACTTTCACATACTTTATCAGAAATATTTCCATCGCAACTCATTTTGAAGAGAATTCAATTCTCTACAACTTCATGTCTCACAAGCTTGGGCAGGAAATGCTTCATTTGGAAGTTATGGATCAAAACATTACAGGTCCATTTAAAAGTCAACAAAAAGTCATCTTTTTGAAAAGAAGTGTTCATGAGAATGGAAACTTCAATGAAGATGAAATCAAAAGGGTTGTTTAGAAGACATCTTTAGATTTCTAAAAACTCCAAGAACACCCAAAAATGTTAAAAATTGAGCAAGATACACCTTGTCCAAGTTGAGCATTTTTTAGGAGGTGCACAAAGAGAAATACTTGAGAAAACCAAAAAAAATTCAAATGGGCCTAACTTTTCTTGATTCAAACATGTTCCTTAGCTGAATTGGAACCACCAAGCCCAAGGCCACGAATTTATCTTTTATTTTTTATTTATTTTGGATTTTTAATAATTTAAAACCAATTTAATTAAAATAAAAGATAGAAAATCAAAAATTAAGTGCAAGATGGATTTTCTCTCATCCTCTAGGTCCAAGCAAGCCATTTAATCTGATTATTTCGAAATAATCATGATTGGTAATGAGATTTGATTGAAATTGGCTCAAAAAGGAAATATTTGGTTTGATTCCAAATCAAATAATTTCTCATTGATTGACTTGATTTTTTCTTACAATTCTTGACCTAATTCCTTACAATATAAATACATGATGATACTACATGCACAAAGGACGAATTCCTAGCCTCAAACAGCAACCCTAAAGTTCACAAAATTTATACAAACTTGCAAAATTCGAAATCCTATTTCCAGCCAGTTTTAAGCCAAGGCAGCCATCCATTCTTTCTCCTGGACATTCCAGGAGTCGATCCCAAGCCTTGCACAAAGCCAGAGCACTCCAGAACGTGTCATCCAAGCCTCTCCATTTTGGTATACTTTTTAAATTCGTTTTTTTCTAATTCATGCATTATTAATGGTTTTCGATTGATTGTATGATCTCAGGGTGTCCATTAGAACAGGTTTGATGCATAACATGTGAGCTTTGACGTAGAAATCATAACTTGCCATTGTTAGGGTTTCGGATCGGAGAAGCTTTGAACTAGACACTACAGGCTGTTTCAGGCCAAACGACCACCTTCATTAGATTCGCAGCCCCCGAATTAGGGGGTAGGGTTCCCGTTACTCTTTATTTCGTTTATTTTGCATGTTCAAGTTTTTGGGTAGCCGGAGAAGACGACCGGAGCGGTGCTCCGGCGTCGCTGACCTAATTTCACTCAGGCGAAGCTAGCATGGCGTAAAGGCGTGATCTGATTGGCTCAACGTTTAAAATCGGGTCCCACAGTTTGACTTGCTTTGAAATTCAAAGATGGAACGAAAGATCACATATAATCAGATGGTTGCGTTTTTAAAACAACTAACGCAGCTAGCACAGATGGCAAACACGCGCTTGATATATCCAGAGGGTCCTGGGTTCGATCCCTGGCTCCTCACGTCCTTTTTATCACTTTTCAAACTACCTTCTTTTTTCATATTTTCATATTTTTCTTTTCATTTAATTTCTTTTCAAACAATTTTCTAACACATCAAAAAATCACAAAAAAATATTTTCTTTTTGCATTTAGGTCAAAAAAAATATTTATTTAATTTTAAGCATAAAAAAAATTATATTTTTGCATGCATATTTTAATTAATTGTTAATTAATCGAAAAATTGACTTTTAATTGTTTTCCTTACTAAAATTAATCCAGAAAATTCCCAAAAATTATTTTCTCATCTAATTAGGTTCACTAATCCTAAAAACTTTTTCCTAACTCAAAAATCCTTTTTTCACTAACATATTTTCTCATATTTGCAATTCGTTTCCTTTTTCTGATTATTATGTATCGCTTCTGTGATGTAATAGTTAGGTTAATTTTCTCGCATTCTTTTCTTCGATATTATGTAATGGGATGTAATAGTTTAATTAGGATTTACTTTCCGCATATTATGTAAGCCCCAAAGCCATGTAATAGCGTAGGATTTACTTTCCGCACTTTACTTTCCGCAATTTACTTTTCGCACCCATATAAACTGCTAGTAACTAGGCGTGTATGGCAAGATAAAAATGAACGTAGATCACTTCTAATTTCAAGATAACTTATCTGAATTTAACACACTCTCTTCACACATGCACCCCCTAGGCTATTCTCTCTCGTTGCCTTTCAAATAAATGGTCAAGTCCCTCGAACGTAGAGGTATCCTAGCACCGTTGCCTACAAACATATCATCATAGTCCCTTCGATACAAAGATCATAGTCCCTCGATGTTGCCTACGAATACATGATCTAGTCTCTCGATTGTTGGCTACAAAAAGTGATTATCGTCCCTACGAATGTGCTAGGATACTCCTACAAGTTGCCTTCTATGACCATCCGATGTCCCTTCGAATCTCCCTTTACATCCAACGAATAGGATTACCTACCAACTAATGGTATGGATAGCGTTATTCTAAAGGAAAGTAAAATAACACGGAAACGACCGTTCTGAGTAGGTAATAAGACTCTTAATTGCTTGCTCTATCAAAACATCTTTTCACACCTCACACTTTTACAAAGTTAAAACACTTTTCCAAAACGAAACATTTCTGAACACTTCGTATACATTCCAGCATTAATCATTACGAAGTCAAAGCGAAATGCCTTTTTCAAAACATTTCCAAACACACACACAGAAAGCAAATTTTAAAGTGAGCTAAAGCAATTAAGAGCCCGTAGGTAACTACGGATGAAAAGGGTGCTAATACCTTCCCTTTTCATAACCTTCTCCCTTACTCAGAATCTAACGAAGGTCTTTTTCTGTTCTTTTCACCTTCCCTTAATTGGATATAAGAAAAGTCGGTGGCGACTGTTGCTATCCGCAACATTTGCGATCAAACGCAAAACAATTCAAAGTCAGTTCTCCCACCGTATTACAATAACATTGTTCAATTCTAATCAACATTTTGATATGTGGAGGCAAAGAACATCGACAATCAAACAAATGGCCACCTCAAACAAAGATCGACGCTCCCGTGGTCCGGTACTAGAAAAATCGGATTCCTCGTTGTTCAATAAGCGCAATCATACTCCTTCTCGCAAAAATCGACGCTCCCTTGTTGGCAAAAAAACAAAGTCGAACATCGACCAAAAACTCATCGTCCGCCTCCTCCCAAACCAAAGGGCCAACCAATAAGTTCCACACTGCGTTGGGATATAGTCCTCGGCAAGAGAAGCACAACTATTCTCCGTCACCATCATCGGACTGGAGCGACGAAGACGACCCCCAAGGTCCTATATCTCGGGAAATCATGGATACTCCCCTCCTTGTCGGAATGGAAAAGCCACCAAACTTGGGGACGTATGACAAAACAACTGGCCCCGACGAGCACATCAAAAAGTTCGATGCCCTCCTCAATTACCGCGGTGTCAAGGGAGCCATCAAATTTTGATTGTTCCTCATTATTCTGAAGAAGGGTGTCATGTAGTGGAACAAGAGCCTCCTCGACGAGTCCATCACCTCCTGGAAATACCTAGGGAAGAAATTCTCAAGGCACTTCACAACTTCTCATTGACATCTAAAATCAGAGGCGTCACTTGAAGCTATTATACAGGGGAAAGACGAATCTCTTTGAGTATAAATCGAGAGGTTCAATCGAGAAGCCGTCCAGGTCTGTACAACTGTTAGCTGGTGATTTTAATAAGCAATTTGATTCGGAACAATGGTCTTCATGTTGTTTGGTTTTTTATTCGAATATGGAAAATAGGGTCCATATGTTATATTTTGTTTGAAAAGAAAGAGCTTCGAATTCTTTGTTCCGTTAAAAGCTTAAAAATTTCGAAATGAATGATTGAGAAGGTACATCGAAGAGATTTCGAATTTAAATGAAAAGATTTGATTAAATCCATTGAAGATTCGAAATTCAAATATAAGGCGTCATTCTGTTGAAGAACGCGTGGAAGCCACCAATTGTAGAAGACATGCAATCTTCGAACGTGGCACCTTTTTAGAGTAGGACCGTTAGGGTCGAAATAGTATAAATAGGAGTCTTAGTGTTAGGATTTCGTGTGTTCAATATTGTAGACAAACTTATATTCTCAAATTACCAAGTGTTAAGGGAAACAAGTTGCAGAAACATGTACGTATGGAAACACCATTGTTATTTTCACATTTTAAATTAAAATTCCTTTGTCTCTAAAGTTACTTCGTTTCCAGTCATTTCGTTTTAAAGTTAGTCCCTTATATTTCAGTCAAGTTTATACTTTTCCAGAAATCTTTATCTTTTTACCAAGTCTTTTACATTTTGTTTACAAATCATTTACTTTTCAATTTAGAGTCTTTTCACTCGAAGTTATCCACGAATCCATACTTTACTTTGTCAATGTCTTTAAAGTTTCGATTTGTATTTTGTTATTACTTTTAATCAAAGCCTATATAATCTGTAATAGAATCTTTATTTCAAGTTCTCAAGATTCATGTTCTTAGATAGAAAGTGGAATATAAACATTAAGTCTCATTCAAACATCAAATACATTAGACACGTGTCCTAGAATCAATCTAGTCGATCCTGTGATTTACCAAAATCATTAATTTGGAAGACTAGCGGTTGTTTACTAGAAATCAGTATAAACAAATTGGCACGCCTAGTGTGACCGTGTCGAAGTGTAGTTTAATTTCATTGTCAATCATTTTAAGTTTCATTTGTGATCTTCTAAGTCTAAAGTTTCGTTGTGTCATATGAACCTTAGAAGTGGTAAGATAATCGACAGGAACCAACCAATACCCAAAAGAAAACATACCAAAATAATTGTTAACATAACTAACCAAGATAGGAGACAAAATCACCCATAATGAACAGGCACAATCGTTTCTGGTTCGACTGATACAAACGTTGCAGCCATGAGTAGTATAGGTAGTTCGAGTACAATCCCTACAGGCACGATGGAGATGCCAACGAATATGTCATCAGGACCTATCTTGTCACATGTAGAAACTCAAGCCCAATATTCAACCCCAACGAGGCCTTCAGGTTTCAATGCTTTTAGGCCTAGAAACCCTCCATACAGAATGCCAATTTCGTTTATGGCAGGATTGCACAATATATCAACCTCTTCCCTAATGCAAGGGTCTGGTTCTAGAATGAGTCATTTGGGCCCAAATACCCAAAGTCTAGGAAATTACAACCAAATGCCTACCCTTACAATGAATAATCAGGCAACATTTAGGCAACAAATGGATGATAGTAACCATGGTATGATAAGAGTCCTAGCCCGCGAAATGAATGTCATCTTTACTCCTCTAATCCAAAATATTAATAGAACCAACCAAGAGAATTTAGTGCAAATGGCACGAATAGCAGATTTCTTTGGCGCCCCTTATGCGCCTACAAGGCGCAGGCAGAACCAAATATTGGTTTGAAATGAAGAACCTACCATTGAACAAATTCGACCCCCTAGACAGGTGGTTGAAGGAAGAAATATAGGGGCAAGGGTAGAACAACAGGAAGTTCAAGAAATACAAGAAGAACAACCTAGGAGAGTAATGGTGGTAAATAGGGATCAAAACACAGACGAAGTCATTCATAGGGTTAGAAATAATAATGTGATGGCAGAGAATAATCTAACGGCCATGATCGAAAGAATCATGACCCAAAATGGTTTGAATTCAGGATTTAAGAGACCAAATTATACGTCCCTTATTACATAATATATTTTACAATCTGAATTTCCTAGGGGTTGCAAAGTCCCTAAATTTACTAAGTTCGTTGGAGACACAAGTGAATCAACAGTTGAACACATAGCGAGATATTTAACTAAAGCGGGGGATTTGGCGAATAGTGAAAATCTTAGGATAAAATACTTCCCAAGTTCGTTGACAAAAAATGTCTTCACTTGGTTCACTACTCTGCCTCCAGGTTCCATAGATATTTGGCCCTATTTAGAATGATTGTTCCATGAACAATTTTACATGGGGAAATCCAAGATAAGCCTGAAAGAATTAGCTAGTATTAAAAGGAAATCACAGAGCTAATAGATGACTACTTGAATAGGCTTTGTCTCTTAAAATCTAGATGTTTCACTGTAGTCCCTGAGCATGAGTTGGTCGAAATAGCTGCTGGCGGCCTGGACTACTCTATTTGAAAGAAGTTAGATACACAGTATTTAAGAGATATGGCACAACTTGCAGATAGAGTTCGACAAGTAGAAATATTAAAGGCTGAGAAAGCCAGGGCTAGTAAAAACTATAAAAAAGAAAGAATAGCCTATATAGAGGCAGAAGAGGAAAATTCAGATGACTTTCAGGATCCTTATGGATTCGACCACTCGAAGTGGATCTTGCAGAATTAAAACAAGCACCCCCTTATTCTTGCAAAGTCCTAGTCCCATTGAATGGGAAGATTCTAGTTGAGAATGAGAAAAATGATAGATTTCCCAAAAAAGTTTACACATTTGATATAAATAAATGTGATGAAATTTTCGATTTACTTGTTAAAGATGGCCAAATGGTAGTACCTTCTAATATTAAAATACCTCTGTTGGAACAACGGAAGAAAAGAGGTTTTTGCAAGTATCATAATTTCCTAGGCTATAAAACCTCACAATGCTTTCTTTTCAGGGATCTAATTCAAAATGCTATCAAAGAGGGTAAGCTTAAGTTTGCTGACAAAGCGAAAAACCCCATGAAGGTTGACACTGACCCCTTACTGATGGAAGAAACCAATTATGCTAAGCCACTTGACACCAACATATTGGAAGTTAAAAAAAATGCTGACCAGATTGATGAGTTCCAAGAAGAAGAGGATTTCGTTATGGTTAGTGGAAACATGAAGACTACTGATGGTCTCCACAACATAGGTCCTCGACCAAATCAATGATGTCCGGTGTTTCGAATGGGGCAAGGGCTACTGAAGGCCCAATTACTTCTGTTGGAAAGATGGCAGAGGCTACTGAGGTCCTCAGGGTGAAATTTGAAAAGGTTCAGATCACTGAAGGTCAGAGTTTAGGAGTCCACATGGTTGATCTCAAGCAACCTTGCCCAGAGATGGAAGAAGTGGAAAGGTGTCTCGAAATCGAAAGGGAACATATGAGAGAGGGTTATCCAAAAAGAGAAAGCAGCTTGCGTGATTATCTGTTTCATTGTCACATGAGGAATGGAGAAATGTTGTTATGTCCAAGGTGTAGTATAATCTGCAACCAAATGATTGCTACAGAATTCGAAAGGATCCAGCGTGTTCGAACAGGTGTGAATTGGAGACAGGATAATCAACTATTCAAAGTCTATCCAAGGGCTAGAGAAAGTTTGTTGGGCTTCTTGGTTCGCTGCCACAAGAATGAAACTAAATGTTTAATGTGCCCAAGGTGTGCTGCTGTGTACGATCGAAAGATGTCTGAGGCTTTTGAAAGAATCCCTTTTGCACCTTGCTGGAATCACCAAGGTAGAACTCTTTCGAACCCCAGTATTGGGGCAAGAAGCGCATAAAAGAGACCTGATATCCCCTACCCTAAGGGAGCATAAAGAGTCACTTTCAAATTACCTGCTGAAATCCCTACAGACAGATGGCTTCAAGCGAAGGTTGATAGAGGGAAATGGAAGTGGAGAAGCTATGATCAAGGGGGCAGGAGTATTATGGCTTACAGAAAACAATTCAATATGGTGAAAAGAGAAGAAGTCAGTATAGAGAATTACAAAGGAAAAAATCCAATGTCTAGATCCCAGTGGCGGAGGCACCAACGAATGAAGAAAGCAGAAAGAGAAACAGGATCGAAGGAAGTAGGAGAATCCAACACCAATCTTCCATCATCAACCATCCAGACTGCGGGCAAGCCACCATTGACAAGAAGATTATTCTCTCCAAAGAGAAAAAGCCACTGCAGACAAAGTCCAAACAATACCTGTAAATGACGAAGAGATGCTGACAGATGATTTCAAATCAAAAGGGGAATCATTTTTTAATGTAAATTACAATGTAGTGTTTGTACTTCCTTATGAATATAATCAAGAAACTGAGATAGAGGAACTTGAGGAAAATGAAGAAGAAGAGATGGTAAATCACAGACCTGTGTGCTATTATGTCCTGAACAACGGTGTTGTCGAAGAACAAAACACTTTCTTCGAAAGACTTGACCAAGGAATGAAGAATCATCTGAAACCTTTATTTATAAGAGCCAAAGTGGAACATGTAGGAATTAATAAAGTCCTAGTAGATGGTGGTGCAACAGTGAATCTGATCCCTCAATTTATGTTGTGAAAGATCAGAATGTTTGACACAAACATCAAACCTCATAATATGGTGTTGTCAAACTATGAGGGGAAAATTGGACAAACTTTGGGGGTAGTACAGGTTGATTTGATAGTTGGCTCCATAATAAGGCCAATGATGTTTATGGTGATTACCTCAAAGGTAAATTACAATCTGCTATTAGGACGAGAGTGGATCCATTAAATAGGAGCAGTTCCTTCGTCCATGCATCAAAGAGTCGCAATTTGGAGAGAACACGGAATCATGGAAAATATTGAAGTAGATCAGAGTTATTATATGGCAGAAGTGAATAACGTGGACAAGATAAACGTTGATCGAAATATGGCCAACATAGGGCCATGTAACCCAGTCGAAGAAGCGTTCGAACCAAATAAGAACGCTCTATACTTTCTAACCCTTCACCCTAATGGTTTTCAATGGGACAGGGAGATTATGGAAGACGAAGAAGAAGTTGAAGGAGCCCCAGGGGTACGGCCAACATGTTGGACTGACGAAGACCTCAATTATGACTGAGTCTTCTTTCTTCGAAAGAATTTCGGCCTATTTGGCTGAGAATAGGATGAAGACGACTTTAGAAGCCGAAGTAAAAAACATGGCCATCGATGCCATAGGAAAACAAACAACAAAAAAACAAACATACACTACAAGTCCTAGGGAGAACATCAAACCTTTACCCCCTGATGGACAGGCTTTAGAAGCGCAAGACCAGAGGCTGGATGCTATCTATGATGAAGAGCCTTTGGGATTTGAGAAATATACAGAAATAACAAGCGCGAAGATGCTAGCGCAGGATCCCCTCGAAGAAGTAGATATAGGAGATAGCAACGCAAAAAAAGTTACGTACATAAGTACTAAATTCAACCCAGGATTGAGGAGCAAGATGATCGAAATACTAAAACGAAACAAGGATTGCTTCGCTTGGGATTATGACGAAATGCCTGGTCTGGAGGGAGATCTGGTCGAACACAGGCTTCCAATCAAGGATGGAAAGAAGCCCATCAAGCAGATGCCTCGAAGGTTCGCGCCAACAATCCCCTCAAAAATCAAGGCAGAAATTAAAAGACTCTTTTGCTGCAAGTTTATAAGGACCACAAGGTATGTCGAATGGATAACTAATATAGTTTATGTCATTAAGAAAAATGGTTCTTTAAGAATTTGTATAGATTTTAGGGATCTAAATGCTGCAACCCCTAAAGATGAGTACCCTATGTCTGTAGCAGAAATGCTAATTGACTCAGCTGCAGGTTTCGAATATTTGAGCATGTTAGATGGATACTCTGGATATAACCAAATATTCATTGTTTAATAAGATGTTCCTAAAACAACGTATAGATGCCCTGGAGCCTTAGGCACCTATGAATGGGTAGTTATGCCCTTTGGGCTAAAAAATGCTGGGGCAACCTATCAAAGAGCAATGAACTCTATTTTCCATGACTTCATTGAATATTTCATGCAAATTTACACAGATGATATAGTGATAAAATCTATATCAGATGAGAGTCATTAGGATCATCTTCGCCAATCATTTGAAAGAATGAGAAAACACGGCTTGAAGGTGAACCCTCTTAAGTGTGCCTTATTTGTGCATGCTGGAGATTTCCTGGGCTTTATGGTTCACAAGAAGGGGATCGAAATAAACCAAAACAAGACAAAGGCTATCATGGAGACAAAATCACCTACAATGAAGAAAGAGTTGCAGTCCCTCTTAGGCAAAATAAACTTTCTACAAAGATTCATATCCCACCTGAATGGGCGAACTCAAACTTTCTCTCCTCTCCTTCGTCTCAAACAAGGAAACTTCGAATGGAAGGAAGAGCATCAACAAGCATTCTAAAAGATTAAAAAGTACTTGATGCATCGTCCTATATTATCACCACCCTCTAGGGATAAACCTATGAAAATGTATATATCCACCTCAGATGTAACTATAGGTAGTATGCTAGCCCAAGAAGACGATAATGGCGTCGAAAGAGCCATTTATTATCTTAGTAGGGTTTTAAATAATGTAGAGACTAGATATAGCACTATAGAAAAGCTATGTCTTTGCTTGTATTTCTCTTGTACCAAACTTAAATATTATTAAAAACTAGTTGATGTTTATGTTTCGTCACACTTTGATGTAATCAAACATATGCTTTCAAAGCCAATTATGCATAGTAGAATTGGCAAATGGGCCTTGGCGCTCACTGAATATTCTTTAGCCTTTAAGCCTTTGAAGGCTATGAAAGGTCAAGTGGTTTCAGATTTCATAGTAGATCACTCTGTGGTGGAAGATTCAACATTAAATTATGTCGAAGTACAATGTTGGAAGTTATTCTTCGATGGATCAACACACAAAGAAGGAAGTGGAGTTGGGATTCTTATAATTTCCCCGGAAGGAATTCCAACAAAATTCAAGTATAGATTAGAAGGTCATCCTTGCTCAAATAATGGAGCTGAATATGAAGCACTCATTGATGGACTTGAAGATTTGTTGGAATTAGGGGAAGACAGAGTCGAAATCAAAGGAGATTCTGAGTTAGTGGTCAAGCAAATAACAAAAGAATACAAGTGCATAAAAGAAAATTTGATCATGTATTTCGTGATTGCCAACAGACTGCTCAAGAAATTTCAATATGTAGATATCAAACACATTCCCAGGATAAAGAATCAAGAGGAAAATGACTTGGCTCAAATAGCCTCAGGATATAAGGTATCCAAGGAAAAGCTTCAATATTTCATCGAAGTAAAATGGAGAGTAATGGCTACTAAGTTATCCCCATCAGACTTAGAGAATTCAAAATTGGGATGTGCCAATAGAGAAGAGTTTGAAGTATTGGCCATAAATGCTTTAGCAGATACAGACTGGCGAAGGCTAATAATAAATTATCTGAAAGACCCTTCGATAGACACAGAAAGAAAAAAAATATAGAGCGTTAGCCTGCGTCTTAATAGGAAACGAACTATTCAAGAAAACTCCAGAAGGGGTCTTACTTAAATGTTTAGGGGAAAATAAAGCATATTTAGCTTTATCCAGCGTACATAGTGGGGCATGTGGGGCACACCAAGCAAGTCATAAAATGAAATGGTTATTGTTTCGATATGGAATGTATTGGCCCACTATGCTCAAAGATTGCATAGAATTCTCTAAGGGTTGTGAAGCATGGCAGGTTCATGCAGGCATCCAAAATGCCCCTACAAGCGAATTACATTCGATCATTAAGTCGTGGCCCTTTAGGGGTTAGGCATTAGATTTAATTGGAGAGATTCTACCAACTTCGTCCAAAGGACAAAAGTACATATTAGTAGGTATAGATTACTTTACAAAAATGGGTCGAACCAATAGCTTTGGTAAATGTTGATCAGGAAACTATCATTGAATTTATCCAAAAGAAAATAATTTACAGATTTGGAATACCAGAGAGTATTACAACAGATCAAGGTTAATTTTTTACAGGATGAAAGATGCAAGAATTCGTGAAAGAAATGGGTTTTAAGTTGCTGACATCTACACCATATTATGCTTAAGCAAATGGTCAAGTTGAGGCAGCCAACAAAGTAATAATAAGTTTGATAAAGAATCATGTAGGACGAAAGCTAAAAAATTGGCACAAGGCTTTGGATCTAGCTTTATGGGCATGTCGAACATCCCCCAAAGAAGCAACAAATACTACCCCATTTCAACTTACATTTGGACATGATGCAGTCCTACCAGTCGAAATAAATTTGCAATCAATAAGAATTCAAAGGCAGAGCGAAGTTCCTTCTGAGCATTATTGGGAAATGATGATGAACGAATTGGTAGACGTAGACAAAACGAGGCTACACGCTTTAGAAGTTTTGAGAAGACAAAAGGAGAGATTAGCCAGAGCTTACAATAAAAGAGTCAAAGGTAAGTTATTTTCAATTAATGACTTAGTTTGGAAAGTTATACTACCAATGGATAAAAAGAATAAGTCATTAGGGAAATGGTCACCACATTGGGAGGGACCCTTTTGTATTTTACAAATATTTTCAAATAATGCTTATGAAATAGAGGAACTAGCTGAAGATCGAAGAATCTTGAAAGTAAATGGAAAATACTTGAAAAGGTATAAGCCATGCTTGCAAGAAATTCAAATCATATCAGAATAATAGAATTAAGATAAATATTAAGCCAAGATGGTACCAAAATAAGAAACTTCCAAAATGGCTTTGTTTAAAATATTACAATATTCGAAATTGAAAATAGAAACATCATCAGGGAAATACACTTCAAAAAATCAAAAGGGAGAATTCTGCTTCAGTCTAGCGAACTTTGTCTTGCACAGATTCATCTTACATTGAGTGGCAGTTGTAATCCCTTCGAGAGCTTTAATCTCCTCATTAATTCGCTCAGCAAGCTCCATCTATTTAAGACTCTTCGAAATAAGAGTTTCGAGTTATTTTTCATCAATGGCTTTAAGGGCAACTTGTTGGCTTTGAGCGTCTTCAATTTTCTTTTTAAGCTCTTCGATCTAAGACTCCCAAAGCAAGATTGATCGTGCAAGAATGTCATGTTTGTCCTTCGTTTGTACTTGAGAATACTCCAGTGCTTCAGCCTCTTCAGAGAATTTGGATGTCTGATCATAAACAGCAGCTAAAACTTCTTGTTTAGGAAAAGAGGTGGTTTTTTCAAAAATCTTGGGAACTGACGTTTTAGTGGTCATGATTAGCAATAACTGCTAAACTTGCACGTTTGAAAAGCATGGTGAAAAGACGTTTTTACATAAAAGTGTTTGATGGCTATGATGTCATACACAGTAAAGTCATCATGAGTTAGGTTTATCAAAATCACATGTATGATTCGAAACTGGGTATTTCTCTATATATTGAAACACACATTTTCGAGGGGCAATTTGTTAGCTGGTGATTTCGATAAGCAATTTGATTCGGAACAATGGGATTCATGTTGTTTGGGTTTTTATTCGAATAAGGAAAATAGGGTCCATATGTTATATTTCGTTTGAAAAGAAAGAGCTTTGAATTCTTTGTTCCATTAAAAGCTTGAAAAATCGAAATGAAGGATTGAGCAGGTACATCGAAGAGATTTCAAATTCAAATGAAAAGATTTGATTAAATCCATTGAAGATTCGAAATTCAAATATAAGGCGGCATTCTGTTGAAGGGCACGTGGAAGCCACTAATTGTAGAAGACATGCAATCTTCGAACGTGGCACCTTTTTAGAGTAGGACCGTTATGGTCGAAATAGTATAAATAGGAATCTTAGTGTTAGGATTTCGTGTGTTCAATATTGTACAAAAACTTATATACTCAAATTACCAAGTGTTAAGGGAAACGAGTTTCATAAACATGTACGTATGGAAACACCATTGTTATTTTCACATTTTAAATTAAAATTCCTTTGTCTCTAAAGTTACTTCGTTTCCAGTCATTTCGTTTTAAAGTTAGTCCCTTATATTTCAGTCAAGTTTATACTTTTCCAGAAATCTTTATCTTTTTACCAAGTCTTTTACATTTTGTTTACAAATCATTTACTTTTCAATTTAGAGTCTTTTCACTCGAAGTTATTCACGAATCCATACTTTACTTTGTCAATGTCTTTAAAGTTTCGATTTGTATTTTGTTATTACTTTTAATCAAAGCCTATATAATCTGTAATAGAATCTTTATTTCAAGTTCTCAAGATTCATGTTCTTAGATAGAAAGTGGAATATAAACATTAAGTCTCATTCAAACATCAAATACATTAGACACGTGTCCTAGAATCAATCTAGTCGATCCTGTGATTTACCAAAATCATTAATTTGGAAGACTAGCGGTTGTTTACTAGAAATCAGTATAAACAAATTGGCACGCCTAGTGTGACCGTGTCGAAGTGTAGTTTAATTTCATTGTCAATCATTTTAAGTTTCATTTGTGATCTTCTAAGTCTAAAGTTTCGTTGTGTCATATGAACCTTAGAAGTGGTAAGATAATCGACAGTAACCAACCAATACCCAAAAGAAAACATACCAAAATAATTGTTAACATAACTAACCAAGATAGGAGACAAAATCACCCATAATGAACAGGCACAATCGTTTCTGGTTCGACTGATACAAACGTTGCAGCCATGAGTAGTATAGGTAGTTCGAGTACAATCCCTACAGGCACGATGGAGATGCCAACGAATATGTCATCAGGACCTATCTTGTCACATGTAGAAACTCAAGCCCAATATTCAACCCCAACGAGGCCTTCAGGTTTCAATGCTTTTAGGCCTAGAAACCCTCCATACAGAATGCCAATTTCGTTTATGGCAGGATTGCACAATATATCAACCTCTTCCCTAATGCAAGGGTCTGGTTCTAGAATGAGTCATTTGGGCCCAAATACCCAAAGTCTAGGAAATTACAACCAAATGCCTACCCTTACAATGAATAATCAGGCAACATTTAGGCAACAAATGGATGATAGTAACCATGGTATGATAAGAGTCCTAGCCCGCGAAATGAATGTCATCTTTACTCCTCTAATCCAAAATATTAATAGAACCAACCAAGAGAATTTAGTGCAAATGGCACGAATAGCAGATTTCTTTGGCGCCCCTTATGCGCCTACAAGGCGCAGGCAGAACCAAATATTGGTTTGAAATGAAGAACCTACCATTGAACAAATTCGACCCCCTAGACAGGTGGTTGAAGGAAGAAATATAGGGGCAAGGGTAGAACAACAGGAAGTTCAAGAAATACAAGAAGAACAACCTAGGAGAGTAATGGTGGTAAATAGGGATCAAAACACAGACGAAGTCATTCATAGGGTTAGAAATAATAATGTGATGGCAGAGAATAATCTAACGGGCCATGATCGAAAGAATCATGACCCAAAATGGTTTGAATTCAGGATTTAAGAGACCAAATTATACGTCCCTTATTACATAATATATTTTACAATCTGAATTTCCTAGGGGTTGCAAAGTCCCTAAATTTACTAAGTTCGTTGGAGACACAAGTGAATCAACAGTTGAACACATAGCGAGATATTTAACTAAAGCGGGGGATTTGGCGAATAGTGAAAATCTTAGGATAAAATACTTCCCAAGTTCGTTGACAAAAAATGTCTTCACTTGGTTCACTACTCTGCCTCCAGGTTCCATAGATATTTGGCCCTATTTAGAATGATTGTTCCATGAACAATTTTACATGGGGAAATCCAAGATAAGCCTGAAAGAATTAGCTAGTATTAAAAGGAAATCACAGAGCTAATAGATGACTACTTGAATAGGCTTTGTCTCTTAAAATCTAGATGTTTCACTGTAGTCCCTGAGCATGAGTTGGTCGAAATAGCTGCTGGCGGCCTGGACTACTCTATTTGAAAGAAGTTAGATACACAGTATTTAAGAGATATGGCACAACTTGCAGATAGAGTTCGACAAGTAGAAATATTAAAGGCTGAGAAAGCCAGGGCTAGTAAAAACTATAAAAAAGAAAGAATAGCCTATATAGAGGCAGAAGAGGAAAATTCAGATGACTTTCAGGATCCTTATGGATTCGACCACTCGAAGTGGATCTTGCAGAATTAAAACAAGCACCCCCTTATTCTTGCAAAGTCCTAGTCCCATTGAATGGGAAGATTCTAGTTGAGAATGAGAAAAATGATAGATTTCCCAAAAAAGTTTACACATTTGATATAAATAAATGTGATGAAATTTTCGATTTACTTGTTAAAGATGGCCAAATGGTAGTACCTTCTAATATTAAAATACCTCTGTTGGAACAACGGAAGAAAAGAGGTTTTTGCAAGTATCATAATTTCCTAGGCTATAAAACCTCACAATGCTTTCTTTTCAGGGATCTAATTCAAAATGCTATCAAAGAGGGTAAGCTTAAGTTTGCTGACAAAGCGAAAAACCCCATGAAGGTTGACACTGACCCCTTACTGATGGAAGAAACCAATTATGCTAAGCCACTTGACACCAACATATTGGAAGTTAAAAAAAATGCTGACCAGATTGATGAGTTCCAAGAAGAAGAGGATTTCGTTATGGTTAGTGGAAACATGAAGACTACTGATGGTCTCCACAACATAGGTCCTCGACCAAATCAATGATGTCCGGTGTTTCGAATGGGGCAAGGGCTACTGAAGGCCCAATTACTTCTGTTGGAAAGATGGCAGAGGCTACTGAGGTCCTCAGGGTGAAATTTGAAAAGGTTCAGATCACTGAAGGTCAGAGTTTAGGAGTCCACATGGTTGATCTCAAGCAACCTTGCCCAGAGATGGAAGAAGTGGAAAGGTGTCTCGAAATCGAAAGGGAACATATGAGAGAGGGTTATCCAAAAAGAGAAAGCAGCTTGCGTGATTATCTGTTTCATTGTCACATGAGGAATGGAGAAATGTTGTTATGTCCAAGGTGTAGTATAATCTGCAACCAAATGATTGCTACAGAATTCGAAAGGATCCAGCGTGTTCGAACAGGTGTGAATTGGAGACAGGATAATCAACTATTCAAAGTCTATCCAAGGGCTAGAGAAAGTTTGTTGGGCTTCTTGGTTCGCTGCCACAAGAATGAAACTAAATGTTTAATGTGCCCAAGGTGTGCTGCTGTGTACGATCGAAAGATGTCTGAGGCTTTTGAAAGAATCCCTTTTGCACCTTGCTGGAATCACCAAGGTAGAACTCTTTCGAACCCCAGTATTGGGGCAAGAAGCGCATAAAAGAGACCTGATATCCCCTACCCTAAGGGAGCATAAAGAGTCACTTTCAAATTACCTGCTGAAATCCCTACAGACAGATGGCTTCAAGCGAAGGTTGATAGAGGGAAATGGAAGTGGAGAAGCTATGATCAAGGGGGCAGGAGTATTATGGCTTACAGAAAACAATTCAATATGGTGAAAAGAGAAGAAGTCAGTATAGAGAATTACAAAGGAAAAAATCCAATGTCTAGATCCCAGTGGCGGAGGCACCAACGAATGAAGAAAGCAGAAAGAGAAACAGGATCGAAGGAAGTAGGAGAATCCAACACCAATCTTCCATCATCAACCATCCAGACTGCGGGCAAGCCACCATTGACAAGAAGATTATTCTCTCCAAAGAGAAAAAGCCACTGCAGACAAAGTCCAAACAATACCTGTAAATGACGAAGAGATGCTGACAGATGATTTCAAATCAAAAGGGGAATCATTTTTTAATGTAAATTACAATGTAGTGTTTGTACTTCCTTATGAATATAATCAAGAAACTGAGATAGAGGAACTTGAGGAAAATGAAGAAGAAGAGATGGTAAATCACAGACCTGTGTGCTATTATGTCCTGAACAACGGTGTTGTCGAAGAACAAAACACTTTCTTCGAAAGACTTGACCAAGGAATGAAGAATCATCTGAAACCTTTATTTATAAGAGCCAAAGTGGAACATGTAGGAATTAATAAAGTCCTAGTAGATGGTGGTGCAACAGTGAATCTGATCCCTCAATTTATGTTGTGAAAGATCAGAATGTTTGACACAAACATCAAACCTCATAATATGGTGTTGTCAAACTATGAGGGGAAAATTGGACAAACTTTGGGGGTAGTACAGGTTGATTTGATAGTTGGCTCCATAATAAGGCCAATGATGTTTATGGTGATTACCTCAAAGGTAAATTACAATCTGCTATTAGGACGAGAGTGGATCCATTAAATAGGAGCAGTTCCTTCGTCCATGCATCAAAGAGTCGCAATTTGGAGAGAACACGGAATCATGGAAAATATTGAAGTAGATCAGAGTTATTATATGGCAGAAGTGAATAACGTGGACAAGATAAACGTTGATCGAAATATGGCCAACATAGGGCCATGTAACCCAGTCGAAGAAGCGTTCGAACCAAATAAGAACGCTCTATACTTTCTAACCCTTCACCCTAATGGTTTTCAATGGGACAGGGAGATTATGGAAGACGAAGAAGAAGTTGAAGGAGCCCCAGGGGTACGGCCAACATGTTGGACTGACGAAGACCTCAATTATGACTGAGTCTTCTTTCTTCGAAAGAATTTCGGCCTATTTGGCTGAGAATAGGATGAAGACGACTTTAGAAGCCGAAGTAAAAAACATGGCCATCGATGCCATAGGAAAACAAACAACAAAAAAACAAACATACACTACAAGTCCTAGGGAGAACATCAAACCTTTACCCCCTGATGGACAGGCTTTAGAAGCGCAAGACCAGAGGCTGGATGCTATCTATGATGAAGAGCCTTTGGGATTTGAGAAATATACAGAAATAACAAGCGCGAAGATGCTAGCGCAGGATCCCCTCGAAGAAGTAGATATAGGAGATAGCAACGCAAAAAAAGTTACGTACATAAGTACTAAATTCAACCCAGGATTGAGGAGCAAGATGATCGAAATACTAAAACGAAACAAGGATTGCTTCGCTTGGGATTATGACGAAATGCCTGGTCTGGAGGGAGATCTGGTCGAACACAGGCTTCCAATCAAGGATGGAAAGAAGCCCATCAAGCAGATGCCTCGAAGGTTCGCGCCAACAATCCCCTCAAAAATCAAGGCAGAAATTAAAAGACTCTTTTGCTGCAAGTTTATAAGGACCACAAGGTATGTCGAATGGATAACTAATATAGTTTATGTCATTAAGAAAAATGGTTCTTTAAGAATTTGTATAGATTTTAGGGATCTAAATGCTGCAACCCCTAAAGATGAGTACCCTATGTCTGTAGCAGAAATGCTAATTGACTCAGCTGCAGGTTTCGAATATTTGAGCATGTTAGATGGATACTCTGGATATAACCAAATATTCATTGTTTAATAAGATGTTCCTAAAACAACGTATAGATGCCCTGGAGCCTTAGGCACCTATGAATGGGTAGTTATGCCCTTTGGGCTAAAAAATGCTGGGGCAACCTATCAAAGAGCAATGAACTCTATTTTCCATGACTTCATTGAATATTTCATGCAAATTTACACAGATGATATAGTGATAAAATCTATATCAGATGAGAGTCATTAGGATCATCTTCGCCAATCATTTGAAAGAATGAGAAAACACGGCTTGAAGGTGAACCCTCTTAAGTGTGCCTTATTTGTGCATGCTGGAGATTTCCTGGGCTTTATGGTTCACAAGAAGGGGATCGAAATAAACCAAAACAAGACAAAGGCTATCATGGAGACAAAATCACCTACAATGAAGAAAGAGTTGCAGTCCCTCTTAGGCAAAATAAACTTTCTACAAAGATTCATATCCCACCTGAATGGGCGAACTCAAACTTTCTCTCCTCTCCTTCGTCTCAAACAAGGAAACTTCGAATGGAAGGAAGAGCATCAACAAGCATTCTAAAAGATTAAAAAGTACTTGATGCATCGTCCTATATTATCACCACCCTCTAGGGATAAACCTATGAAAATGTATATATCCACCTCAGATGTAACTATAGGTAGTATGCTAGCCCAAGAAGACGATAATGGCGTCGAAAGAGCCATTTATTATCTTAGTAGGGTTTTAAATAATGTAGAGACTAGATATAGCACTATAGAAAAGCTATGTCTTTGCTTGTATTTCTCTTGTACCAAACTTAAATATTATTAAAAACTAGTTGATGTTTATGTTTCGTCACACTTTGATGTAATCAAACATATGCTTTCAAAGCCAATTATGCATAGTAGAATTGGCAAATGGGCCTTGGCGCTCACTGAATATTCTTTAGCCTTTAAGCCTTTGAAGGCTATGAAAGGTCAAGTGGTTTCAGATTTCATAGTAGATCACTCTGTGGTGGAAGATTCAACATTAAATTATGTCGAAGTACAATGTTGGAAGTTATTCTTCGATGGATCAACACACAAAGAAGGAAGTGGAGTTGGGATTCTTATAATTTCCCCGGAAGGAATTCCAACAAAATTCAAGTATAGATTAGAAGGTCATCCTTGCTCAAATAATGGAGCTGAATATGAAGCACTCATTGATGGACTTGAAGATTTGTTGGAATTAGGGGAAGACAGAGTCGAAATCAAAGGAGATTCTGAGTTAGTGGTCAAGCAAATAACAAAAGAATACAAGTGCATAAAAGAAAATTTGATCATGTATTTCGTGATTGCCAACAGACTGCTCAAGAAATTTCAATATGTAGATATCAAACACATTCCCAGGATAAAGAATCAAGAGGAAAATGACTTGGCTCAAATAGCCTCAGGATATAAGGTATCCAAGGAAAAGCTTCAATATTTCATCGAAGTAAAATGGAGAGTAATGGCTACTAAGTTATCCCCATCAGACTTAGAGAATTCAAAATTGGGATGTGCCAATAGAGAAGAGTTTGAAGTATTGGCCATAAATGCTTTAGCAGATACAGACTGGCGAAGGCTAATAATAAATTATCTGAAAGACCCTTCGATAGACACAGAAAGAAAAAAAATATAGAGCGTTAGCCTGCGTCTTAATAGGAAACGAACTATTCAAGAAAACTCCAGAAGGGGTCTTACTTAAATGTTTAGGGGAAAATAAAGCATATTTAGCTTTATCCAGCGTACATAGTGGGGCATGTGGGGCACACCAAGCAAGTCATAAAATGAAATGGTTATTGTTTCGATATGGAATGTATTGGCCCACTATGCTCAAAGATTGCATAGAATTCTCTAAGGGTTGTGAAGCATGGCAGGTTCATGCAGGCATCCAAAATGCCCCTACAAGCGAATTACATTCGATCATTAAGTCGTGGCCCTTTAGGGGTTAGGCATTAGATTTAATTGGAGAGATTCTACCAACTTCGTCCAAAGGACAAAAGTACATATTAGTAGGTATAGATTACTTTACAAAAATGGGTCGAACCAATAGCTTTGGTAAATGTTGATCAGGAAACTATCATTGAATTTATCCAAAAGAAAATAATTTACAGATTTGGAATACCAGAGAGTATTACAACAGATCAAGGTTAATTTTTTACAGGATGAAAGATGCAAGAATTCGTGAAAGAAATGGGTTTTAAGTTGCTGACATCTACACCATATTATGCTTAAGCAAATGGTCAAGTTGAGGCAGCCAACAAAGTAATAATAAGTTTGATAAAGAATCATGTAGGACGAAAGCTAAAAAATTGGCACAAGGCTTTGGATCTAGCTTTATGGGCATGTCGAACATCCCCCAAAGAAGCAACAAATACTACCCCATTTCAACTTACATTTGGACATGATGCAGTCCTACCAGTCGAAATAAATTTGCAATCAATAAGAATTCAAAGGCAGAGCGAAGTTCCTTCTGAGCATTATTGGGAAATGATGATGAACGAATTGGTAGACGTAGACAAAACGAGGCTACACGCTTTAGAAGTTTTGAGAAGACAAAAGGAGAGATTAGCCAGAGCTTACAATAAAAGAGTCAAAGGTAAGTTATTTTCAATTAATGACTTAGTTTGGAAAGTTATACTACCAATGGATAAAAAGAATAAGTCATTAGGGAAATGGTCACCACATTGGGAGGGACCCTTTTGTATTTTACAAATATTTTCAAATAATGCTTATGAAATAGAGGAACTAGCTGAAGATCGAAGAATCTTGAAAGTAAATGGAAAATACTTGAAAAGGTATAAGCCATGCTTGCAAGAAATTCAAATCATATCAGAATAATAGAATTAAGATAAATATTAAGCCAAGATGGTACCAAAATAAGAAACTTCCAAAATGGCTTTGTTTAAAATATTACAATATTCGAAATTGAAAATAGAAACATCATCAGGGAAATACACTTCAAAAAATCAAAAGGGAGAATTCTGCTTCAGTCTAGCGAACTTTGTCTTGCACAGATTCATCTTACATTGAGTGGCAGTTGTAATCCCTTCGAGAGCTTTAATCTCCTCATTAATTCGCTCAGCAAGCTCCATCTATTTAAGACTCTTCGAAATAAGAGTTTCGAGTTATTTTTCATCAATGGCTTTAAGGGCAACTTGTTGGCTTTGAGCGTCTTCAATTTTCTTTTTAAGCTCTTCGATCTAAGACTCCCAAAGCAAGATTGATCGTGCAAGAATGTCATGTTTGTCCTTCGTTTGTACTTGAGAATACTCCAGTGCTTCAGCCTCTTCAGAGAATTTGGATGTCTGATCATAAACAGCAGCTAAAACTTCTTGTTTAGGAAAAGAGGTGGTTTTTTCAAAAATCTTGGGAACTGACGTTTTAGTGGTCATGATTAGCAATAACTGCTAAACTTGCACGTTTGAAAAGCATGGTGAAAAGACGTTTTTACATAAAAGTGTTTGATGGCTATGATGTCATACACAGTAAAGTCATCATGAGTTAGGTTTATCAAAATCACATGTATGATTCGAAACTGGGTATTTCTCTATATATTGAAACACACATTTTCGAGGGGCAATTTGTTAGCTGGTGATTTCGATAAGCAATTTGATTCGGAACAATGGGATTCATGTTGTTTGGGTTTTTATTCGAATAAGGAAAATAGGGTCCATATGTTATATTTCGTTTGAAAAGAAAGAGCTTTGAATTCTTTGTTCCATTAAAAGCTTGAAAAATCGAAATGAAGGATTGAGCAGGTACATCGAAGAGATTTCAAATTCAAATGAAAAGATTTGATTAAATCCATTGAAGATTCGAAATTCAAATATAAGGCGTCATTCTGTTGAAGAACGCGTGGAAGCCACCAATTGTAGAAGACATGCAATCTTCGAACGTGGCACCTTTTTAGAGTAGGACCGTTAGGGTCGAAATAGTATAAATAGGAGTCTTAGTGTTAGGATTTCGTGTGTTCAATATTGTAGACAAACTTATATTCTCAAATTACCAAGTGTTAAGGGAAACAAGTTGCAGAAACATGTACGTATGGAAACACCATTGTTATTTTCACATTTTAAATTAAAAGTCCTTTGTCTCTAAAGTTACTTCGTTTCCAGTCATTTCGTTTTAAAGTTAGTCCCTTATATTTCAGTCAAGTTTATACTTTTCCAGAAATCTTTATCTTTTTACCAAGTCTTTTACATTTTGTTTACAAATCATTTACTTTTCAATTTAGAGTCTTTTCACTCGAAGTTATCCACGAATCCATACTTTACTTTGTCAATGTCTTTAAAGTTTCGATTTGTATTTTGTTATTACTTTTAATCAAAGCCTATATAATCTGTAATAGAATCTTTATTTCAAGTTCTCAAGATTCATGTTCTTAGATAGAAAGTGGAATATAAACATTAAGTCTCATTCAAACATCAAATACATTAGACACGTGTCCTAGAATCAATCTAGTCGATCCTGTGATTTACCAAAATCATTAATTTGGAAGACTAGCGGTTGTTTACTAGAAATCAGTATAAACAAATTGGCACGCCTAGTGTGACCGTGTCGAAGTGTAGTTTAATTTCATTGTCAATCATTTTAAGTTTCATTTGTGATCTTCTAAGTCTAAAGTTTCGTTGTGTCATATGAACCTTAGAAGTGGTAAGATAATCGACAGTAACCAACCAATACCCAAAAGAAAACATACCAAAATAATTGTTAACATAACTAACCAAGATAGGAGACAAAATCACCCATAATGAACAGGCACAATCGTTTCTGGTTCGACTGATACAAACGTTGCAGCCATGAGTAGTATAGGTAGTTCGAGTACAATCCCTACAGGCACGATGGAGATGCCAACGAATATGTCATCAGGACCTATCTTGTCACATGTAGAAACTCAAGCCCAATATTCAACCCCAACGAGGCCTTCAGGTTTCAATGCTTTTAGGCCTAGAAACCCTCCATACAGAATGCCAATTTCGTTTATGGCAGGATTGCACAATATATCAACCTCTTCCCTAATGCAAGGGTCTGGTTCTAGAATGAGTCATTTGGGCCCAAATACCCAAAGTCTAGGAAATTACAACCAAATGCCTACCCTTACAATGAATAATCAGGCAACATTTAGGCAACAAATGGATGATAGTAACCATGGTATGATAAGAGTCCTAGCCCGCGAAATGAATGTCATCTTTACTCCTCTAATCCAAAATATTAATAGAACCAACCAAGAGAATTTAGTGCAAATGGCACGAATAGCAGATTTCTTTGGCGCCCCTTATGCGCCTACAAGGCGCAGGCAGAACCAAATATTGGTTTGAAATGAAGAACCTACCATTGAACAAATTCGACCCCCTAGACAGGTGGTTGAAGGAAGAAATATAGGGGCAAGGGTAGAACAACAGGAAGTTCAAGAAATACAAGAAGAACAACCTAGGAGAGTAATGGTGGTAAATAGGGATCAAAACACAGACGAAGTCATTCATAGGGTTAGAAATAATAATGTGATGGCAGAGAATAATCTAACGGCCATGATCGAAAGAATCATGACCCAAAATGGTTTGAATTCAGGATTTAAGAGACCAAATTATACGTCCCTTATTACATAATATATTTTACAATCTGAATTTCCTAGGGGTTGCAAAGTCCCTAAATTTACTAAGTTCGTTGGAGACACAAGTGAATCAACAGTTGAACACATAGCGAGATATTTAACTAAAGCGGGGGATTTGGCGAATAGTGAAAATCTTAGGATAAAATACTTCCCAAGTTCGTTGACAAAAAATGTCTTCACTTGGTTCACTACTCTGCCTCCAGGTTCCATAGATATTTGGCCCTATTTAGAATGATTGTTCCATGAACAATTTTACATGGGGAAATCCAAGATAAGCCTGAAAGAATTAGCTAGTATTAAAAGGAAATCACAGAGCTAATAGATGACTACTTGAATAGGCTTTGTCTCTTAAAATCTAGATGTTTCACTGTAGTCCCTGAGCATGAGTTGGTCGAAATAGCTGCTGGCGGCCTGGACTACTCTATTTGAAAGAAGTTAGATACACAGTATTTAAGAGATATGGCACAACTTGCAGATAGAGTTCGACAAGTAGAAATATTAAAGGCTGAGAAAGCCAGGGCTAGTAAAAACTATAAAAAAGAAAGAATAGCCTATATAGAGGCAGAAGAGGAAAATTCAGATGACTTTCAGGATCCTTATGGATTCGACCACTCGAAGTGGATCTTGCAGAATTAAAACAAGCACCCCCTTATTCTTGCAAAGTCCTAGTCCCATTGAATGGGAAGATTCTAGTTGAGAATGAGAAAAATGATAGATTTCCCAAAAAAGTTTCAAAAAAGTTTACACATTTGATATAAATAAATGTGATGAAATTTTCGATTTACTTGTTAAAGATGGCCAAATGGTAGTACCTTCTAATATTAAAATACCTCTGTTGGAACAACGGAAGAAAAGAGGTTTTTGCAAGTATCATAATTTCCTAGGCTATAAAACCTCACAATGCTTTCTTTTCAGGGATCTAATTCAAAATGCTATCAAAGAGGGTAAGCTTAAGTTTGCTGACAAAGCGAAAAACCCCATGAAGGTTGACACTGACCCCTTACCGATGGAAGAAACCAATTATGCTAAGCCACTTGACACCAACATATTGGAAGTTAAAAAAAATGCTGACCAGATTGATGAGTTCCAAGAAGAAGAGGATTTCGTTATGGTTAGTGGAAACATGAAGACTACTGATGGTCTCCACAACATAGGTCCTCGACCAAATCAATGATGTCCGGTGTTTCGAATGGGGCAAGGGCTACTGAAGGCCCAATTACTTCTGTTGGAAAGATGGCAGAGGCTACTGAGGTCCTCAGGGTGAAATTTGAAAAGGTTCAGATCACTGAAGGTCAGAGTTTAGGAGTCCACATGGTTGATCTCAAGCAACCTTGCCCAGAGATGGAAGAAGTGGAAAGGTGTCTCGAAATCGAAAGGGAACATATGAGAGAGGGTTATCCAAAAAGAGAAAGCAGCTTGCGTGATTATCTGTTTCATTGTCACATGAGGAATGGAGAAATGTTGTTATGTCCAAGGTGTAGTATAATCTGCAACCAAATGATTGCTACAGAATTCGAAAGGATCCAGCGTGTTCGAACAGGTGTGAATTGGAGACAGGATAATCAACTATTCAAAGTCTATCCAAGGGCTAGAGAAAGTTTGTTGGGCTTCTTGGTTCGCTGCCACAAGAATGAAACTAAATGTTTAATGTGCCCAAGGTGTGCTGCTGTGTACGATCGAAAGATGTCTGAGGCTTTTGAAAGAATCCCTTTTGCACCTTGCTGGAATCACCAAGGTAGAACTCTTTCGAACCCCAGTATTGGGGCAAGAAGCGCATAAAAGAGACCTGATATCCCCTACCCTAAGGGAGCATAAAGAGTCACTTTCAAATTACCTGCTGAAATCCCTACAGACAGATGGCTTCAAGCGAAGGTTGATAGAGGGAAATGGAAGTGGAGAAGCTATGATCAAGGGGGCAGGAGTATTATGGCTTACAGAAAACAATTCAATATGGTGAAAAGAGAAGAAGTCAGTATAGAGAATTACAAAGGAAAAAATCCAATGTCTAGATCCCAGTGGCGGAGGCACCAACGAATGAAGAAAGCAGAAAGAGAAACAGGATCGAAGGAAGTAGGAGAATCCAACACCAATCTTCCATCATCAACCATCCAGACTGCGGGCAAGCCACCATTGACAAGAAGATTATTCTCTCCAAAGAGAAAAAGCCACTGCAGACAAAGTCCAAACAATACCTGTAAATGACGAAGAGATGCTGACAGATGATTTCAAATCAAAAGGGGAATCATTTTTTAATGTAAATTACAATGTAGTGTTTGTACTTCCTTATGAATATAATCAAGAAACTGAGATAGAGGAACTTGAGGAAAATGAAGAAGAAGAGATGGTAAATCACAGACCTGTGTGCTATTATGTCCTGAACAACGGTGTTGTCGAAGAACAAAACACTTTCTTCGAAAGACTTGACCAAGGAATGAAGAATCATCTGAAACCTTTATTTATAAGAGCCAAAGTGGAACATGTAGGAATTAATAAAGTCCTAGTAGATGGTGGTGCAACAGTGAATCTGATCCCTCAATTTATGTTGTGAAAGATCAGAATGTTTGACACAAACATCAAACCTCATAATATGGTGTTGTCAAACTATGAGGGGAAAATTGGACAAACTTTGGGGGTAGTACAGGTTGATTTGATAGTTGGCTCCATAATAAGGCCAATGATGTTTATGGTGATTACCTCAAAGGTAAATTACAATCTGCTATTAGGACGAGAGTGGATCCATTAAATAGGAGCAGTTCCTTCGTCCATGCATCAAAGAGTCGCAATTTGGAGAGAACACGGAATCATGGAAAATATTGAAGTAGATCAGAGTTATTATATGGCAGAAGTGAATAACGTGGACAAGATAAACGTTGATCGAAATATGGCCAACATAGGGCCATGTAACCCAGTCGAAGAAGCGTTCGAACCAAATAAGAACGCTCTATACTTTCTAACCCTTCACCCTAATGGTTTTCAATGGGACAGGGAGATTATGGAAGACGAAGAAGAAGTTGAAGGAGCCCCAGGGGTACGGCCAACATGTTGGACTGACGAAGACCTCAATTATGACTGAGTCTTCTTTCTTCGAAAGAATTTCGGCCTATTTGGCTGAGAATAGGATGAAGACGACTTTAGAAGCCGAAGTAAAAAACATGGCCATCGATGCCATAGGAAAACAAACAACAAAAAAACAAACATACACTACAAGTCCTAGGGAGAACATCAAACCTTTACCCCCTGATGGACAGGCTTTAGAAGCGCAAGACCAGAGGCTGGATGCTATCTATGATGAAGAGCCTTTGGGATTTGAGAAATATACAGAAATAACAAGCGCGAAGATGCTAGCGCAGGATCCCCTCGAAGAAGTAGATATAGGAGATAGCAACGCAAAAAAAGTTACGTACATAAGTACTAAATTCAACCCAGGATTGAGGAGCAAGATGATCGAAATACTAAAACGAAACAAGGATTGCTTCGCTTGGGATTATGACGAAATGCCTGGTCTGGAGGGAGATCTGGTCGAACACAGGCTTCCAATCAAGGATGGAAAGAAGCCCATCAAGCAGATGCCTCGAAGGTTCGCGCCAACAATCCCCTCAAAAATCAAGGCAGAAATTAAAAGACTCTTTTGCTGCAAGTTTATAAGGACCACAAGGTATGTCGAATGGATAACTAATATAGTTTATGTCATTAAGAAAAATGGTTCTTTAAGAATTTGTATAGATTTTAGGGATCTAAATGCTGCAACCCCTAAAGATGAGTACCCTATGTCTGTAGCAGAAATGCTAATTGACTCAGCTGCAGGTTTCGAATATTTGAGCATGTTAGATGGATACTCTGGATATAACCAAATATTCATTGTTTAATAAGATGTTCCTAAAACAACGTATAGATGCCCTGGAGCCTTAGGCACCTATGAATGGGTAGTTATGCCCTTTGGGCTAAAAAATGCTGGGGCAACCTATCAAAGAGCAATGAACTCTATTTTCCATGACTTCATTGAATATTTCATGCAAATTTACACAGATGATATAGTGATAAAATCTATATCAGATGAGAGTCATTAGGATCATCTTCGCCAATCATTTGAAAGAATGAGAAAACACGGCTTGAAGGTGAACCCTCTTAAGTGTGCCTTATTTGTGCATGCTGGAGATTTCCTGGGCTTTATGGTTCACAAGAAGGGGATCGAAATAAACCAAAACAAGACAAAGGCTATCATGGAGACAAAATCACCTACAATGAAGAAAGAGTTGCAGTCCCTCTTAGGCAAAATAAACTTTCTACAAAGATTCATATCCCACCTGAATGGGCGAACTCAAACTTTCTCTCCTCTCCTTCGTCTCAAACAAGGAAACTTCGAATGGAAGGAAGAGCATCAACAAGCATTCTAAAAGATTAAAAAGTACTTGATGCATCGTCCTATATTATCACCACCCTCTAGGGATAAACCTATGAAAATGTATATATCCACCTCAGATGTAACTATAGGTAGTATGCTAGCCCAAGAAGACGATAATGGCGTCGAAAGAGCCATTTATTATCTTAGTAGGGTTTTAAATAATGTAGAGACTAGATATAGCACTATAGAAAAGCTATGTCTTTGCTTGTATTTCTCTTGTACCAAACTTAAATATTATTAAAAACTAGTTGATGTTTATGTTTCGTCACACTTTGATGTAATCAAACATATGCTTTCAAAGCCAATTATGCATAGTAGAATTGGCAAATGGGCCTTGGCGCTCACTGAATATTCTTTAGCCTTTAAGCCTTTGAAGGCTATGAAAGGTCAAGTGGTTTCAGATTTCATAGTAGATCACTCTGTGGTGGAAGATTCAACATTAAATTATGTCGAAGTACAATGTTGGAAGTTATTCTTCGATGGATCAACACACAAAGAAGGAAGTGGAGTTGGGATTCTTATAATTTCCCCGGAAGGAATTCCAACAAAATTCAAGTATAGATTAGAAGGTCATCCTTGCTCAAATAATGGAGCTGAATATGAAGCACTCATTGATGGACTTGAAGATTTGTTGGAATTAGGGGAAGACAGAGTCGAAATCAAAGGAGATTCTGAGTTAGTGGTCAAGCAAATAACAAAAGAATACAAGTGCATAAAAGAAAATTTGATCATGTATTTCGTGATTGCCAACAGACTGCTCAAGAAATTTCAATATGTAGATATCAAACACATTCCCAGGATAAAGAATCAAGAGGAAAATGACTTGGCTCAAATAGCCTCAGGATATAAGGTATCCAAGGAAAAGCTTCAATATTTCATCGAAGTAAAATGGAGAGTAATGGCTACTAAGTTATCCCCATCAGACTTAGAGAATTCAAAATTGGGATGTGCCAATAGAGAAGAGTTTGAAGTATTGGCCATAAATGCTTTAGCAGATACAGACTGGCGAAGGCTAATAATAAATTATCTGAAAGACCCTTCGATAGACACAGAAAGAAAAAAAATATAGAGCGTTAGCCTGCGTCTTAATAGGAAACGAACTATTCAAGAAAACTCCAGAAGGGGTCTTACTTAAATGTTTAGGGGAAAATAAAGCATATTTAGCTTTATCCAGCGTACATAGTGGGGCATGTGGGGCACACCAAGCAAGTCATAAAATGAAATGGTTATTGTTTCGATATGGAATGTATTGGCCCACTATGCTCAAAGATTGCATAGAATTCTCTAAGGGTTGTGAAGCATGGCAGGTTCATGCAGGCATCCAAAATGCCCCTACAAGCGAATTACATTCGATCATTAAGTCGTGGCCCTTTAGGGGTTAGGCATTAGATTTAATTGGAGAGATTCTACCAACTTCGTCCAAAGGACAAAAGTACATATTAGTAGGTATAGATTACTTTACAAAAATGGGTCGAACCAATAGCTTTGGTAAATGTTGATCAGGAAACTATCATTGAATTTATCCAAAAGAAAATAATTTACAGATTTGGAATACCAGAGAGTATTACAACAGATCAAGGTTAATTTTTTACAGGATGAAAGATGCAAGAATTCGTGAAAGAAATGGGTTTTAAGTTGCTGACATCTACACCATATTATGCTTAAGCAAATGGTCAAGTTGAGGCAGCCAACAAAGTAATAATAAGTTTGATAAAGAATCATGTAGGACGAAAGCTAAAAAATTGGCACAAGGCTTTGGATCTAGCTTTATGGGCATGTCGAACATCCCCCAAAGAAGCAACAAATACTACCCCATTTCAACTTACATTTGGACATGATGCAGTCCTACCAGTCGAAATAAATTTGCAATCAATAAGAATTCAAAGGCAGAGCGAAGTTCCTTCTGAGCATTATTGGGAAATGATGATGAACGAATTGGTAGACGTAGACAAAACGAGGCTACACGCTTTAGAAGTTTTGAGAAGACAAAAGGAGAGATTAGCCAGAGCTTACAATAAAAGAGTCAAAGGTAAGTTATTTTCAATTAATGACTTAGTTTGGAAAGTTATACTACCAATGGATAAAAAGAATAAGTCATTAGGGAAATGGTCACCACATTGGGAGGGACCCTTTTGTATTTTACAAATATTTTCAAATAATGCTTATGAAATAGAGGAACTAGCTGAAGATCGAAGAATCTTGAAAGTAAATGGAAAATACTTGAAAAGGTATAAGCCATGCTTGCAAGAAATTCAAATCATATCAGAATAATAGAATTAAGATAAATATTAAGCCAAGATGGTACCAAAATAAGAAACTTCCAAAATGGCTTTGTTTAAAATATTACAATATTCGAAATTGAAAATAGAAACATCATCAGGGAAATACACTTCAAAAAATCAAAAGGGAGAATTCTGCTTCAGTCTAGCGAACTTTGTCTTGCACAGATTCATCTTACATTGAGTGGCAGTTGTAATCCCTTCGAGAGCTTTAATCTCCTCATTAATTCGCTCAGCAAGCTCCATCTATTTAAGACTCTTCGAAATAAGAGTTTCGAGTTATTTTTCATCAATGGCTTTAAGGGCAACTTGTTGGCTTTGAGCGTCTTCAATTTTCTTTTTAAGCTCTTCGATCTAAGACTCCCAAAGCAAGATTGATCGTGCAAGAATGTCATGTTTGTCCTTCGTTTGTACTTGAGAATACTCCAGTGCTTCAGCCTCTTCAGAGAATTTGGATGTCTGATCATAAACAGCAGCTAAAACTTCTTGTTTAGGAAAAGAGGTGGTTTTTTCAAAAATCTTGGGAACTGACGTTTTAGTGGTCATGATTAGCAATAACTGCTAAACTTGCACGTTTGAAAAGCATGGTGAAAAGACGTTTTTACATAAAAGTGTTTGATGGCTATGATGTCATACACAGTAAAGTCATCATGAGTTAGGTTTATCAAAATCACATGTATGATTCGAAACTGGGTATTTCTCTATATATTGAAACACACATTTTCGAGGGGCAATTTGTTAGCTGGTGATTTCGATAAGCAATTTGATTCGGAACAATGGGATTCATGTTGTTTGGGTTTTTATTCGAATAAGGAAAATAGGGTCCATATGTTATATTTCGTTTGAAAAGAAAGAGCTTTGAATTCTTTGTTCCATTAAAAGCTTGAAAAATCGAAATGAAGGATTGAGCAGGTACATCGAAGAGATTTCAAATTCAAATGAAAAGATTTGATTAAATCCATTGAAGATTCGAAATTCAAATATAAGGCGGCATTCTGTTGAAGGGCACGTGGAAGCCACTAATTGTAGAAGACATGCAATCTTCGAACGTGGCACCTTTTTAGAGTAGGACCGTTATGGTCGAAATAGTATAAATAGGAATCTTAGTGTTAGGATTTCGTGTGTTCAATATTGTACAAAAACTTATATACTCAAATTACCAAGTGTTAAGGGAAACGAGTTTCATAAACATGTACGTATGGAAACACCATTGTTATTTTCACATTTTAAATTAAAAGTCCTTTGTCTCTAAAGTTACTTCGTTTCCAGTCATTTCGTTTTAAAGTTAGTCCCTTATATTTCAGTCAAGTTTATACTTTTCCAGAAATCTTTATCTTTTTACCAAGTCTTTTACATTTTGTTTACAAATCATTTACTTTTCAATTTAGAGTCTTTTCACTCGAAGTTATTCACGAATCCATACTTTACTTTGTCAATGTCTTTAAAGTTTCGATTTGTATTTTGTTATTACTTTTAATCAAAGCCTATATAATCTGTAATAGAATCTTTATTTCAAGTTCTCAAGATTCATGTTCTTAGATAGAAAGTGGAATATAAACATTAAGTCTCATTCAAACATCAAATACATTAGACACGTGTCCTAGAATCAATCTAGTCGATCCTGTGATTTACCAAAATCATTAATTTGGAAGACTAGCGGTTGTTTACTAGAAATCAGTATAAACAAATTGGCACGCCTAGTGTGACCGTGTCGAAGTGTAGTTTAATTTCATTGTCAATCATTTTAAGTTTCATTTGTGATCTTCTAAGTCTAAAGTTTCGTTGTGTCATATGAACCTTAGAAGTGGTAAGATAATCGACAGTAACCAACCAATACCCAAAAGAAAACATACCAAAATAATTGTTAACATAACTAACCAAGATAGGAGACAAAATCACCCATAATGAACAGGCACAATCGTTTCTGGTTCGACTGATACAAACGTTGCAGCCATGAGTAGTATAGGTAGTTCGAGTACAATCCCTACAGGCACGATGGAGATGCCAACGAATATGTCATCAGGACCTATCTTGTCACATGTAGAAACTCAAGCCCAATATTCAACCCCAACGAGGCCTTCAGGTTTCAATGCTTTTAGGCCTAGAAACCCTCCATACAGAATGCCAATTTCGTTTATGGCAGGATTGCACAATATATCAACCTCTTCCCTAATGCAAGGGTCTGGTTCTAGAATGAGTCATTTGGGCCCAAATACCCAAAGTCTAGGAAATTACAACCAAATGCCTACCCTTACAATGAATAATCAGGCAACATTTAGGCAACAAATGGATGATAGTAACCATGGTATGATAAGAGTCCTAGCCCGCGAAATGAATGTCATCTTTACTCCTCTAATCCAAAATATTAATAGAACCAACCAAGAGAATTTAGTGCAAATGGCACGAATAGCAGATTTCTTTGGCGCCCCTTATGCGCCTACAAGGCGCAGGCAGAACCAAATATTGGTTTGAAATGAAGAACCTACCATTGAACAAATTCGACCCCCTAGACAGGTGGTTGAAGGAAGAAATATAGGGGCAAGGGTAGAACAACAGGAAGTTCAAGAAATACAAGAAGAACAACCTAGGAGAGTAATGGTGGTAAATAGGGATCAAAACACAGACGAAGTCATTCATAGGGTTAGAAATAATAATGTGATGGCAGAGAATAATCTAACGGCCATGATCGAAAGAATCATGACCCAAAATGGTTTGAATTCAGGATTTAAGAGACCAAATTATACGTCCCTTATTACATAATATATTTTACAATCTGAATTTCCTAGGGGTTGCAAAGTCCCTAAATTTACTAAGTTCGTTGGAGACACAAGTGAATCAACAGTTGAACACATAGCGAGATATTTAACTAAAGCGGGGGATTTGGCGAATAGTGAAAATCTTAGGATAAAATACTTCCCAAGTTCGTTGACAAAAAATGTCTTCACTTGGTTCACTACTCTGCCTCCAGGTTCCATAGATATTTGGCCCTATTTAGAATGATTGTTCCATGAACAATTTTACATGGGGAAATCCAAGATAAGCCTGAAAGAATTAGCTAGTATTAAAAGGAAATCACAGAGCTAATAGATGACTACTTGAATAGGCTTTGTCTCTTAAAATCTAGATGTTTCACTGTAGTCCCTGAGCATGAGTTGGTCGAAATAGCTGCTGGCGGCCTGGACTACTCTATTTGAAAGAAGTTAGATACACAGTATTTAAGAGATATGGCACAACTTGCAGATAGAGTTCGACAAGTAGAAATATTAAAGGCTGAGAAAGCCAGGGCTAGTAAAAACTATAAAAAAGAAAGAATAGCCTATATAGAGGCAGAAGAGGAAAATTCAGATGACTTTCAGGATCCTTATGGATTCGACCACTCGAAGTGGATCTTGCAGAATTAAAACAAGCACCCCCTTATTCTTGCAAAGTCCTAGTCCCATTGAATGGGAAGATTCTAGTTGAGAATGAGAAAAATGATAGATTTCCCAAAAAAGTTTACACATTTGATATAAATAAATGTGATGAAATTTTCGATTTACTTGTTAAAGATGGCCAAATGGTAGTACCTTCTAATATTAAAATACCTCTGTTGGAACAACGGAAGAAAAGAGGTTTTTGCAAGTATCATAATTTCCTAGGCTATAAAACCTCACAATGCTTTCTTTTCAGGGATCTAATTCAAAATGCTATCAAAGAGGGTAAGCTTAAGTTTGCTGACAAAGCGAAAAACCCCATGAAGGTTGACACTGACCCCTTACTGATGGAAGAAACCAATTATGCTAAGCCACTTGACACCAACATATTGGAAGTTAAAAAAAATGCTGACCAGATTGATGAGTTCCAAGAAGAAGAGGATTTCGTTATGGTTAGTGGAAACATGAAGACTACTGATGGTCTCCACAACATAGGTCCTCGACCAAATCAATGATGTCCGGTGTTTCGAATGGGGCAAGGGCTACTGAAGGCCCAATTACTTCTGTTGGAAAGATGGCAGAGGCTACTGAGGTCCTCAGGGTGAAATTTGAAAAGGTTCAGATCACTGAAGGTCAGAGTTTAGGAGTCCACATGGTTGATCTCAAGCAACCTTGCCCAGAGATGGAAGAAGTGGAAAGGTGTCTCGAAATCGAAAGGGAACATATGAGAGAGGGTTATCCAAAAAGAGAAAGCAGCTTGCGTGATTATCTGTTTCATTGTCACATGAGGAATGGAGAAATGTTGTTATGTCCAAGGTGTAGTATAATCTGCAACCAAATGATTGCTACAGAATTCGAAAGGATCCAGCGTGTTCGAACAGGGTGTGAATTGGAGACAGGATAATCAACTATTCAAAGTCTATCCAAGGGCTAGAGAAAGTTTGTTGGGCTTCTTGGTTCGCTGCCACAAGAATGAAACTAAATGTTTAATGTGCCCAAGGTGTGCTGCTGTGTACGATCGAAAGATGTCTGAGGCTTTTGAAAGAATCCCTTTTGCACCTTGCTGGAATCACCAAGGTAGAACTCTTTCGAACCCCAGTATTGGGGCAAGAAGCGCATAAAAGAGACCTGATATCCCCTACCCTAAGGGAGCATAAAGAGTCACTTTCAAATTACCTGCTGAAATCCCTACAGACAGATGGCTTCAAGCGAAGGTTGATAGAGGGAAATGGAAGTGGAGAAGCTATGATCAAGGGGGCAGGAGTATTATGGCTTACAGAAAACAATTCAATATGGTGAAAAGAGAAGAAGTCAGTATAGAGAATTACAAAGGAAAAAATCCAATGTCTAGATCCCAGTGGCGGAGGCACCAACGAATGAAGAAAGCAGAAAGAGAAACAGGATCGAAGGAAGTAGGAGAATCCAACACCAATCTTCCATCATCAACCATCCAGACTTCGGGCAAGCCACCATTGACAAGAAGATTATTCTCTCCAAAGAGAAAAAGCCACTGCAGACAAAGTCCAAACAATACCTGTAAATGACGAAGAGATGCTGACAGATGATTTCAAATCAAAAGGGGAATCATTTTTTAATGTAAATTACAATGTAGTGTTTGTACTTCCTTATGAATATAATCAAGAAACTGAGATAGAGGAACTTGAGGAAAATGAAGAAGAAGAGATGGTAAATCACAGACCTGTGTGCTATTATGTCCTGAACAACGGTGTTGTCGAAGAACAAAACACTTTCTTCGAAAGACTTGACCAAGGAATGAAGAATCATCTCAAACCTTTATTTATAAGAGCCAAAGTGGAACATGTAGGAATTAATAAAGTCCTAGTAGATGGTGGTGCAACAGTGAATCTGATCCCTCAATTTATGTTGTGAAAGATCAGAATGTTTGACACAAACATCAAACCTCATAATATGGTGTTGTCAAACTATGAGGGGAAAATTGGACAAACTTTGGGGGTAGTACAGGTTGATTTGATAGTTGGCTCCATAATAAGGCCAATGATGTTTATGGTGATTACCTCAAAGGTAAATTACAATCTGCTATTAGGACGAGAGTGGATCCATTAAATAGGAGCAGTTCCTTCGTCCATGCATCAAAGAGTCGCAATTTGGAGAGAACACGGAATCATGGAAAATATTGAAGTAGATCAGAGTTATTATATGGCAGAAGTGAATAACGTGGACAAGATAAACGTTGATCGAAATATGGCCAACATAGGGCCATGTAACCCAGTCGAAGAAGCGTTCGAACCAAATAAGAACGCTCTATACTTTCTAACCCTTCACCCTAATGGTTTTCAATGGGACAGGGAGATTATGGAAGACGAAGAAGAAGTTGAAGGAGCCCCAGGGGTACGGCCAACATGTTGGACTGACGAAGACCTCAATTATGACTGAGTCTTCTTTCTTCGAAAGAATTTCGGCCTATTTGGCTGAGAATAGGATGAAGACGACTTTAGAAGCCGAAGTAAAAAACATGGCCATCGATGCCATAGGAAAACAAACAACAAAAAAACAAACATACACTACAAGTCCTAGGGAGAACATCAAACCTTTACCCCCTGATGGACAGGCTTTAGAAGCGCAAGACCAGAGGCTGGATGCTATCTATGATGAAGAGCCTTTGGGATTTGAGAAATATACAGAAATAACAAGCGCGAAGATGCTAGCGCAGGATCCCCTCGAAGAAGTAGATATAGGAGATAGCAACGCAAAAAAAGTTACGTACATAAGTACTAAATTCAACCCAGGATTGAGGAGCAAGATGATCGAAATACTAAAACGAAACAAGGATTGCTTCGCTTGGGATTATGACGAAATGCCTGGTCTGGAGGGAGATCTGGTCGAACACAGGCTTCCAATCAAGGATGGAAAGAAGCCCATCAAGCAGATGCCTCGAAGGTTCGCGCCAACAATCCCCTCAAAAATCAAGGCAGAAATTAAAAGACTCTTTTGCTGCAAGTTTATAAGGACCACAAGGTATGTCGAATGGATAACTAATATAGTTTATGTCATTAAGAAAAATGGTTCTTTAAGAATTTGTATAGATTTTAGGGATCTAAATGCTGCAACCCCTAAAGATGAGTACCCTATGTCTGTAGCAGAAATGCTAATTGACTCAGCTGCAGGTTTCGAATATTTGAGCATGTTAGATGGATACTCTGGATATAACCAAATATTCATTGTTTAATAAGATGTTCCTAAAACAACGTATAGATGCCCTGGAGCCTTAGGCACCTATGAATGGGTAGTTATGCCCTTTGGGCTAAAAAATGCTGGGGCAACCTATCAAAGAGCAATGAACTCTATTTTCCATGACTTCATTGAATATTTCATGCAAATTTACACAGATGATATAGTGATAAAATCTATATCAGATGAGAGTCATTAGGATCATCTTCGCCAATCATTTGAAAGAATGAGAAAACACGGCTTGAAGGTGAACCCTCTTAAGTGTGCCTTATTTGTGCATGCTGGAGATTTCCTGGGCTTTATGGTTCACAAGAAGGGGATCGAAATAAACCAAAACAAGACAAAGGCTATCATGGAGACAAAATCACCTACAATGAAGAAAGAGTTGCAGTCCCTCTTAGGCAAAATAAACTTTCTACAAAGATTCATATCCCACCTGAATGGGCGAACTCAAACTTTCTCTCCTCTCCTTCGTCTCAAACAAGGAAACTTCGAATGGAAGGAAGAGCATCAACAAGCATTCTAAAAGATTAAAAAGTACTTGATGCATCGTCCTATATTATCACCACCCTCTAGGGATAAACCTATGAAAATGTATATATCCACCTCAGATGTAACTATAGGTAGTATGCTAGCCCAAGAAGACGATAATGGCGTCGAAAGAGCCATTTATTATCTTAGTAGGGTTTTAAATAATGTAGAGACTAGATATAGCACTATAGAAAAGCTATGTCTTTGCTTGTATTTCTCTTGTACCAAACTTAAATATTATTAAAAACTAGTTGATGTTTATGTTTCGTCACACTTTGATGTAATCAAACATATGCTTTCAAAGCCAATTATGCATAGTAGAATTGGCAAATGGGCCTTGGCGCTCACTGAATATTCTTTAGCCTTTAAGCCTTTGAAGGCTATGAAAGGTCAAGTGGTTTCAGATTTCATAGTAGATCACTCTGTGGTGGAAGATTCAACATTAAATTATGTCGAAGTACAATGTTGGAAGTTATTCTTCGATGGATCAACACACAAAGAAGGAAGTGGAGTTGGGATTCTTATAATTTCCCCGGAAGGAATTCCAACAAAATTCAAGTATAGATTAGAAGGTCATCCTTGCTCAAATAATGGAGCTGAATATGAAGCACTCATTGATGGACTTGAAGATTTGTTGGAATTAGGGGAAGACAGAGTCGAAATCAAAGGAGATTCTGAGTTAGTGGTCAAGCAAATAACAAAAGAATACAAGTGCATAAAAGAAAATTTGATCATGTATTTCGTGATTGCCAACAGACTGCTCAAGAAATTTCAATATGTAGATATCAAACACATTCCCAGGATAAAGAATCAAGAGGAAAATGACTTGGCTCAAATAGCCTCAGGATATAAGGTATCCAAGGAAAAGCTTCAATATTTCATCGAAGTAAAATGGAGAGTAATGGCTACTAAGTTATCCCCATCAGACTTAGAGAATTCAAAATTGGGATGTGCCAATAGAGAAGAGTTTGAAGTATTGGCCATAAATGCTTTAGCAGATACAGACTGGCGAAGGCTAATAATAAATTATCTGAAAGACCCTTCGATAGACACAGAAAGAAAAAAAATATAGAGCGTTAGCCTGCGTCTTAATAGGAAACGAACTATTCAAGAAAACTCCAGAAGGGGTCTTACTTAAATGTTTAGGGGAAAATAAAGCATATTTAGCTTTATCCAGCGTACATAGTGGGGCATGTGGGGCACACCAAGCAAGTCATAAAATGAAATGGTTATTGTTTCGATATGGAATGTATTGGCCCACTATGCTCAAAGATTGCATAGAATTCTCTAAGGGTTGTGAAGCATGGCAGGTTCATGCAGGCATCCAAAATGCCCCTACAAGCGAATTACATTCGATCATTAAGTCGTGGCCCTTTAGGGGTTAGGCATTAGATTTAATTGGAGAGATTCTACCAACTTCGTCCAAAGGACAAAAGTACATATTAGTAGGTATAGATTACTTTACAAAAATGGGTCGAACCAATAGCTTTGGTAAATGTTGATCAGGAAACTATCATTGAATTTATCCAAAAGAAAATAATTTACAGATTTGGAATACCAGAGAGTATTACAACAGATCAAGGTTAATTTTTTACAGGATGAAAGATGCAAGAATTCGTGAAAGAAATGGGTTTTAAGTTGCTGACATCTACACCATATTATGCTTAAGCAAATGGTCAAGTTGAGGCAGCCAACAAAGTAATAATAAGTTTGATAAAGAATCATGTAGGACGAAAGCTAAAAAATTGGCACAAGGCTTTGGATCTAGCTTTATGGGCATGTCGAACATCCCCCAAAGAAGCAACAAATACTACCCCATTTCAACTTACATTTGGACATGATGCAGTCCTACCAGTCGAAATAAATTTGCAATCAATAAGAATTCAAAGGCAGAGCGAAGTTCCTTCTGAGCATTATTGGGAAATGATGATGAACGAATTGGTAGACGTAGACAAAACGAGGCTACACGCTTTAGAAGTTTTGAGAAGACAAAAGGAGAGATTAGCCAGAGCTTACAATAAAAGAGTCAAAGGTAAGTTATTTTCAATTAATGACTTAGTTTGGAAAGTTATACTACCAATGGATAAAAAGAATAAGTCATTAGGGAAATGGTCACCACATTGGGAGGGACCCTTTTGTATTTTACAAATATTTTCAAATAATGCTTATGAAATAGAGGAACTAGCTGAAGATCGAAGAATCTTGAAAGTAAATGGAAAATACTTGAAAAGGTATAAGCCATGCTTGCAAGAAATTCAAATCATATCAGAATAATAGAATTAAGATAAATATTAAGCCAAGATGGTACCAAAATAAGAAACTTCCAAAATGGCTTTGTTTAAAATATTACAATATTCGAAATTGAAAATAGAAACATCATCAGGGAAATACACTTCAAAAAATCAAAAGGGAGAATTCTGCTTCAGTCTAGCGAACTTTGTCTTGCACAGATTCATCTTACATTGAGTGGCAGTTGTAATCCCTTCGAGAGCTTTAATCTCCTCATTAATTCGCTCAGCAAGCTCCATCTATTTAAGACTCTTCGAAATAAGAGTTTCGAGTTATTTTTCATCAATGGCTTTAAGGGCAACTTGTTGGCTTTGAGCGTCTTCAATTTTCTTTTTAAGCTCTTCGATCTAAGACTCCCAAAGCAAGATTGATCGTGCAAGAATGTCATGTTTGTCCTTCGTTTGTACTTGAGAATACTCCAGTGCTTCAGCCTCTTCAGAGAATTTGGATGTCTGATCATAAACAGCAGCTAAAACTTCTTGTTTAGGAAAAGAGGTGGTTTTTTCAAAAATCTTGGGAACTGACGTTTTAGTGGTCATGATTAGCAATAACTGCTAAACTTGCACGTTTGAAAAGCATGGTGAAAAGACGTTTTTACATAAAAGTGTTTGATGGCTATGATGTCATACACAGTAAAGTCATCATGAGTTAGGTTTATCAAAATCACATGTATGATTCGAAACTGGGTATTTCTCTATATATTGAAACACACATTTTCGAGGGGCAATTTGTTAGCTGGTGATTTCGATAAGCAATTTGATTCGGAACAATGGGATTCATGTTGTTTGGGTTTTTATTCGAATAAGGAAAATAGGGTCCATATGTTATATTTCGTTTGAAAAGAAAGAGCTTTGAATTCTTTGTTCCATTAAAAGCTTGAAAAATCGAAATGAAGGATTGAGCAGGTACATCGAAGAGATTTCAAATTCAAATGAAAAGATTTGATTAAATCCATTGAAGATTCGAAATTCAAATATAAGGCGGCATTCTGTTGAAGGGCACGTGGAAGCCACTAATTGTAGAAGACATGCAATCTTCGAACGTGGCACCTTTTTAGAGTAGGACCGTTATGGTCGAAATAGTATAAATAGGAATCTTAGTGTTAGGATTTCGTGTGTTCAATATTGTACAAAAACTTATATACTCAAATTACCAAGTGTTAAGGGAAACGAGTTTCATAAACATGTACGTATGGAAACACCATTGTTATTTTCACATTTTAAATTAAAATTCCTTTGTCTCTAAAGTTACTTCGTTTCCAGTCATTTCGTTTTAAAGTTAGTCCTTTATATTTCTGTCAAGTTTATACTTTTCCAGAAATCCTTATCTTTTTACCAAGTCTTTTACATTTTGTTTACAAATCATTTACTTTTCAATTTAGAGTCTTTTCACTCGAAGTTATTCACGAATCCATACTTTACTTTGTCAATGTCTTTAAAGTTTCGATTTGTATTTTGTTATTACTTTTAATCAAAGCCTATATAATCTGTAATAGAATCTTTATTTCAAGTTCTCAAGATTCATGTTCTTAGATAGAAAGTGGAATATAAACATTAAGTCTCATTCAAACATCAAATACATTAGACACGTGTCCTAGAATCAATCTAGTCGATCCTGTGATTTACCAAAATCATTAATTTGGAAGACTAGCGGTTGTTTACTAGAAATCAGTATAAACAAATTGGCACGCCTAGTGTGACCGTGTCGAAGTGTAGTTTAATTTCATTGTCAATCATTTTAAGTTTCATTTGTGATCTTCTAAGTCTAAAGTTTCGTTGTGTCATATGAACCTTAGAAGTGGTAAGATAATCGACAGTAACCAACCAATACCCAAAAGAAAACATACCAAAATAATTGTTAACATAACTAACCAAGATAGGAGACAAAATCACCCATAATGAACAGGCACAATCGTTTCTGGTTCGACTGATACAAACGTTGCAGCCATGAGTAGTATAGGTAGTTCGAGTACAATCCCTACAGGCACGATGGAGATGCCAACGAATATGTCATCAGGACCTATCTTGTCACATGTAGAAACTCAAGCCCAATATTCAACCCCAACGAGGCCTTCAGGTTTCAATGCTTTTAGGCCTAGAAACCCTCCATACAGAATGCCAATTTCGTTTATGGCAGGATTGCACAATATATCAACCTCTTCCCTAATGCAAGGGTCTGGTTCTAGAATGAGTCATTTGGGCCCAAATACCCAAAGTCTAGGAAATTACAACCAAATGCCTACCCTTACAATGAATAATCAGGCAACATTTAGGCAACAAATGGATGATAGTAACCATGGTATGATAAGAGTCCTAGCCCGCGAAATGAATGTCATCTTTACTCCTCTAATCCAAAATATTAATAGAACCAACCAAGAGAATTTAGTGCAAATGGCACGAATAGCAGATTTCTTTGGCGCCCCTTATGCGCCTACAAGGCGCAGGCAGAACCAAATATTGGTTTGAAATGAAGAACCTACCATTGAACAAATTCGACCCCCTAGACAGGTGGTTGAAGGAAGAAATATAGGGGCAAGGGTAGAACAACAGGAAGTTCAAGAAATACAAGAAGAACAACCTAGGAGAGTAATGGTGGTAAATAGGGATCAAAACACAGACGAAGTCATTCATAGGGTTAGAAATAATAATGTGATGGCAGAGAATAATCTAACGGCCATGATCGAAAGAATCATGACCCAAAATGGTTTGAATTCAGGATTTAAGAGACCAAATTATACGTCCCTTATTACATAATATATTTTACAATCTGAATTTCCTAGGGGTTGCAAAGTCCCTAAATTTACTAAGTTCGTTGGAGACACAAGTGAATCAACAGTTGAACACATAGCGAGATATTTAACTAAAGCGGGGGATTTGGCGAATAGTGAAAATCTTAGGATAAAATACTTCCCAAGTTCGTTGACAAAAAATGTCTTCACTTGGTTCACTACTCTGCCTCCAGGTTCCATAGATATTTGGCCCTATTTAGAATGATTGTTCCATGAACAATTTTACATGGGGAAATCCAAGATAAGCCTGAAAGAATTAGCTAGTATTAAAAGGAAATCACAGAGCTAATAGATGACTACTTGAATAGGCTTTGTCTCTTAAAATCTAGATGTTTCACTGTAGTCCCTGAGCATGAGTTGGTCGAAATAGCTGCTGGCGGCCTGGACTACTCTATTTGAAAGAAGTTAGATACACAGTATTTAAGAGATATGGCACAACTTGCAGATAGAGTTCGACAAGTAGAAATATTAAAGGCTGAGAAAGCCAGGGCTAGTAAAAACTATAAAAAAGAAAGAATAGCCTATATAGAGGCAGAAGAGGAAAATTCAGATGACTTTCAGGATCCTTATGGATTCGACCACTCGAAGTGGATCTTGCAGAATTAAAACAAGCACCCCCTTATTCTTGCAAAGTCCTAGTCCCATTGAATGGGAAGATTCTAGTTGAGAATGAGAAAAATGATAGATTTCCCAAAAAAGTTTACACATTTGATATAAATAAATGTGATGAAATTTTCGATTTACTTGTTAAAGATGGCCAAATGGTAGTACCTTCTAATATTAAAATACCTCTGTTGGAACAACGGAAGAAAAGAGGTTTTTGCAAGTATCATAATTTCCTAGGCTATAAAACCTCACAATGCTTTCTTTTCAGGGATCTAATTCAAAATGCTATCAAAGAGGGTAAGCTTAAGTTTGCTGACAAAGCGAAAAACCCCATGAAGGTTGACACTGACCCCTTACTGATGGAAGAAACCAATTATGCTAAGCCACTTGACACCAACATATTGGAAGTTAAAAAAAATGCTGACCAGATTGATGAGTTCCAAGAAGAAGAGGATTTCGTTATGGTTAGTGGAAACATGAAGACTACTGATGGTCTCCACAACATAGGTCCTCGACCAAATCAATGATGTCCGGTGTTTCGAATGGGGCAAGGGCTACTGAAGGCCCAATTACTTCTGTTGGAAAGATGGCAGAGGCTACTGAGGTCCTCAGGGTGAAATTTGAAAAGGTTCAGATCACTGAAGGTCAGAGTTTAGGAGTCCACATGGTTGATCTCAAGCAACCTTGCCCAGAGATGGAAGAAGTGGAAAGGTGTCTCGAAATCGAAAGGGAACATATGAGAGAGGGTTATCCAAAAAGAGAAAGCAGCTTGCGTGATTATCTGTTTCATTGTCACATGAGGAATGGAGAAATGTTGTTATGTCCAAGGTGTAGTATAATCTGCAACCAAATGATTGCTACAGAATTCGAAAGGATCCAGCGTGTTCGAACAGGTGTGAATTGGAGACAGGATAATCAACTATTCAAAGTCTATCCAAGGGCTAGAGAAAGTTTGTTGGGCTTCTTGGTTCGCTGCCACAAGAATGAAACTAAATGTTTAATGTGCCCAAGGTGTGCTGCTGTGTACGATCGAAAGATGTCTGAGGCTTTTGAAAGAATCCCTTTTGCACCTTGCTGGAATCACCAAGGTAGAACTCTTTCGAACCCCAGTATTGGGGCAAGAAGCGCATAAAAGAGACCTGATATCCCCTACCCTAAGGGAGCATAAAGAGTCACTTTCAAATTACCTGCTGAAATCCCTACAGACAGATGGCTTCAAGCGAAGGTTGATAGAGGGAAATGGAAGTGGAGAAGCTATGATCAAGGGGGCAGGAGTATTATGGCTTACAGAAAACAATTCAATATGGTGAAAAGAGAAGAAGTCAGTATAGAGAATTACAAAGGAAAAAATCCAATGTCTAGATCCCAGTGGCGGAGGCACCAACGAATGAAGAAAGCAGAAAGAGAAACAGGATCGAAGGAAGTAGGAGAATCCAACACCAATCTTCCATCATCAACCATCCAGACTGCGGGCAAGCCACCATTGACAAGAAGATTATTCTCTCCAAAGAGAAAAAGCCACTGCAGACAAAGTCCAAACAATACCTGTAAATGACGAAGAGATGCTGACAGATGATTTCAAATCAAAAGGGGAATCATTTTTTAATGTAAATTACAATGTAGTGTTTGTACTTCCTTATGAATATAATCAAGAAACTGAGATAGAGGAACTTGAGGAAAATGAAGAAGAAGAGATGGTAAATCACAGACCTGTGTGCTATTATGTCCTGAACAACGGTGTTGTCGAAGAACAAAACACTTTCTTCGAAAGACTTGACCAAGGAATGAAGAATCATCTGAAACCTTTATTTATAAGAGCCAAAGTGGAACATGTAGGAATTAATAAAGTCCTAGTAGATGGTGGTGCAACAGTGAATCTGATCCCTCAATTTATGTTGTGAAAGATCAGAATGTTTGACACAAACATCAAACCTCATAATATGGTGTTGTCAAACTATGAGGGGAAAATTGGACAAACTTTGGGGGTAGTACAGGTTGATTTGATAGTTGGCTCCATAATAAGGCCAATGATGTTTATGGTGATTACCTCAAAGGTAAATTACAATCTGCTATTAGGACGAGAGTGGATCCATTAAATAGGAGCAGTTCCTTCGTCCATGCATCAAAGAGTCGCAATTTGGAGAGAACACGGAATCATGGAAAATATTGAAGTAGATCAGAGTTATTATATGGCAGAAGTGAATAACGTGGACAAGATAAACGTTGATCGAAATATGGCCAACATAGGGCCATGTAACCCAGTCGAAGAAGCGTTCGAACCAAATAAGAACGCTCTATACTTTCTAACCCTTCACCCTAATGGTTTTCAATGGGACAGGGAGATTATGGAAGACGAAGAAGAAGTTGAAGGAGCCCCAGGGGTACGGCCAACATGTTGGACTGACGAAGACCTCAATTATGACTGAGTCTTCTTTCTTCGAAAGAATTTCGGCCTATTTGGCTGAGAATAGGATGAAGACGACTTTAGAAGCCGAAGTAAAAAACATGGCCATCGATGCCATAGGAAAACAAACAACAAAAAAACAAACATACACTACAAGTCCTAGGGAGAACATCAAACCTTTACCCCCTGATGGACAGGCTTTAGAAGCGCAAGACCAGAGGCTGGATGCTATCTATGATGAAGAGCCTTTGGGATTTGAGAAATATACAGAAATAACAAGCGCGAAGATGCTAGCGCAGGATCCCCTCGAAGAAGTAGATATAGGAGATAGCAACGCAAAAAAAAAGTTACGTACATAAGTACTAAATTCAACCCAGGATTGAGGAGCAAGATGATCGAAATACTAAAACGAAACAAGGATTGCTTCGCTTGGGATTATGACGAAATGCCTGGTCTGGAGGGAGATCTGGTCGAACACAGGCTTCCAATCAAGGATGGAAAGAAGCCCATCAAGCAGATGCCTCGAAGGTTCGCGCCAACAATCCCCTCAAAAATCAAGGCAGAAATTAAAAGACTCTTTTGCCGCAAGTTTATAAGGACCACAAGGTATGTCGAATGGATAACTAATATAGTTTATGTCATTAAGAAAAAATGGTTCTTTAAGAATTTGTATAGATTTTAGGGATCTAAATGCTGCAACCCCTAAAGATGAGTACCCTATGTCTGTAGCAGAAATGCTAATTGACTCAGCTGCAGGTTTCGAATATTTGAGCATGTTAGATGGATACTCTGGATATAACCAAATATTCATTGTTTAATAAGATGTTCCTAAAACAACGTATAGATGCCCTGGAGCCTTAGGCACCTATGAATGGGTAGTTATGCCCTTTGGGCTAAAAAATGCTGGGGCAACCTATCAAAGAGCAATGAACTCTATTTTCCATGACTTCATTGAATATTTCATGCAAATTTACACAGATGATATAGTGATAAAATCTATATCAGATGAGAGTCATTAGGATCATCTTCGCCAATCATTTGAAAGAATGAGAAAACACGGCTTGAAGGTGAACCCTCTTAAGTGTGCCTTATTTGTGCATGCTGGAGATTTCCTGGGCTTTATGGTTCACAAGAAGGGGATCGAAATAAACCAAAACAAGACAAAGGCTATCATGGAGACAAAATCACCTACAATGAAGAAAGAGTTGCAGTCCCTCTTAGGCAAAATAAACTTTCTACAAAGATTCATATCCCACCTGAATGGGCGAACTCAAACTTTCTCTCCTCTCCTTCGTCTCAAACAAGGAAACTTCGAATGGAAGGAAGAGCATCAACAAGCATTCTAAAAGATTAAAAAGTACTTGATGCATCGTCCTATATTATCACCACCCTCTAGGGATAAACCTATGAAAATGTATATATCCACCTCAGATGTAACTATAGGTAGTATGCTAGCCCAAGAAGACGATAATGGCGTCGAAAGAGCCATTTATTATCTTAGTAGGGTTTTAAATAATGTAGAGACTAGATATAGCACTATAGAAAAGCTATGTCTTTGCTTGTATTTCTCTTGTACCAAACTTAAATATTATTAAAAACTAGTTGATGTTTATGTTTCGTCACACTTTGATGTAATCAAACATATGCTTTCAAAGCCAATTATGCATAGTAGAATTGGCAAATGGGCCTTGGCGCTCACTGAATATTCTTTAGCCTTTAAGCCTTTGAAGGCTATGAAAGGTCAAGTGGTTTCAGATTTCATAGTAGATCACTCTGTGGTGGAAGATTCAACATTAAATTATGTCGAAGTACAATGTTGGAAGTTATTCTTCGATGGATCAACACACAAAGAAGGAAGTGGAGTTGGGATTCTTATAATTTCCCCGGAAGGAATTCCAACAAAATTCAAGTATAGATTAGAAGGTCATCCTTGCTCAAATAATGGAGCTGAATATGAAGCACTCATTGATGGACTTGAAGATTTGTTGGAATTAGGGGAAGACAGAGTCGAAATCAAAGGAGATTCTGAGTTAGTGGTCAAGCAAATAACAAAAGAATACAAGTGCATAAAAGAAAATTTGATCATGTATTTCGTGATTGCCAACAGACTGCTCAAGAAATTTCAATATGTAGATATCAAACACATTCCCAGGATAAAGAATCAAGAGGAAAATGACTTGGCTCAAATAGCCTCAGGATATAAGGTATCCAAGGAAAAGCTTCAATATTTCATCGAAGTAAAATGGAGAGTAATGGCTACTAAGTTATCCCCATCAGACTTAGAGAATTCAAAATTGGGATGTGCCAATAGAGAAGAGTTTGAAGTATTGGCCATAAATGCTTTAGCAGATACAGACTGGCGAAGGCTAATAATAAATTATCTGAAAGACCCTTCGATAGACACAGAAAGAAAAAAAATATAGAGCGTTAGCCTGCGTCTTAATAGGAAACGAACTATTCAAGAAAACTCCAGAAGGGGTCTTACTTAAATGTTTAGGGGAAAATAAAGCATATTTAGCTTTATCCAGCGTACATAGTGGGGCATGTGGGGCACACCAAGCAAGTCATAAAATGAAATGGTTATTGTTTCGATATGGAATGTATTGGCCCACTATGCTCAAAGATTGCATAGAATTCTCTAAGGGTTGTGAAGCATGGCAGGTTCATGCAGGCATCCAAAATGCCCCTACAAGCGAATTACATTCGATCATTAAGTCGTGGCCCTTTAGGGGTTAGGCATTAGATTTAATTGGAGAGATTCTACCAACTTCGTCCAAAGGACAAAAGTACATATTAGTAGGTATAGATTACTTTACAAAAATGGGTCGAACCAATAGCTTTGGTAAATGTTGATCAGGAAACTATCATTGAATTTATCCAAAAGAAAATAATTTACAGATTTGGAATACCAGAGAGTATTACAACAGATCAAGGTTAATTTTTTACAGGATGAAAGATGCAAGAATTCGTGAAAGAAATGGGTTTTAAGTTGCTGACATCTACACCATATTATGCTTAAGCAAATGGTCAAGTTGAGGCAGCCAACAAAGTAATAATAAGTTTGATAAAGAATCATGTAGGACGAAAGCTAAAAAATTGGCACAAGGCTTTGGATCTAGCTTTATGGGCATGTCGAACATCCCCCAAAGAAGCAACAAATACTACCCCATTTCAACTTACATTTGGACATGATGCAGTCCTACCAGTCGAAATAAATTTGCAATCAATAAGAATTCAAAGGCAGAGCGAAGTTCCTTCTGAGCATTATTGGGAAATGATGATGAACGAATTGGTAGACGTAGACAAAACGAGGCTACACGCTTTAGAAGTTTTGAGAAGACAAAAGGAGAGATTAGCCAGAGCTTACAATAAAAGAGTCAAAGGTAAGTTATTTTCAATTAATGACTTAGTTTGGAAAGTTATACTACCAATGGATAAAAAGAATAAGTCATTAGGGAAATGGTCACCACATTGGGAGGGACCCTTTTGTATTTTACAAATATTTTCAAATAATGCTTATGAAATAGAGGAACTAGCTGAAGATCGAAGAATCTTGAAAGTAAATGGAAAATACTTGAAAAGGTATAAGCCATGCTTGCAAGAAATTCAAATCATATCAGAATAATAGAATTAAGATAAATATTAAGCCAAGATGGTACCAAAATAAGAAACTTCCAAAATGGCTTTGTTTAAAATATTACAATATTCGAAATTGAAAATAGAAACATCATCAGGGAAATACACTTCAAAAAATCAAAAGGGAGAATTCTGCTTCAGTCTAGCGAACTTTGTCTTGCACAGATTCATCTTACATTGAGTGGCAGTTGTAATCCCTTCGAGAGCTTTAATCTCCTCATTAATTCGCTCAGCAAGCTCCATCTATTTAAGACTCTTCGAAATAAGAGTTTCGAGTTATTTTTCATCAATGGCTTTAAGGGCAACTTGTTGGCTTTGAGCGTCTTCAATTTTCTTTTTAAGCTCTTCGATCTAAGACTCCCAAAGCAAGATTGATCGTGCAAGAATGTCATGTTTGTCCTTCGTTTGTACTTGAGAATACTCCAGTGCTTCAGCCTCTTCAGAGAATTTGGATGTCTGATCATAAACAGCAGCTAAAACTTCTTGTTTAGGAAAAGAGGTGGTTTTTTCAAAAATCTTGGGAACTGACGTTTTAGTGGTCATGATTAGCAATAACTGCTAAACTTGCACGTTTGAAAAGCATGGTGAAAAGACGTTTTTACATAAAAGTGTTTGATGGCTATGATGTCATACACAGTAAAGTCATCATGAGTTAGGTTTATCAAAATCACATGTATGATTCGAAACTGGGTATTTCTCTATATATTGAAACACACATTTTCGAGGGGCAATTTGTTAGCTGGTGATTTCGATAAGCAATTTGATTCGGAACAATGGGATTCATGTTGTTTGGGTTTTTATTCGAATAAGGAAAATAGGGTCCATATGTTATATTTCGTTTGAAAAGAAAGAGCTTTGAATTCTTTGTTCCATTAAAAGCTTGAAAAATCGAAATGAAGGATTGAGCAGGTACATCGAAGAGATTTCAAATTCAAATGAAAAGATTTGATTAAATCCATTGAAGATTCGAAATTCAAATATAAGGCGGCATTCTGTTGAAGGGCACGTGGAAGCCACTAATTGTAGAAGACATGCAATCTTCGAACGTGGCACCTTTTTAGAGTAGGACCGTTATGGTCGAAATAGTATAAATAGGAATCTTAGTGTTAGGATTTCGTGTGTTCAATATTGTACAAAAACTTATATACTCAAATTACCAAGTGTTAAGGGAAACGAGTTTCATAAACATGTACGTATGGAAACACCATTGTTATTTTCACATTTTAAATTAAAAGTCCTTTGTCTCTAAAGTTACTTCGTTTCCAGTCATTTCGTTTTAAAGTTAGTCCCTTATATTTCAGTCAAGTTTATACTTTTCCAGAAATCTTTATCTTTTTACCAAGTCTTTTACATTTTGTTTACAAATCATTTACTTTTCAATTTAGAGTCTTTTCACTCGAAGTTATCCACGAATCCATACTTTACTTTGTCAATGTCTTTAAAGTTTCGATTTGTATTTTGTTATTACTTTTAATCAAAGCCTATATAATCTGTAATAGAATCTTTATTTCAAGTTCTCAAGATTCATGTTCTTAGATAGAAAGTGGAATATAAACATTAAGTCTCATTCAAACATCAAATACATTAGACACGTGTCCTAGAATCAATCTAGTCGATCCTGTGATTTACCAAAATCATTAATTTGGAAGACTAGCGGTTGTTTACTAGAAATCAGTATAAACAAATTGGCACGCCTAGTGTGACCGTGTCGAAGTGTAGTTTAATTTCATTGTCAATCATTTTAAGTTTCATTTGTGATCTTCTAAGTCTAAAGTTTCGTTGTGTCATATGAACCTTAGAAGTGGTAAGATAATCGACAGTAACCAACCAATACCCAAAAGAAAACATACCAAAATAATTGTTAACATAACTAACCAAGATAGGAGACAAAATCACCCATAATGAACAGGCACAATCGTTTCTGGTTCGACTGATACAAACGTTGCAGCCATGAGTAGTATAGGTAGTTCGAGTACAATCCCTACAGGCACGATGGAGATGCCAACGAATATGTCATCAGGACCTATCTTGTCACATGTAGAAACTCAAGCCCAATATTCAACCCCAACGAGGCCTTCAGGTTTCAATGCTTTTAGGCCTAGAAACCCTCCATACAGAATGCCAATTTCGTTTATGGCAGGATTGCACAATATATCAACCTCTTCCCTAATGCAAGGGTCTGGTTCTAGAATGAGTCATTTGGGCCCAAATACCCAAAGTCTAGGAAATTACAACCAAATGCCTACCCTTACAATGAATAATCAGGCAACATTTAGGCAACAAATGGATGATAGTAACCATGGTATGATAAGAGTCCTAGCCCGCGAAATGAATGTCATCTTTACTCCTCTAATCCAAAATATTAATAGAACCAACCAAGAGAATTTAGTGCAAATGGCACGAATAGCAGATTTCTTTGGCGCCCCTTATGCGCCTACAAGGCGCAGGCAGAACCAAATATTGGTTTGAAATGAAGAACCTACCATTGAACAAATTCGACCCCCTAGACAGGTGGTTGAAGGAAGAAATATAGGGGCAAGGGTAGAACAACAGGAAGTTCAAGAAATACAAGAAGAACAACCTAGGAGAGTAATGGTGGTAAATAGGGATCAAAACACAGACGAAGTCATTCATAGGGTTAGAAATAATAATGTGATGGCAGAGAATAATCTAACGGCCATGATCGAAAGAATCATGACCCAAAATGGTTTGAATTCAGGATTTAAGAGACCAAATTATACGTCCCTTATTACATAATATATTTTACAATCTGAATTTCCTAGGGGTTGCAAAGTCCCTAAATTTACTAAGTTCGTTGGAGACACAAGTGAATCAACAGTTGAACACATAGCGAGATATTTAACTAAAGCGGGGGATTTGGCGAATAGTGAAAATCTTAGGATAAAATACTTCCCAAGTTCGTTGACAAAAAATGTCTTCACTTGGTTCACTACTCTGCCTCCAGGTTCCATAGATATTTGGCCCTATTTAGAATGATTGTTCCATGAACAATTTTACATGGGGAAATCCAAGATAAGCCTGAAAGAATTAGCTAGTATTAAAAGGAAATCACAGAGCTAATAGATGACTACTTGAATAGGCTTTGTCTCTTAAAATCTAGATGTTTCACTGTAGTCCCTGAGCATGAGTTGGTCGAAATAGCTGCTGGCGGCCTGGACTACTCTATTTGAAAGAAGTTAGATACACAGTATTTAAGAGATATGGCACAACTTGCAGATAGAGTTCGACAAGTAGAAATATTAAAGGCTGAGAAAGCCAGGGCTAGTAAAAACTATAAAAAAGAAAGAATAGCCTATATAGAGGCAGAAGAGGAAAATTCAGATGACTTTCAGGATCCTTATGGATTCGACCACTCGAAGTGGATCTTGCAGAATTAAAACAAGCACCCCCTTATTCTTGCAAAGTCCTAGTCCCATTGAATGGGAAGATTCTAGTTGAGAATGAGAAAAATGATAGATTTCCCAAAAAAGTTTACACATTTGATATAAATAAATGTGATGAAATTTTCGATTTACTTGTTAAAGATGGCCAAATGGTAGTACCTTCTAATATTAAAATACCTCTGTTGGAACAACGGAAGAAAAGAGGTTTTTGCAAGTATCATAATTTCCTAGGCTATAAAACCTCACAATGCTTTCTTTTCAGGGATCTAATTCAAAATGCTATCAAAGAGGGTAAGCTTAAGTTTGCTGACAAAGCGAAAAACCCCATGAAGGTTGACACTGACCCCTTACTGATGGAAGAAACCAATTATGCTAAGCCACTTGACACCAACATATTGGAAGTTAAAAAAAATGCTGACCAGATTGATGAGTTCCAAGAAGAAGAGGATTTCGTTATGGTTAGTGGAAACATGAAGACTACTGATGGTCTCCACAACATAGGTCCTCGACCAAATCAATGATGTCCGGTGTTTCGAATGGGGCAAGGGCTACTGAAGGCCCAATTACTTCTGTTGGAAAGATGGCAGAGGCTACTGAGGTCCTCAGGGTGAAATTTGAAAAGGTTCAGATCACTGAAGGTCAGAGTTTAGGAGTCCACATGGTTGATCTCAAGCAACCTTGCCCAGAGATGGAAGAAGTGGAAAGGTGTCTCGAAATCGAAAGGGAACATATGAGAGAGGGTTATCCAAAAAGAGAAAGCAGCTTGCGTGATTATCTGTTTCATTGTCACATGAGGAATGGAGAAATGTTGTTATGTCCAAGGTGTAGTATAATCTGCAACCAAATGATTGCTACAGAATTCGAAAGGATCCAGCGTGTTCGAACAGGTGTGAATTGGAGACAGGATAATCAACTATTCAAAGTCTATCCAAGGGCTAGAGAAAGTTTGTTGGGCTTCTTGGTTCGCTGCCACAAGAATGAAACTAAATGTTTAATGTGCCCAAGGTGTGCTGCTGTGTACGATCGAAAGATGTCTGAGGCTTTTGAAAGAATCCCTTTTGCACCTTGCTGGAATCACCAAGGTAGAACTCTTTCGAACCCCAGTATTGGGGCAAGAAGCGCATAAAAGAGACCTGATATCCCCTACCCTAAGGGAGCATAAAGAGTCACTTTCAAATTACCTGCTGAAATCCCTACAGACAGATGGCTTCAAGCGAAGGTTGATAGAGGGAAATGGAAGTGGAGAAGCTATGATCAAGGGGGCAGGAGTATTATGGCTTACAGAAAACAATTCAATATGGTGAAAAGAGAAGAAGTCAGTATAGAGAATTACAAAGGAAAAAATCCAATGTCTAGATCCCAGTGGCGGAGGCACCAACGAATGAAGAAAGCAGAAAGAGAAACAGGATCGAAGGAAGTAGGAGAATCCAACACCAATCTTCCATCATCAACCATCCAGACTGCGGGCAAGCCACCATTGACAAGAAGATTATTCTCTCCAAAGAGAAAAAGCCACTGCAGACAAAGTCCAAACAATACCTGTAAATGACGAAGAGATGCTGACAGATGATTTCAAATCAAAAGGGGAATCATTTTTTAATGTAAATTACAATGTAGTGTTTGTACTTCCTTATGAATATAATCAAGAAACTGAGATAGAGGAACTTGAGGAAAATGAAGAAGAAGAGATGGTAAATCACAGACCTGTGTGCTATTATGTCCTGAACAACGGTGTTGTCGAAGAACAAAACACTTTCTTCGAAAGACTTGACCAAGGAATGAAGAATCATCTGAAACCTTTATTTATAAGAGCCAAAGTGGAACATGTAGGAATTAATAAAGTCCTAGTAGATGGTGGTGCAACAGTGAATCTGATCCCTCAATTTATGTTGTGAAAGATCAGAATGTTTGACACAAACATCAAACCTCATAATATGGTGTTGTCAAACTATGAGGGGAAAATTGGACAAACTTTGGGGGTAGTACAGGTTGATTTGATAGTTGGCTCCATAATAAGGCCAATGATGTTTATGGTGATTACCTCAAAGGTAAATTACAATCTGCTATTAGGACGAGAGTGGATCCATTAAATAGGAGCAGTTCCTTCGTCCATGCATCAAAGAGTCGCAATTTGGAGAGAACACGGAATCATGGAAAATATTGAAGTAGATCAGAGTTATTATATGGCAGAAGTGAATAACGTGGACAAGATAAACGTTGATCGAAATATGGCCAACATAGGGCCATGTAACCCAGTCGAAGAAGCGTTCGAACCAAATAAGAACGCTCTATACTTTCTAACCCTTCACCCTAATGGTTTTCAATGGGACAGGGAGATTATGGAAGACGAAGAAGAAGTTGAAGGAGCCCCAGGGGTACGGCCAACATGTTGGACTGACGAAGACCTCAATTATGACTGAGTCTTCTTTCTTCGAAAGAATTTCGGCCTATTTGGCTGAGAATAGGATGAAGACGACTTTAGAAGCCGAAGTAAAAAACATGGCCATCGATGCCATAGGAAAACAAACAACAAAAAAACAAACATACACTACAAGTCCTAGGGAGAACATCAAACCTTTACCCCCTGATGGACAGGCTTTAGAAGCGCAAGACCAGAGGCTGGATGCTATCTATGATGAAGAGCCTTTGGGATTTGAGAAATATACAGAAATAACAAGCGCGAAGATGCTAGCGCAGGATCCCCTCGAAGAAGTAGATATAGGAGATAGCAACGCAAAAAAAGTTACGTACATAAGTACTAAATTCAACCCAGGATTGAGGAGCAAGATGATCGAAATACTAAAACGAAACAAGGATTGCTTCGCTTGGGATTATGACGAAATGCCTGGTCTGGAGGGAGATCTGGTCGAACACAGGCTTCCAATCAAGGATGGAAAGAAGCCCATCAAGCAGATGCCTCGAAGGTTCGCGCCAACAATCCCCTCAAAAATCAAGGCAGAAATTAAAAGACTCTTTTGCTGCAAGTTTATAAGGACCACAAGGTATGTCGAATGGATAACTAATATAGTTTATGTCATTAAGAAAAATGGTTCTTTAAGAATTTGTATAGATTTTAGGGATCTAAATGCTGCAACCCCTAAAGATGAGTACCCTATGTCTGTAGCAGAAATGCTAATTGACTCAGCTGCAGGTTTCGAATATTTGAGCATGTTAGATGGATACTCTGGATATAACCAAATATTCATTGTTTAATAAGATGTTCCTAAAACAACGTATAGATGCCCTGGAGCCTTAGGCACCTATGAATGGGTAGTTATGCCCTTTGGGCTAAAAAATGCTGGGGCAACCTATCAAAGAGCAATGAACTCTATTTTCCATGACTTCATTGAATATTTCATGCAAATTTACACAGATGATATAGTGATAAAATCTATATCAGATGAGAGTCATTAGGATCATCTTCGCCAATCATTTGAAAGAATGAGAAAACACGGCTTGAAGGTGAACCCTCTTAAGTGTGCCTTATTTGTGCATGCTGGAGATTTCCTGGGCTTTATGGTTCACAAGAAGGGGATCGAAATAAACCAAAACAAGACAAAGGCTATCATGGAGACAAAATCACCTACAATGAAGAAAGAGTTGCAGTCCCTCTTAGGCAAAATAAACTTTCTACAAAGATTCATATCCCACCTGAATGGGCGAACTCAAACTTTCTCTCCTCTCCTTCGTCTCAAACAAGGAAACTTCGAATGGAAGGAAGAGCATCAACAAGCATTCTAAAAGATTAAAAAGTACTTGATGCATCGTCCTATATTATCACCACCCTCTAGGGATAAACCTATGAAAATGTATATATCCACCTCAGATGTAACTATAGGTAGTATGCTAGCCCAAGAAGACGATAATGGCGTCGAAAGAGCCATTTATTATCTTAGTAGGGTTTTAAATAATGTAGAGACTAGATATAGCACTATAGAAAAGCTATGTCTTTGCTTGTATTTCTCTTGTACCAAACTTAAATATTATTAAAAACTAGTTGATGTTTATGTTTCGTCACACTTTGATGTAATCAAACATATGCTTTCAAAGCCAATTATGCATAGTAGAATTGGCAAATGGGCCTTGGCGCTCACTGAATATTCTTTAGCCTTTAAGCCTTTGAAGGCTATGAAAGGTCAAGTGGTTTCAGATTTCATAGTAGATCACTCTGTGGTGGAAGATTCAACATTAAATTATGTCGAAGTACAATGTTGGAAGTTATTCTTCGATGGATCAACACACAAAGAAGGAAGTGGAGTTGGGATTCTTATAATTTCCCCGGAAGGAATTCCAACAAAATTCAAGTATAGATTAGAAGGTCATCCTTGCTCAAATAATGGAGCTGAATATGAAGCACTCATTGATGGACTTGAAGATTTGTTGGAATTAGGGGAAGACAGAGTCGAAATCAAAGGAGATTCTGAGTTAGTGGTCAAGCAAATAACAAAAGAATACAAGTGCATAAAAGAAAATTTGATCATGTATTTCGTGATTGCCAACAGACTGCTCAAGAAATTTCAATATGTAGATATCAAACACATTCCCAGGATAAAGAATCAAGAGGAAAATGACTTGGCTCAAATAGCCTCAGGATATAAGGTATCCAAGGAAAAGCTTCAATATTTCATCGAAGTAAAATGGAGAGTAATGGCTACTAAGTTATCCCCATCAGACTTAGAGAATTCAAAATTGGGATGTGCCAATAGAGAAGAGTTTGAAGTATTGGCCATAAATGCTTTAGCAGATACAGACTGGCGAAGGCTAATAATAAATTATCTGAAAGACCCTTCGATAGACACAGAAAGAAAAAAAATATAGAGCGTTAGCCTGCGTCTTAATAGGAAACGAACTATTCAAGAAAACTCCAGAAGGGGTCTTACTTAAATGTTTAGGGGAAAATAAAGCATATTTAGCTTTATCCAGCGTACATAGTGGGGCATGTGGGGCACACCAAGCAAGTCATAAAATGAAATGGTTATTGTTTCGATATGGAATGTATTGGCCCACTATGCTCAAAGATTGCATAGAATTCTCTAAGGGTTGTGAAGCATGGCAGGTTCATGCAGGCATCCAAAATGCCCCTACAAGCGAATTACATTCGATCATTAAGTCGTGGCCCTTTAGGGGTTAGGCATTAGATTTAATTGGAGAGATTCTACCAACTTCGTCCAAAGGACAAAAGTACATATTAGTAGGTATAGATTACTTTACAAAAATGGGTCGAACCAATAGCTTTGGTAAATGTTGATCAGGAAACTATCATTGAATTTATCCAAAAGAAAATAATTTACAGATTTGGAATACCAGAGAGTATTACAACAGATCAAGGTTAATTTTTTACAGGATGAAAGATGCAAGAATTCGTGAAAGAAATGGGTTTTAAGTTGCTGACATCTACACCATATTATGCTTAAGCAAATGGTCAAGTTGAGGCAGCCAACAAAGTAATAATAAGTTTGATAAAGAATCATGTAGGACGAAAGCTAAAAAATTGGCACAAGGCTTTGGATCTAGCTTTATGGGCATGTCGAACATCCCCCAAAGAAGCAACAAATACTACCCCATTTCAACTTACATTTGGACATGATGCAGTCCTACCAGTCGAAATAAATTTGCAATCAATAAGAATTCAAAGGCAGAGCGAAGTTCCTTCTGAGCATTATTGGGAAATGATGATGAACGAATTGGTAGACGTAGACAAAACGAGGCTACACGCTTTAGAAGTTTTGAGAAGACAAAAGGAGAGATTAGCCAGAGCTTACAATAAAAGAGTCAAAGGTAAGTTATTTTCAATTAATGACTTAGTTTGGAAAGTTATACTACCAATGGATAAAAAGAATAAGTCATTAGGGAAATGGTCACCACATTGGGAGGGACCCTTTTGTATTTTACAAATATTTTCAAATAATGCTTATGAAATAGAGGAACTAGCTGAAGATCGAAGAATCTTGAAAGTAAATGGAAAATACTTGAAAAGGTATAAGCCATGCTTGCAAGAAATTCAAATCATATCAGAATAATAGAATTAAGATAAATATTAAGCCAAGATGGTACCAAAATAAGAAACTTCCAAAATGGCTTTGTTTAAAATATTACAATATTCGAAATTGAAAATAGAAACATCATCAGGGAAATACACTTCAAAAAATCAAAAGGGAGAATTCTGCTTCAGTCTAGCGAACTTTGTCTTGCACAGATTCATCTTACATTGAGTGGCAGTTGTAATCCCTTCGAGAGCTTTAATCTCCTCATTAATTCGCTCAGCAAGCTCCATCTATTTAAGACTCTTCGAAATAAGAGTTTCGAGTTATTTTTCATCAATGGCTTTAAGGGCAACTTGTTGGCTTTGAGCGTCTTCAATTTTCTTTTTAAGCTCTTCGATCTAAGACTCCCAAAGCAAGATTGATCGTGCAAGAATGTCATGTTTGTCCTTCGTTTGTACTTGAGAATACTCCAGTGCTTCAGCCTCTTCAGAGAATTTGGATGTCTGATCATAAACAGCAGCTAAAACTTCTTGTTTAGGAAAAGAGGTGGTTTTTTCAAAAATCTTGGGAACTGACGTTTTAGTGGTCATGATTAGCAATAACTGCTAAACTTGCACGTTTGAAAAGCATGGTGAAAAGACGTTTTTACATAAAAGTGTTTGATGGCTATGATGTCATACACAGTAAAGTCATCATGAGTTAGGTTTATCAAAATCACATGTATGATTCGAAACTGGGTATTTCTCTATATATTGAAACACACATTTTCGAGGGGCAATTTGTTAGCTGGTGATTTCGATAAGCAATTTGATTCGGAACAATGGGATTCATGTTGTTTGGGTTTTTATTCGAATAAGGAAAATAGGGTCCATATGTTATATTTCGTTTGAAAAGAAAGAGCTTTGAATTCTTTGTTCCATTAAAAGCTTGAAAAATCGAAATGAAGGATTGAGCAGGTACATCGAAGAGATTTCAAATTCAAATGAAAAGATTTGATTAAATCCATTGAAGATTCGAAATTCAAATATAAGGCGTCATTCTGTTGAAGAACGCGTGGAAGCCACCAATTGTAGAAGACATGCAATCTTCGAACGTGGCACCTTTTTAGAGTAGGACCGTTATGGTCGAAATAGTATAAATAGGAATCTTAGTGTTAGGATTTCGTGTGTTCAATATTGTACAAAAACTTATATACTCAAATTACCAAGTGTTAAGGGAAACGAGTTTCATAAACATGTACGTATGGAAACACCATTGTTATTTTCACATTTTAAATTAAAAGTCCTTTGTCTCTAAAGTTACTTCGTTTCCAGTCATTTCGTTTTAAAGTTAGTCCCTTATATTTCAGTCAAGTTTATACTTTTCCAGAAATCTTTATCTTTTTACCAAGTCTTTTACATTTTGTTTACAAATCATTTACTTTTCAATTTAGAGTCTTTTCACTCGAAGTTATTCACGAATCCATACTTTACTTTGTCAATGTCTTTAAAGTTTCGATTTGTATTTTGTTATTACTTTTAATCAAAGCCTATATAATCTGTAATAGAATCTTTATTTCAAGTTCTCAAGATTCATGTTCTTAGATAGAAAGTGGAATATAAACATTAAGTCTCATTCAAACATCAAATACATTAGACACGTGTCCTAGAATCAATCTAGTCGATCCTGTGATTTACCAAAATCATTAATTTGGAAGACTAGCGGTTGTTTACTAGAAATCAGTATAAACAAATTGGCACGCCTAGTGTGACCGTGTCGAAGTGTAGTTTAATTTCATTGTCAATCATTTTAAGTTTCATTTGTGATCTTCTAAGTCTAAAGTTTCGTTGTGTCATATGAACCTTAGAAGTGGTAAGATAATCGACAGTAACCAACCAATACCCAAAAGAAAACATACCAAAATAATTGTTAACATAACTAACCAAGATAGGAGACAAAATCACCCATAATGAACAGGCACAATCGTTTCTGGTTCGACTGATACAAACGTTGCAGCCATGAGTAGTATAGGTAGTTCGAGTACAATCCCTACAGGCACGATGGAGATGCCAACGAATATGTCATCAGGACCTATCTTGTCACATGTAGAAACTCAAGCCCAATATTCAACCCCAACGAGGCCTTCAGGTTTCAATGCTTTTAGGCCTAGAAACCCTCCATACAGAATGCCAATTTCGTTTATGGCAGGATTGCACAATATATCAACCTCTTCCCTAATGCAAGGGTCTGGTTCTAGAATGAGTCATTTGGGCCCAAATACCCAAAGTCTAGGAAATTACAACCAAATGCCTACCCTTACAATGAATAATCAGGCAACATTTAGGCAACAAATGGATGATAGTAACCATGGTATGATAAGAGTCCTAGCCCGCGAAATGAATGTCATCTTTACTCCTCTAATCCAAAATATTAATAGAACCAACCAAGAGAATTTAGTGCAAATGGCACGAATAGCAGATTTCTTTGGCGCCCCTTATGCGCCTACAAGGCGCAGGCAGAACCAAATATTGGTTTGAAATGAAGAACCTACCATTGAACAAATTCGACCCCCTAGACAGGTGGTTGAAGGAAGAAATATAGGGGCAAGGGTAGAACAACAGGAAGTTCAAGAAATACAAGAAGAACAACCTAGGAGAGTAATGGTGGTAAATAGGGATCAAAACACAGACGAAGTCATTCATAGGGTTAGAAATAATAATGTGATGGCAGAGAATAATCTAACGGCCATGATCGAAAGAATCATGACCCAAAATGGTTTGAATTCAGGATTTAAGAGACCAAATTATACGTCCCTTATTACATAATATATTTTACAATCTGAATTTCCTAGGGGTTGCAAAGTCCCTAAATTTACTAAGTTCGTTGGAGACACAAGTGAATCAACAGTTGAACACATAGCGAGATATTTAACTAAAGCGGGGGATTTGGCGAATAGTGAAAATCTTAGGATAAAATACTTCCCAAGTTCGTTGACAAAAAATGTCTTCACTTGGTTCACTACTCTGCCTCCAGGTTCCATAGATATTTGGCCCTATTTAGAATGATTGTTCCATGAACAATTTTACATGGGGAAATCCAAGATAAGCCTGAAAGAATTAGCTAGTATTAAAAGGAAATCACAGAGCTAATAGATGACTACTTGAATAGGCTTTGTCTCTTAAAATCTAGATGTTTCACTGTAGTCCCTGAGCATGAGTTGGTCGAAATAGCTGCTGGCGGCCTGGACTACTCTATTTGAAAGAAGTTAGATACACAGTATTTAAGAGATATGGCACAACTTGCAGATAGAGTTCGACAAGTAGAAATATTAAAGGCTGAGAAAGCCAGGGCTAGTAAAAACTATAAAAAAGAAAGAATAGCCTATATAGAGGCAGAAGAGGAAAATTCAGATGACTTTCAGGATCCTTATGGATTCGACCACTCGAAGTGGATCTTGCAGAATTAAAACAAGCACCCCCTTATTCTTGCAAAGTCCTAGTCCCATTGAATGGGAAGATTCTAGTTGAGAATGAGAAAAATGATAGATTTCCCAAAAAAGTTTACACATTTGATATAAATAAATGTGATGAAATTTTCGATTTACTTGTTAAAGATGGCCAAATGGTAGTACCTTCTAATATTAAAATACCTCTGTTGGAACAACGGAAGAAAAGAGGTTTTTGCAAGTATCATAATTTCCTAGGCTATAAAACCTCACAATGCTTTCTTTTCAGGGATCTAATTCAAAATGCTATCAAAGAGGGTAAGCTTAAGTTTGCTGACAAAGCGAAAAACCCCATGAAGGTTGACACTGACCCCTTACTGATGGAAGAAACCAATTATGCTAAGCCACTTGACACCAACATATTGGAAGTTAAAAAAAATGCTGACCAGATTGATGAGTTCCAAGAAGAAGAGGATTTCGTTATGGTTAGTGGAAACATGAAGACTACTGATGGTCTCCACAACATAGGTCCTCGACCAAATCAATGATGTCCGGTGTTTCGAATGGGGCAAGGGCTACTGAAGGCCCAATTACTTCTGTTGGAAAGATGGCAGAGGCTACTGAGGTCCTCAGGGTGAAATTTGAAAAGGTTCAGATCACTGAAGGTCAGAGTTTAGGAGTCCACATGGTTGATCTCAAGCAACCTTGCCCAGAGATGGAAGAAGTGGAAAGGTGTCTCGAAATCGAAAGGGAACATATGAGAGAGGGTTATCCAAAAAGAGAAAGCAGCTTGCGTGATTATCTGTTTCATTGTCACATGAGGAATGGAGAAATGTTGTTATGTCCAAGGTGTAGTATAATCTGCAACCAAATGATTGCTACAGAATTCGAAAGGATCCAGCGTGTTCGAACAGGTGTGAATTGGAGACAGGATAATCAACTATTCAAAGTCTATCCAAGGGCTAGAGAAAGTTTGTTGGGCTTCTTGGTTCGCTGCCACAAGAATGAAACTAAATGTTTAATGTGCCCAAGGTGTGCTGCTGTGTACGATCGAAAGATGTCTGAGGCTTTTGAAAGAATCCCTTTTGCACCTTGCTGGAATCACCAAGGTAGAACTCTTTCGAACCCCAGTATTGGGGCAAGAAGCGCATAAAAGAGACCTGATATCCCCTACCCTAAGGGAGCATAAAGAGTCACTTTCAAATTACCTGCTGAAATCCCTACAGACAGATGGCTTCAAGCGAAGGTTGATAGAGGGAAATGGAAGTGGAGAAGCTATGATCAAGGGGGCAGGAGTATTATGGCTTACAGAAAACAATTCAATATGGTGAAAAGAGAAGAAGTCAGTATAGAGAATTACAAAGGAAAAAATCCAATGTCTAGATCCCAGTGGCGGAGGCACCAACGAATGAAGAAAGCAGAAAGAGAAACAGGATCGAAGGAAGTAGGAGAATCCAACACCAATCTTCCATCATCAACCATCCAGACTGCGGGCAAGCCACCATTGACAAGAAGATTATTCTCTCCAAAGAGAAAAAGCCACTGCAGACAAAGTCCAAACAATACCTGTAAATGACGAAGAGATGCTGACAGATGATTTCAAATCAAAAGGGGAATCATTTTTTAATGTAAATTACAATGTAGTGTTTGTACTTCCTTATGAATATAATCAAGAAACTGAGATAGAGGAACTTGAGGAAAATGAAGAAGAAGAGATGGTAAATCACAGACCTGTGTGCTATTATGTCCTGAACAACGGTGTTGTCGAAGAACAAAACACTTTCTTCGAAAGACTTGACCAAGGAATGAAGAATCATCTGAAACCTTTATTTATAAGAGCCAAAGTGGAACATGTAGGAATTAATAAAGTCCTAGTAGATGGTGGTGCAACAGTGAATCTGATCCCTCAATTTATGTTGTGAAAGATCAGAATGTTTGACACAAACATCAAACCTCATAATATGGTGTTGTCAAACTATGAGGGGAAAATTGGACAAACTTTGGGGGTAGTACAGGTTGATTTGATAGTTGGCTCCATAATAAGGCCAATGATGTTTATGGTGATTACCTCAAAGGTAAATTACAATCTGCTATTAGGACGAGAGTGGATCCATTAAATAGGAGCAGTTCCTTCGTCCATGCATCAAAGAGTCGCAATTTGGAGAGAACACGGAATCATGGAAAATATTGAAGTAGATCAGAGTTATTATATGGCAGAAGTGAATAACGTGGACAAGATAAACGTTGATCGAAATATGGCCAACATAGGGCCATGTAACCCAGTCGAAGAAGCGTTCGAACCAAATAAGAACGCTCTATACTTTCTAACCCTTCACCCTAATGGTTTTCAATGGGACAGGGAGATTATGGAAGACGAAGAAGAAGTTGAAGGAGCCCCAGGGGTACGGCCAACATGTTGGACTGACGAAGACCTCAATTATGACTGAGTCTTCTTTCTTCGAAAGAATTTCGGCCTATTTGGCTGAGAATAGGATGAAGACGACTTTAGAAGCCGAAGTAAAAAACATGGCCATCGATGCCATAGGAAAACAAACAACAAAAAAACAAACATACACTACAAGTCCTAGGGAGAACATCAAACCTTTACCCCCTGATGGACAGGCTTTAGAAGCGCAAGACCAGAGGCTGGATGCTATCTATGATGAAGAGCCTTTGGGATTTGAGAAATATACAGAAATAACAAGCGCGAAGATGCTAGCGCAGGATCCCCTCGAAGAAGTAGATATAGGAGATAGCAACGCAAAAAAAGTTACGTACATAAGTACTAAATTCAACCCAGGATTGAGGAGCAAGATGATCGAAATACTAAAACGAAACAAGGATTGCTTCGCTTGGGATTATGACGAAATGCCTGGTCTGGAGGGAGATCTGGTCGAACACAGGCTTCCAATCAAGGATGGAAAGAAGCCCATCAAGCAGATGCCTCGAAGGTTCGCGCCAACAATCCCCTCAAAAATCAAGGCAGAAATTAAAAGACTCTTTTGCTGCAAGTTTATAAGGACCACAAGGTATGTCGAATGGATAACTAATATAGTTTATGTCATTAAGAAAAATGGTTCTTTAAGAATTTGTATAGATTTTAGGGATCTAAATGCTGCAACCCCTAAAGATGAGTACCCTATGTCTGTAGCAGAAATGCTAATTGACTCAGCTGCAGGTTTCGAATATTTGAGCATGTTAGATGGATACTCTGGATATAACCAAATATTCATTGTTTAATAAGATGTTCCTAAAACAACGTATAGATGCCCTGGAGCCTTAGGCACCTATGAATGGGTAGTTATGCCCTTTGGGCTAAAAAATGCTGGGGCAACCTATCAAAGAGCAATGAACTCTATTTTCCATGACTTCATTGAATATTTCATGCAAATTTACACAGATGATATAGTGATAAAATCTATATCAGATGAGAGTCATTAGGATCATCTTCGCCAATCATTTGAAAGAATGAGAAAACACGGCTTGAAGGTGAACCCTCTTAAGTGTGCCTTATTTGTGCATGCTGGAGATTTCCTGGGCTTTATGGTTCACAAGAAGGGGATCGAAATAAACCAAAACAAGACAAAGGCTATCATGGAGACAAAATCACCTACAATGAAGAAAGAGTTGCAGTCCCTCTTAGGCAAAATAAACTTTCTACAAAGATTCATATCCCACCTGAATGGGCGAACTCAAACTTTCTCTCCTCTCCTTCGTCTCAAACAAGGAAACTTCGAATGGAAGGAAGAGCATCAACAAGCATTCTAAAAGATTAAAAAGTACTTGATGCATCGTCCTATATTATCACCACCCTCTAGGGATAAACCTATGAAAATGTATATATCCACCTCAGATGTAACTATAGGTAGTATGCTAGCCCAAGAAGACGATAATGGCGTCGAAAGAGCCATTTATTATCTTAGTAGGGTTTTAAATAATGTAGAGACTAGATATAGCACTATAGAAAAGCTATGTCTTTGCTTGTATTTCTCTTGTACCAAACTTAAATATTATTAAAAACTAGTTGATGTTTATGTTTCGTCACACTTTGATGTAATCAAACATATGCTTTCAAAGCCAATTATGCATAGTAGAATTGGCAAATGGGCCTTGGCGCTCACTGAATATTCTTTAGCCTTTAAGCCTTTGAAGGCTATGAAAGGTCAAGTGGTTTCAGATTTCATAGTAGATCACTCTGTGGTGGAAGATTCAACATTAAATTATGTCGAAGTACAATGTTGGAAGTTATTCTTCGATGGATCAACACACAAAGAAGGAAGTGGAGTTGGGATTCTTATAATTTCCCCGGAAGGAATTCCAACAAAATTCAAGTATAGATTAGAAGGTCATCCTTGCTCAAATAATGGAGCTGAATATGAAGCACTCATTGATGGACTTGAAGATTTGTTGGAATTAGGGGAAGACAGAGTCGAAATCAAAGGAGATTCTGAGTTAGTGGTCAAGCAAATAACAAAAGAATACAAGTGCATAAAAGAAAATTTGATCATGTATTTCGTGATTGCCAACAGACTGCTCAAGAAATTTCAATATGTAGATATCAAACACATTCCCAGGATAAAGAATCAAGAGGAAAATGACTTGGCTCAAATAGCCTCAGGATATAAGGTATCCAAGGAAAAGCTTCAATATTTCATCGAAGTAAAATGGAGAGTAATGGCTACTAAGTTATCCCCATCAGACTTAGAGAATTCAAAATTGGGATGTGCCAATAGAGAAGAGTTTGAAGTATTGGCCATAAATGCTTTAGCAGATACAGACTGGCGAAGGCTAATAATAAATTATCTGAAAGACCCTTCGATAGACACAGAAAGAAAAAAAATATAGAGCGTTAGCCTGCGTCTTAATAGGAAACGAACTATTCAAGAAAACTCCAGAAGGGGTCTTACTTAAATGTTTAGGGGAAAATAAAGCATATTTAGCTTTATCCAGCGTACATAGTGGGGCATGTGGGGCACACCAAGCAAGTCATAAAATGAAATGGTTATTGTTTCGATATGGAATGTATTGGCCCACTATGCTCAAAGATTGCATAGAATTCTCTAAGGGTTGTGAAGCATGGCAGGTTCATGCAGGCATCCAAAATGCCCCTACAAGCGAATTACATTCGATCATTAAGTCGTGGCCCTTTAGGGGTTAGGCATTAGATTTAATTGGAGAGATTCTACCAACTTCGTCCAAAGGACAAAAGTACATATTAGTAGGTATAGATTACTTTACAAAAATGGGTCGAACCAATAGCTTTGGTAAATGTTGATCAGGAAACTATCATTGAATTTATCCAAAAGAAAATAATTTACAGATTTGGAATACCAGAGAGTATTACAACAGATCAAGGTTAATTTTTTACAGGATGAAAGATGCAAGAATTCGTGAAAGAAATGGGTTTTAAGTTGCTGACATCTACACCATATTATGCTTAAGCAAATGGTCAAGTTGAGGCAGCCAACAAAGTAATAATAAGTTTGATAAAGAATCATGTAGGACGAAAGCTAAAAAATTGGCACAAGGCTTTGGATCTAGCTTTATGGGCATGTCGAACATCCCCCAAAGAAGCAACAAATACTACCCCATTTCAACTTACATTTGGACATGATGCAGTCCTACCAGTCGAAATAAATTTGCAATCAATAAGAATTCAAAGGCAGAGCGAAGTTCCTTCTGAGCATTATTGGGAAATGATGATGAACGAATTGGTAGACGTAGACAAAACGAGGCTACACGCTTTAGAAGTTTTGAGAAGACAAAAGGAGAGATTAGCCAGAGCTTACAATAAAAGAGTCAAAGGTAAGTTATTTTCAATTAATGACTTAGTTTGGAAAGTTATACTACCAATGGATAAAAAGAATAAGTCATTAGGGAAATGGTCACCACATTGGGAGGGACCCTTTTGTATTTTACAAATATTTTCAAATAATGCTTATGAAATAGAGGAACTAGCTGAAGATCGAAGAATCTTGAAAGTAAATGGAAAATACTTGAAAAGGTATAAGCCATGCTTGCAAGAAATTCAAATCATATCAGAATAATAGAATTAAGATAAATATTAAGCCAAGATGGTACCAAAATAAGAAACTTCCAAAATGGCTTTGTTTAAAATATTACAATATTCGAAATTGAAAATAGAAACATCATCAGGGAAATACACTTCAAAAAATCAAAAGGGAGAATTCTGCTTCAGTCTAGCGAACTTTGTCTTGCACAGATTCATCTTACATTGAGTGGCAGTTGTAATCCCTTCGAGAGCTTTAATCTCCTCATTAATTCGCTCAGCAAGCTCCATCTATTTAAGACTCTTCGAAATAAGAGTTTCGAGTTATTTTTCATCAATGGCTTTAAGGGCAACTTGTTGGCTTTGAGCGTCTTCAATTTTCTTTTTAAGCTCTTCGATCTAAGACTCCCAAAGCAAGATTGATCGTGCAAGAATGTCATGTTTGTCCTTCGTTTGTACTTGAGAATACTCCAGTGCTTCAGCCTCTTCAGAGAATTTGGATGTCTGATCATAAACAGCAGCTAAAACTTCTTGTTTAGGAAAAGAGGTGGTTTTTTCAAAAATCTTGGGAACTGACGTTTTAGTGGTCATGATTAGCAATAACTGCTAAACTTGCACGTTTGAAAAGCATGGTGAAAAGACGTTTTTACATAAAAGTGTTTGATGGCTATGATGTCATACACAGTAAAGTCATCATGAGTTAGGTTTATCAAAATCACATGTATGATTCGAAACTGGGTATTTCTCTATATATTGAAACACACATTTTCGAGGGGCAATTTGTTAGCTGGTGATTTCGATAAGCAATTTGATTCGGAACAATGGGATTCATGTTGTTTGGGTTTTTATTCGAATAAGGAAAATAGGGTCCATATGTTATATTTCGTTTGAAAAGAAAGAGCTTTGAATTCTTTGTTCCATTAAAAGCTTGAAAAATCGAAATGAAGGATTGAGCAGGTACATCGAAGAGATTTCAAATTCAAATGAAAAGATTTGATTAAATCCATTGAAGATTCGAAATTCAAATATAAGGCGGCATTCTGTTGAAGGGCACGTGGAAGCCACTAATTGTAGAAGACATGCAATCTTCGAACGTGGCACCTTTTTAGAGTAGGACCGTTATGGTCGAAATAGTATAAATAGGAATCTTAGTGTTAGGATTTCGTGTGTTCAATATTGTACAAAAACTTATATACTCAAATTACCAAGTGTTAAGGGAAACGAGTTTCATAAACATGTACGTATGGAAACACCATTGTTATTTTCACATTTTAAATTAAAAGTCCTTTGTCTCTAAAGTTACTTCGTTTCCAGTCATTTCGTTTTAAAGTTAGTCCTTTATATTTCTGTCAAGTTTATACTTTTCCAGAAATCCTTATCTTTTTACCAAGTCTTTTACATTTTGTTTACAAATCATTTACTTTTCAATTTAGAGTCTTTTCACTCGAAGTTATTCACGAATCCATACTTTACTTTGTCAATGTCTTTAAAGTTTCGATTTGTATTTTGTTATTACTTTTAATCAAAGCCTATATAATCTGTAATAGAATCTTTATTTCAAGTTCTCAAGATTCATGTTCTTAGATAGAAAGTGGAATATAAACATTAAGTCTCATTCAAACATCAAATACATTAGACACGTGTCCTAGAATCAATCTAGTCGATCCTGTGATTTACCAAAATCATTAATTTGGAAGACTAGCGGTTGTTTACTAGAAATCAGTATAAACAAATTGGCACGCCTAGTGTGACCGTGTCGAAGTGTAGTTTAATTTCATTGTCAATCATTTTAAGTTTCATTTGTGATCTTCTAAGTCTAAAGTTTCGTTGTGTCATATGAACCTTAGAAGTGGTAAGATAATCGACAGTAACCAACCAATACCCAAAAGAAAACATACCAAAATAATTGTTAACATAACTAACCAAGATAGGAGACAAAATCACCCATAATGAACAGGCACAATCGTTTCTGGTTCGACTGATACAAACGTTGCAGCCATGAGTAGTATAGGTAGTTCGAGTACAATCCCTACAGGCACGATGGAGATGCCAACGAATATGTCATCAGGACCTATCTTGTCACATGTAGAAACTCAAGCCCAATATTCAACCCCAACGAGGCCTTCAGGTTTCAATGCTTTTAGGCCTAGAAACCCTCCATACAGAATGCCAATTTCGTTTATGGCAGGATTGCACAATATATCAACCTCTTCCCTAATGCAAGGGTCTGGTTCTAGAATGAGTCATTTGGGCCCAAATACCCAAAGTCTAGGAAATTACAACCAAATGCCTACCCTTACAATGAATAATCAGGCAACATTTAGGCAACAAATGGATGATAGTAACCATGGTATGATAAGAGTCCTAGCCCGCGAAATGAATGTCATCTTTACTCCTCTAATCCAAAATATTAATAGAACCAACCAAGAGAATTTAGTGCAAATGGCACGAATAGCAGATTTCTTTGGCGCCCCTTATGCGCCTACAAGGCGCAGGCAGAACCAAATATTGGTTTGAAATGAAGAACCTACCATTGAACAAATTCGACCCCCTAGACAGGTGGTTGAAGGAAGAAATATAGGGGCAAGGGTAGAACAACAGGAAGTTCAAGAAATACAAGAAGAACAACCTAGGAGAGTAATGGTGGTAAATAGGGATCAAAACACAGACGAAGTCATTCATAGGGTTAGAAATAATAATGTGATGGCAGAGAATAATCTAACGGCCATGATCGAAAGAATCATGACCCAAAATGGTTTGAATTCAGGATTTAAGAGACCAAATTATACGTCCCTTATTACATAATATATTTTACAATCTGAATTTCCTAGGGGTTGCAAAGTCCCTAAATTTACTAAGTTCGTTGGAGACACAAGTGAATCAACAGTTGAACACATAGCGAGATATTTAACTAAAGCGGGGGATTTGGCGAATAGTGAAAATCTTAGGATAAAATACTTCCCAAGTTCGTTGACAAAAAATGTCTTCACTTGGTTCACTACTCTGCCTCCAGGTTCCATAGATATTTGGCCCTATTTAGAATGATTGTTCCATGAACAATTTTACATGGGGAAATCCAAGATAAGCCTGAAAGAATTAGCTAGTATTAAAAGGAAATCACAGAGCTAATAGATGACTACTTGAATAGGCTTTGTCTCTTAAAATCTAGATGTTTCACTGTAGTCCCTGAGCATGAGTTGGTCGAAATAGCTGCTGGCGGCCTGGACTACTCTATTTGAAAGAAGTTAGATACACAGTATTTAAGAGATATGGCACAACTTGCAGATAGAGTTCGACAAGTAGAAATATTAAAGGCTGAGAAAGCCAGGGCTAGTAAAAACTATAAAAAAGAAAGAATAGCCTATATAGAGGCAGAAGAGGAAAATTCAGATGACTTTCAGGATCCTTATGGATTCGACCACTCGAAGTGGATCTTGCAGAATTAAAACAAGCACCCCCTTATTCTTGCAAAGTCCTAGTCCCATTGAATGGGAAGATTCTAGTTGAGAATGAGAAAAATGATAGATTTCCCAAAAAAGTTTACACATTTGATATAAATAAATGTGATGAAATTTTCGATTTACTTGTTAAAGATGGCCAAATGGTAGTACCTTCTAATATTAAAATACCTCTGTTGGAACAACGGAAGAAAAGAGGTTTTTGCAAGTATCATAATTTCCTAGGCTATAAAACCTCACAATGCTTTCTTTTCAGGGATCTAATTCAAAATGCTATCAAAGAGGGTAAGCTTAAGTTTGCTGACAAAGCGAAAAACCCCATGAAGGTTGACACTGACCCCTTACTGATGGAAGAAACCAATTATGCTAAGCCACTTGACACCAACATATTGGAAGTTAAAAAAAATGCTGACCAGATTGATGAGTTCCAAGAAGAAGAGGATTTCGTTATGGTTAGTGGAAACATGAAGACTACTGATGGTCTCCACAACATAGGTCCTCGACCAAATCAATGATGTCCGGTGTTTCGAATGGGGCAAGGGCTACTGAAGGCCCAATTACTTCTGTTGGAAAGATGGCAGAGGCTACTGAGGTCCTCAGGGTGAAATTTGAAAAGGTTCAGATCACTGAAGGTCAGAGTTTAGGAGTCCACATGGTTGATCTCAAGCAACCTTGCCCAGAGATGGAAGAAGTGGAAAGGTGTCTCGAAATCGAAAGGGAACATATGAGAGAGGGTTATCCAAAAAGAGAAAGCAGCTTGCGTGATTATCTGTTTCATTGTCACATGAGGAATGGAGAAATGTTGTTATGTCCAAGGTGTAGTATAATCTGCAACCAAATGATTGCTACAGAATTCGAAAGGATCCAGCGTGTTCGAACAGGTGTGAATTGGAGACAGGATAATCAACTATTCAAAGTCTATCCAAGGGCTAGAGAAAGTTTGTTGGGCTTCTTGGTTCGCTGCCACAAGAATGAAACTAAATGTTTAATGTGCCCAAGGTGTGCTGCTGTGTACGATCGAAAGATGTCTGAGGCTTTTGAAAGAATCCCTTTTGCACCTTGCTGGAATCACCAAGGTAGAACTCTTTCGAACCCCAGTATTGGGGCAAGAAGCGCATAAAAGAGACCTGATATCCCCTACCCTAAGGGAGCATAAAGAGTCACTTTCAAATTACCTGCTGAAATCCCTACAGACAGATGGCTTCAAGCGAAGGTTGATAGAGGGAAATGGAAGTGGAGAAGCTATGATCAAGGGGGCAGGAGTATTATGGCTTACAGAAAACAATTCAATATGGTGAAAAGAGAAGAAGTCAGTATAGAGAATTACAAAGGAAAAAATCCAATGTCTAGATCCCAGTGGCGGAGGCACCAACGAATGAAGAAAGCAGAAAGAGAAACAGGATCGAAGGAAGTAGGAGAATCCAACACCAATCTTCCATCATCAACCATCCAGACTGCGGGCAAGCCACCATTGACAAGAAGATTATTCTCTCCAAAGAGAAAAAGCCACTGCAGACAAAGTCCAAACAATACCTGTAAATGACGAAGAGATGCTGACAGATGATTTCAAATCAAAAGGGGAATCATTTTTTAATGTAAATTACAATGTAGTGTTTGTACTTCCTTATGAATATAATCAAGAAACTGAGATAGAGGAACTTGAGGAAAATGAAGAAGAAGAGATGGTAAATCACAGACCTGTGTGCTATTATGTCCTGAACAACGGTGTTGTCGAAGAACAAAACACTTTCTTCGAAAGACTTGACCAAGGAATGAAGAATCATCTGAAACCTTTATTTATAAGAGCCAAAGTGGAACATGTAGGAATTAATAAAGTCCTAGTAGATGGTGGTGCAACAGTGAATCTGATCCCTCAATTTATGTTGTGAAAGATCAGAATGTTTGACACAAACATCAAACCTCATAATATGGTGTTGTCAAACTATGAGGGGAAAATTGGACAAACTTTGGGGGTAGTACAGGTTGATTTGATAGTTGGCTCCATAATAAGGCCAATGATGTTTATGGTGATTACCTCAAAGGTAAATTACAATCTGCTATTAGGACGAGAGTGGATCCATTAAATAGGAGCAGTTCCTTCGTCCATGCATCAAAGAGTCGCAATTTGGAGAGAACACGGAATCATGGAAAATATTGAAGTAGATCAGAGTTATTATATGGCAGAAGTGAATAACGTGGACAAGATAAACGTTGATCGAAATATGGCCAACATAGGGCCATGTAACCCAGTCGAAGAAGCGTTCGAACCAAATAAGAACGCTCTATACTTTCTAACCCTTCACCCTAATGGTTTTCAATGGGACAGGGAGATTATGGAAGACGAAGAAGAAGTTGAAGGAGCCCCAGGGGTACGGCCAACATGTTGGACTGACGAAGACCTCAATTATGACTGAGTCTTCTTTCTTCGAAAGAATTTCGGCCTATTTGGCTGAGAATAGGATGAAGACGACTTTAGAAGCCGAAGTAAAAAACATGGCCATCGATGCCATAGGAAAACAAACAACAAAAAAACAAACATACACTACAAGTCCTAGGGAGAACATCAAACCTTTACCCCCTGATGGACAGGCTTTAGAAGCGCAAGACCAGAGGCTGGATGCTATCTATGATGAAGAGCCTTTGGGATTTGAGAAATATACAGAAATAACAAGCGCGAAGATGCTAGCGCAGGATCCCCTCGAAGAAGTAGATATAGGAGATAGCAACGCAAAAAAAGTTACGTACATAAGTACTAAATTCAACCCAGGATTGAGGAGCAAGATGATCGAAATACTAAAACGAAACAAGGATTGCTTCGCTTGGGATTATGACGAAATGCCTGGTCTGGAGGGAGATCTGGTCGAACACAGGCTTCCAATCAAGGATGGAAAGAAGCCCATCAAGCAGATGCCTCGAAGGTTCGCGCCAACAATCCCCTCAAAAATCAAGGCAGAAATTAAAAGACTCTTTTGCTGCAAGTTTATAAGGACCACAAGGTATGTCGAATGGATAACTAATATAGTTTATGTCATTAAGAAAAATGGTTCTTTAAGAATTTGTATAGATTTTAGGGATCTAAATGCTGCAACCCCTAAAGATGAGTACCCTATGTCTGTAGCAGAAATGCTAATTGACTCAGCTGCAGGTTTCGAATATTTGAGCATGTTAGATGGATACTCTGGATATAACCAAATATTCATTGTTTAATAAGATGTTCCTAAAACAACGTATAGATGCCCTGGAGCCTTAGGCACCTATGAATGGGTAGTTATGCCCTTTGGGCTAAAAAATGCTGGGGCAACCTATCAAAGAGCAATGAACTCTATTTTCCATGACTTCATTGAATATTTCATGCAAATTTACACAGATGATATAGTGATAAAATCTATATCAGATGAGAGTCATTAGGATCATCTTCGCCAATCATTTGAAAGAATGAGAAAACACGGCTTGAAGGTGAACCCTCTTAAGTGTGCCTTATTTGTGCATGCTGGAGATTTCCTGGGCTTTATGGTTCACAAGAAGGGGATCGAAATAAACCAAAACAAGACAAAGGCTATCATGGAGACAAAATCACCTACAATGAAGAAAGAGTTGCAGTCCCTCTTAGGCAAAATAAACTTTCTACAAAGATTCATATCCCACCTGAATGGGCGAACTCAAACTTTCTCTCCTCTCCTTCGTCTCAAACAAGGAAACTTCGAATGGAAGGAAGAGCATCAACAAGCATTCTAAAAGATTAAAAAGTACTTGATGCATCGTCCTATATTATCACCACCCTCTAGGGATAAACCTATGAAAATGTATATATCCACCTCAGATGTAACTATAGGTAGTATGCTAGCCCAAGAAGACGATAATGGCGTCGAAAGAGCCATTTATTATCTTAGTAGGGTTTTAAATAATGTAGAGACTAGATATAGCACTATAGAAAAGCTATGTCTTTGCTTGTATTTCTCTTGTACCAAACTTAAATATTATTAAAAACTAGTTGATGTTTATGTTTCGTCACACTTTGATGTAATCAAACATATGCTTTCAAAGCCAATTATGCATAGTAGAATTGGCAAATGGGCCTTGGCGCTCACTGAATATTCTTTAGCCTTTAAGCCTTTGAAGGCTATGAAAGGTCAAGTGGTTTCAGATTTCATAGTAGATCACTCTGTGGTGGAAGATTCAACATTAAATTATGTCGAAGTACAATGTTGGAAGTTATTCTTCGATGGATCAACACACAAAGAAGGAAGTGGAGTTGGGATTCTTATAATTTCCCCGGAAGGAATTCCAACAAAATTCAAGTATAGATTAGAAGGTCATCCTTGCTCAAATAATGGAGCTGAATATGAAGCACTCATTGATGGACTTGAAGATTTGTTGGAATTAGGGGAAGACAGAGTCGAAATCAAAGGAGATTCTGAGTTAGTGGTCAAGCAAATAACAAAAGAATACAAGTGCATAAAAGAAAATTTGATCATGTATTTCGTGATTGCCAACAGACTGCTCAAGAAATTTCAATATGTAGATATCAAACACATTCCCAGGATAAAGAATCAAGAGGAAAATGACTTGGCTCAAATAGCCTCAGGATATAAGGTATCCAAGGAAAAGCTTCAATATTTCATCGAAGTAAAATGGAGAGTAATGGCTACTAAGTTATCCCCATCAGACTTAGAGAATTCAAAATTGGGATGTGCCAATAGAGAAGAGTTTGAAGTATTGGCCATAAATGCTTTAGCAGATACAGACTGGCGAAGGCTAATAATAAATTATCTGAAAGACCCTTCGATAGACACAGAAAGAAAAAAAATATAGAGCGTTAGCCTGCGTCTTAATAGGAAACGAACTATTCAAGAAAACTCCAGAAGGGGTCTTACTTAAATGTTTAGGGGAAAATAAAGCATATTTAGCTTTATCCAGCGTACATAGTGGGGCATGTGGGGCACACCAAGCAAGTCATAAAATGAAATGGTTATTGTTTCGATATGGAATGTATTGGCCCACTATGCTCAAAGATTGCATAGAATTCTCTAAGGGTTGTGAAGCATGGCAGGTTCATGCAGGCATCCAAAATGCCCCTACAAGCGAATTACATTCGATCATTAAGTCGTGGCCCTTTAGGGGTTAGGCATTAGATTTAATTGGAGAGATTCTACCAACTTCGTCCAAAGGACAAAAGTACATATTAGTAGGTATAGATTACTTTACAAAAATGGGTCGAACCAATAGCTTTGGTAAATGTTGATCAGGAAACTATCATTGAATTTATCCAAAAGAAAATAATTTACAGATTTGGAATACCAGAGAGTATTACAACAGATCAAGGTTAATTTTTTACAGGATGAAAGATGCAAGAATTCGTGAAAGAAATGGGTTTTAAGTTGCTGACATCTACACCATATTATGCTTAAGCAAATGGTCAAGTTGAGGCAGCCAACAAAGTAATAATAAGTTTGATAAAGAATCATGTAGGACGAAAGCTAAAAAATTGGCACAAGGCTTTGGATCTAGCTTTATGGGCATGTCGAACATCCCCCAAAGAAGCAACAAATACTACCCCATTTCAACTTACATTTGGACATGATGCAGTCCTACCAGTCGAAATAAATTTGCAATCAATAAGAATTCAAAGGCAGAGCGAAGTTCCTTCTGAGCATTATTGGGAAATGATGATGAACGAATTGGTAGACGTAGACAAAACGAGGCTACACGCTTTAGAAGTTTTGAGAAGACAAAAGGAGAGATTAGCCAGAGCTTACAATAAAAGAGTCAAAGGTAAGTTATTTTCAATTAATGACTTAGTTTGGAAAGTTATACTACCAATGGATAAAAAGAATAAGTCATTAGGGAAATGGTCACCACATTGGGAGGGACCCTTTTGTATTTTACAAATATTTTCAAATAATGCTTATGAAATAGAGGAACTAGCTGAAGATCGAAGAATCTTGAAAGTAAATGGAAAATACTTGAAAAGGTATAAGCCATGCTTGCAAGAAATTCAAATCATATCAGAATAATAGAATTAAGATAAATATTAAGCCAAGATGGTACCAAAATAAGAAACTTCCAAAATGGCTTTGTTTAAAATATTACAATATTCGAAATTGAAAATAGAAACATCATCAGGGAAATACACTTCAAAAAATCAAAAGGGAGAATTCTGCTTCAGTCTAGCGAACTTTGTCTTGCACAGATTCATCTTACATTGAGTGGCAGTTGTAATCCCTTCGAGAGCTTTAATCTCCTCATTAATTCGCTCAGCAAGCTCCATCTATTTAAGACTCTTCGAAATAAGAGTTTCGAGTTATTTTTCATCAATGGCTTTAAGGGCAACTTGTTGGCTTTGAGCGTCTTCAATTTTCTTTTTAAGCTCTTCGATCTAAGACTCCCAAAGCAAGATTGATCGTGCAAGAATGTCATGTTTGTCCTTCGTTTGTACTTGAGAATACTCCAGTGCTTCAGCCTCTTCAGAGAATTTGGATGTCTGATCATAAACAGCAGCTAAAACTTCTTGTTTAGGAAAAGAGGTGGTTTTTTCAAAAATCTTGGGAACTGACGTTTTAGTGGTCATGATTAGCAATAACTGCTAAACTTGCACGTTTGAAAAGCATGGTGAAAAGACGTTTTTACATAAAAGTGTTTGATGGCTATGATGTCATACACAGTAAAGTCATCATGAGTTAGGTTTATCAAAATCACATGTATGATTCGAAACTGGGTATTTCTCTATATATTGAAACACACATTTTCGAGGGGCAATTTGTTAGCTGGTGATTTCGATAAGCAATTTGATTCGGAACAATGGGATTCATGTTGTTTGGGTTTTTATTCGAATAAGGAAAATAGGGTCCATATGTTATATTTCGTTTGAAAAGAAAGAGCTTTGAATTCTTTGTTCCATTAAAAGCTTGAAAAATCGAAATGAAGGATTGAGCAGGTACATCGAAGAGATTTCAAATTCAAATGAAAAGATTTGATTAAATCCATTGAAGATTCGAAATTCAAATATAAGGCGGCATTCTGTTGAAGGGCACGTGGAAGCCACTAATTGTAGAAGACATGCAATCTTCGAACGTGGCACCTTTTTAGAGTAGGACCGTTATGGTCGAAATAGTATAAATAGGAATCTTAGTGTTAGGATTTCGTGTGTTCAATATTGTACAAAAACTTATATACTCAAATTACCAAGTGTTAAGGGAAACGAGTTTCATAAACATGTACGTATGGAAACACCATTGTTATTTTCACATTTTAAATTAAAAGTCCTTTGTCTCTAAAGTTACTTCGTTTCCAGTCATTTCGTTTTAAAGTTAGTCCTTTATATTTCTGTCAAGTTTATACTTTTCCAGAAATCCTTATCTTTTTACCAAGTCTTTTACATTTTGTTTACAAATCATTTACTTTTCAATTTAGAGTCTTTTCACTCGAAGTTATTCACGAATCCATACTTTACTTTGTCAATGTCTTTAAAGTTTCGATTTGTATTTTATTATTACTTTTAATCGAAGCCTATATAATCTGTAATAGAATCTTTATATCAAGTTCTCAAGATTCATGTTCTTAGATAAAAAGTGGAATATAAACATTAAGCCTCATTCAAACATCAAATACATTAGACACATGTCCTAGGATCAATCTAGTCGATCTTGTGAGTTACCAAAATCATTAATTTGGAAGACTAGTGGTTATTTACTAGAAATCACTGTAAACAACAATTGGCGACATGAAGAAGTATTTTCTCGAGCGAGGACTGCATCCCCACAGCGATGCATTGAAACACTCGCGATGCTGGATTCCCTCATCCTCAAAGCCCAGTCCTACATCTAGTACAAGGAGAAAGAGACCACCAACAACGCTCGAGACTAACGACACCAATAAAACGCTAGGGTTTCAAAACATGAAGATCACTCGGCGCCTCATCGAGGATCATAGAAACGAAAAAAGGATAGACCCAGCTAATCTCGGGACGACATAGGACCCGTTGACCGTTTCGTCGAATACACACCTGTGCCCGCCTCTCGCGAACGCATCTTGTCCAAATGCACAAACTCATAATTCTTCCAGACTCCACTCTATTTCCCCATGAAAACACCTCCTAAGCCTAACATGGACAAGACCAAATATTATCGGTCCCACAAGAGCCAGAAACATGTTACCGAGGAGTGCATCCACCTCGAGGACAAGACTGAGATCCTTATCTGAGACGAACATCTGAAACAATACACAAAGAAAATGAAGGCTCGTCAACAAAACACCCAAGAATCAAAGGTCGAGGAGGAAAAGTCGCCCTTAGACGACACCAACTTACAGATTGCCATGTGCATCTCTCAATATGAGGTCTTCTACATTCCCGACAAGGCCGATATTCCCCTTTACTTTTCAACACACAACAGTAGAGAGACTTTTTCCTCTGCCATAGTCATACCTGGAGAGGGATTCAACAAGCTCACTGTAGGTTCAGTGAAAAGGAAATTTGAACAACTCATTGATGCAAGCTTTAACCAGAGTTCCACCCTCGACAAATTTTGCGGAAGTTCAACCCTATCGCGTTTTACCGCGAGGAGCTCCCAAGAGGATCTCCAACATCCCTTACTCGTAAGAGCACGAATGGCTAACTTTGACGTTTTTCACATACTGATCGACTAAGGAAGTTCGATCGACATCATGTACTCTCAATTATTCGCTACATTACAATTCGAAGAAACACACATGACACCATACGTGGACTCAAATCTACAAGACTTCGCGATCACAAAATCATAGAATTATGTCGAGCTGATTGTCATTTTCAGAATAGATATAATTTCTTGTCAACAATATTATTCAAAAACCCCACATTCAATACTACTTAAACGTTAATAAATGTAAACGTTAATAAATGTAATGAAGTTACCAATCAAACATCAATTAAACATCAATTAGATTAACATAAATAGTTAAACTTTTCACTCACGCTAAACGTGACTTGGATTCAACTCTTCCTTCAAAAATGTTAGTTAGTGCACGCTACATGTTAAATTTAGTTAATATTAATTCTACAAATTTCCTAACTTAATAACTTTAGAATAACAAAAAAAAAAAAAACATTACCAGTCAAACAAGAAAATGAAATTCTAACAAAAAATGCAACAGTTATATCAGTCTATTAGTTTCAAACTAAATCAACTATTTGAAATGAAGAAAGATGTTTTTTTTTCAAATGTTAACGTACAGTATTTAAGACAAGTGAAAAATAAAACAAAAAGTTATATTGAAGAAATAAATTTTGAAAGAGTTGAATATACAAAAACATAGCTAAATAGATAAGCCTCGAGAATGTGTCATGACCTCAACCCGTGAACACGATTGCGTCTAAAACAAGAATTCACATAAATTTCGTAAAATTTACGACAACAATAATACTAGTTGTCATTTCAAATAACTACCGTAATAAGGTTTACAATGACATCCCATAAAAACAAAAACAAAACTTCCATAAAATTAAATATAAGAACACAACATTTTTACAAACAACTTTTATTTTTTATATATATTTACAATATTTTTAAAATAATTTTTACGTTTTAGATATATTTAAGTATCAATGCATTTGATCTATAGTTAAATATATCAAAAAAATAAAAATTATTTATAATAATATTTAAAAGATGTACTGTGTCCTTCTCGTAATAAATTATTCAAAAGGAATAAAATAATATTTTAAAATAAATGATAATTTTAATTTTTAAAATATTTTTCTAATTTTATCTTGTAATTAATTAAATTTTCATAATTTTCAATACGCACTGTAGTAAAAAAAATCTCATTCTTTTTCTTATTTTTATATATAATTTTTCTTATTTTTATATATAATTTCAATAAGTGTGAAATATATAATTTCAATAAGTGTGAAATGGTATGTTGGTTTGTAGAATGGAGAGTATTTTATAACAAATATATGTGTGAAAAAATTTTAAATAATAAAATATTTTATAATAACATCATTATATTTTTTAATTTATGTAAAAACATTTATACAACAGTCAATTTAAATGGAATGAGCAATATTTATTTACAATGTTTATTTACATAACAAATGTATATATTTCACCTATATTCTAAATCAAGTTCAACTCCCCTTCTCCTTTTCCTTATCAATTAGGTCAAAACCAAAACTTAAGAACTAAAAACCGTTACCATAACACTTTAACAAAAAAGAAGAAGTGAAGAGGAAGGTGTTCAAGTAACAACTTGAAAGCAACATATTTTAAAACCAAATATCAAATTGATTTAACTATTTCAAATTGTCCAAACTAAAATGCAAATTGATTCGATTTTTAAAACATTGTTTAAACTATTCCGATCATTAGACTCTCGAACTCCAGACTCTGATTTGAATTTTAAAACATTTAAATTAAAAAGAAAGTTTTGATATCTATCAGCTTCAAACATAAGATACATCAAACATAGGGTTTGGTCGGGAAAAAACTGAGTTCGATTTCCACTAATCCAAAATATCACATTGATAGTGTAGAATTCAAAATTCAAAAGCCAAAACCCTAAATTTCCAAAACACAACCTGTTTGGACATGACCCTTAAACCTATCTGGACAATCCAATTTTCTCCAATTACACCTCTTTACATCAAAAACATACCCCATATGAACTTCCCCGTATCCACTTGATCCAATCACAACCACAAAACCATCGAACGCTCCAACATACGCCACGTTGCAAATCTCATCCGGAACCCTTCCGATCTTCTGCCACGTGTGACTCCTCATCGTAACCAACTCCCCGCTGCGACACATATAAACACTCTCCCCACCATCTCCACCGTCCACCAAAGTCATAGGACACGTGGCACAATCCAAGTACTCTTCCTCAACCTGACCCCACCTCCACGTCACAAAATCAAACGCTTCCGCGCTTCTTTCAAATCTCCCTTGATTCTCCGTTTTATAACCACCGACAACAACGAACTTCTCACAGCGGAACACCGCCTTACACTCATCCCGCTCCGACGACATCTCCGGCAGCTCAACCCATTCATCCGCCGCCACATCATAAACCAACGCCGACTTCAACGCGTTTTTTTCATCATCATGACCACCGGCAACAAAAACATTCCGGCGACCATCCGACGAACAACCGAAAAACGTTCTAGCTCCACCTGGCATGTGGGTCCCATTACGCCACTTCGCCGACAGGAAATTATAAACAAAAACATTATTCGATGCTTTCCATGTTTCCGGATCTAATCCTCCCAACACGACAAGATCATAACCAACGCATGCTAACTGACACATCACAGGTAACCCGGAACAATAACCGGGTGGTGCCGGTAACTCACTCCAGCTACAACTTTCCGGTTCAAATACACTAAGCCGATAAACCGGGTTTGTTAGTCTTTTGGTCGAACCGGTTTCTGTTTTCTCCGGTTCAACACGTGCTTGAACCATAACTAAAACCTTTTGAGCATGTCCTGTTCTCCGCCGTTGACGGTGATACTCCGGCATATGTATCTCCGTCTTCCACCCTTTACAAACGGAAGCCACCGCAGGAAACTGTTGGTATGAAACCCGAATTAGACAGTCTCGGGCTACATCTTCGGGTAGACCCGAAATAAGCTCCATAATACAAGAGCTTTTAGAAGTGAAATTGAAAATTTGAAATTTGGAAGTGAAAACAAGGATCAAATGATGAATTAACAAATACCCACGATTTTTTATTGAATAAAGAGAGGATTTTTAGGTGAAAGATTGAAACTTGATTGAAAGAGAGAAAAGGGTTGTTTGAGATTTTGAGATATGTTACTATATTTTGATTGAGTTTTTTGAAGAGAGTATGATGAAGGAAGTTGTGAAGTGGATATAAAGTTATTGAGGTTGTGTGTTGAGGGGAGAGGTTTGAGGATTGGGATTTATAGAGGATAAGAAAATGAATAAAGAGGGGTGCACATGGGTATGGTATGGTGATTGCATTGGGGGCAAGTTGTGAGTGAAAAAGTTATAACTATAATAAGTGCTTCTAGAAGGGTTTTTGATTGAGAAGCTGGACATAATGAAAAGGACAAATAAGCTTTTATAATTATTGAAAGGTTGCAACGACTTTTACTATGCAAATGACAGCAATCTAATGTTAATCTCTTTTTCTTTTTCTTTTTTGCCTAAGGTTAATTTCAATTCTATTTTGTTTGTTTATGAATGAGTTTATCCATATTTTCAAAAATGGTTTAAACTCAATGAATATTAAGTGGTCCATAAAATGGGTTATTCTTATAGTTTTAGAGACTTCTAGCATTTTGACTTATACTCCCATATTAATAGAATCTAGTTATAAATAATACTTGAATAATGGAATTCAACTTCCTTACAAAATATATATTATTTTTTTAATGTGCAATTAGATTATTTGTGTTTATAAATATATTATTTGTTAAAATAATATATTAATCATAAAAACTCTTTAAATACAAGACATACTAGAAGAATTACGAGCTATTGTAAACAAATATTGAAAGAAATATCTTTTATTGTGATTTTGATCAGAGTTTTGATAAAAATAAATATATTAAAAAAAGAAGAACAAAGAACGAAAGTTAACAATGATTAACAAAAGAAGATGAAGAGGACGAATGATAAAGATGAAGACAACAATCAATTGTGACAAATATTTGTCATTATCTTTGACATATCATCATTCATCTTATATATTTCTTGAAAGTTCAGAAAATATCATTTAAAATTAACTTAGACTTTTTTCAAAGATATCACATGAAAATTATTGAAATTGTACCTTAAAATATTGAATTAAGTGTTGGAATAAAAGTAGTATTTGGCTATCGGGATATGATATTGAACATTGTTGTCAATTGTTTGAAAAATCGGAATGTTGCAATGTGGTATTCTGTTCATGATATTTTTTACAGAAAAAGGTATTAGATTGTAAAATTTAAGGAGTGATATACAAGATAGTAGAATTTTATAGTTGCTATACAAGTTGAAAGATTTTTAAAAAAATATTAAAGTAATTTGTTGATGAACAAGAAAATTTCAAAGGATGTTTGTGATTATAAACAAGGAGGAGATTGTAAAGAAAAGTCTCTTCTTGACTTTGGATATAGATTTGATGAAGGCAGATACATCAACAACAACAAAAATTCATCAATGAACAACAAAGATTGACATTCAATAATCCTCTTTCTTTCAAAATATCTCTAGCATATTTCCACTGAAAATTGTGAAATCATCTTTAGATTAAGCTACCTCAATATCCAAAAATAACGGAGTATACCAAGGTCTTTCATTAGAAACTAATTCAAAATATGTTGTTTTAAGTGGAGTATTCCCTGATGATCAGTACCTCTTATGGCAATATCATCTACATACACAACAAGATAAATGCATCCCTGGGCAGAGTGATAGTGAAAAACATAATAGTTATTGGCTTTACATAGTTCATACCAAATTGTTGTACTACTGTGCTACATATGCCAAATCAAGCTCTCAGAGATTTCTTAAGACCATACAAAGATCTATATAGCCGGAAAATCATACTAGATTATTCTCCCTAATCAACAAACTCAAGTGGTTGCTCCATATATACTTCATCTTCAAGATAACTGTGAAAAAAAAGCATTTTTGATGTTAAGATGATGGATAGGCCAGTGTCGAATGACTACAATGGCAAAAAAATGTCTAATTGATTTCATTTTGGTTATAGGAGAGAAACCATTAGTATTATTCAATCCAAAAACCTAAGTGTATCCTTTAACTATCATGCAAGATTTAAATCGATCAATCCTCTCATCTGGACCAACCTTCAAAATATATAGCCATTTCTAAATTTAGAAATACTAGATATAGTACAAATGACTTACCAAATAAAACTATTTCTAAATTTTCACACACGAAGTTTGTGATTATTAGTTTTCTTGTTGAGATAGGTACCGAAAAACCATGAGATAAATACACCAAAAATTTCATATATCGAACATAGTCATATGAGGTAAATGAATTCGTTGCATCCAAATTATAGAGTCTAACTAAAGATTTCTCTTTTGTGATTAACTTAATTTGGAAAAAATCTTCAAGTTTAGATGATTCAACTTAAGTAAAAGTAAGTAATTTACCAATAATATTTAAATGTTGGGGTTCTTTTGTAGTGATTAGTATAGTGATATTGGTCACACTTTCATCTCTTGTATATTTAAGAATATTTGAATGAGATGATTGAGATCTTTTTAACCTATTAAGAAGTTCTAGTCGACTTCAATTTTAAAATGAAACAAGTTAAATATTTGATTTTTTACCAACAAAAGAATCATCTTTTTGTGTTTATTTTTCTGATTTCACTTTAACATATTTACTTTTTTTTTTTGAAAATGTAATATTCGACTTGCAAGCGATTAATTTAATAGATCAATCTCATATTTCAATTATAAAGTGTTCGTTTAAATCTAAAACAAAATTTTATATAGACTTGACCCAACGTCGAATTCAAACCTAAAAGAAGCAAATTCTCTTAACATATACATATCCTCCAACCCTAACAATTACTTTAACATACTTACTATATAAATTTAAATACAATTTTTATTCCAAATCATATAAAGATTCACCATTTTTAAATACTATTTTTACCTATTTACTTGTCAACTTTATTATTCAATTTGACATACTAACACTAATATAATATTGAAATCTTTTATGAAATCTCAAAAACAAAGAGTATACGTATTATTTTAAAGTTAAAAATAAAAGAATGTTTTAAACTATTATACATAATTGAGATGAATTTAGTTAAAATTACAAAAGTTAAATATTTCAAATTTAAGAATCCAAATGACCTTTGGCAACATCGAATTAACAATGATGTGATGGCATGTCAGTCCAACACAATTTGTTTGATTCAATCTAAAGAGAGTGCAAACGAAAGTTTTTGGTCCCATGTGATAGGACCCAACAAAGATAATTCCAACTTGAATATAAAGTAAAGGTCCTGGTTACATCGATCTTTGTTTTCCTTCTAGAAACAATATTTTGTAACATTACTTTTATGAAATTTCTTTTTTACTTAATGATTTTCTCCTACACTTTGAAAAATTAAAAATATTTTTTTATAAGTGCACTAATGAATTCACCTTTCAAAGTGTTTTATAAGCGTATTTACGAATTCACCTTATTTTGTACTTTTTACTCTTTTAAATATTGAATTAAAAAAAAAAGATTATTTCTTAAGTGCACTTGCGAAACTTCCATTTCCATACTAAAATGTTGCATGATCACCTATTCACACTATTTCATATATTTTCACAATCTCTAACAAAAAAATTTCTAACATCACCCAAGGTTAATATAATTTTTTTCTCCAAATCAAGTTTCAAGTGTGTGGAAGTTACAATTTGAGGTTAACTTCCATCCCCTCAATCTATATTTGTTGCATTGTAGTTGTTTAAAAGTTGCAGAAAACAACGTCACTCACAAGTGCACTTGCAAAGTACACCGAAAGTAGGGGTGACAAAATGGATGGATTGGATGGATATGGATTGGATTGTCAATGGATGGATCAAAACAATCAATTAATCCATTACAATCCATTAAAACTTCCTTAGATATATTTAATCCATTCATTCATTTAAAAATAAAATCCATCCAATCCATTAACAACATTTTAAAGGATGGATATTCATCCATCCAAAAAAAATTCAATTTTTTAAAAAAATAAATCATATTTTTTAAAAAAAACAAAAAAATTTAATGTTTTTTACGAAAACCTTTTTTAGTTTATAAAAAAAAAAAAACTCAGTTATTTTCAAAAATATTTCAGTTTTTATAAAAAAAAAAATTCCAGTTTTTTTCAAAATAAAATTTTCTTTTTTCAGTTTTTCAAAAAAATAACATTTTTTTTAAAAACAATTCCAATTCTTTTTTGAAAAATTATTTTATTTTCAGTTTTTCAAAAAAAACATTTTTTATAAAAAAAATTTTAAACTTTTTTCCAAAATTTTTTTTAAAAAAAAAATCCAGTTTTTTATGAATTTTTTTTTCGGTTTTTTTCGAAAAATATAATTTTTTTAAATTTTCAGTTTTTTTTTTGAAAAATATTTTTTTCAGTTTTTAAAAAAAAAACGTTTTTTTTCAGTTTTTTAAAAAGAAAAGAAAAAACTTTTTTTTACAAATAATTTCCAGTTTTTTTAAAATATATTTTTTTTCAGTTATTCAAAAAAAAAATTGTTTTTTTTAAATTCCAGTTTTTTCGGAAATAAATTTTATTTTTAGATTTTAAAAAAAAAAGTTTATAAAAATTTCCTGTTTTTTTTGGAAAAATATTATTTTTTTTCTTTCAGTTTTTTTTAGAAAAAAACTTTTTCTGAAAAAATATTTTTTTTTGGATTTCAAAAAAAAATTCCAATTATTTTCGTAAATATTTTTTTTTCAGTTTTCTAAAATTTTTCTTTTTTTTAAATTTCAAGTTTTTTTTTTAGTTTTTCAAAAACAAACTTTTTTTTAAAAAAAATTCCAATTTTTTTTCAGTTTTTTTTAAAAAAAGTTTGATTTTTTTAAAAAAAATCTGTTTTTTTTTTCAAAAAAATAATATTTAAGTTTTTAAAAAAATTATTTCAGTTTGTTTTTTTTTAAAAAATATTCAGTTATATTATTACGGAAAACTTTTTTGTTTTTTGTTTTCTCCTTTTTCTTAATTTTTTTTTTAATTTAAAAAAACATAGATTTATTTGATCTAAAGAATAATCCATTGGATCATTAAAATATGGTGGATGGATTGGATCAATTCATTAACTTATTTTTCATTTGATGGATGAATTGGATGGATTTTTTAGTGGATGAATTGGGTGGATTTTGTTTTAATGGATTTAATTGTCATTCCTAACCGGAAGGTAGTTCCAACATTACCATCATAAGCGAGTTGGAAGTAATAATAGATCGTTTTCAAAAGCGGACGATGCTACAAAGTTGCACATTAAAGAACAATTGAGAAAAGTGACATTTCCAGAAACAACCGATTTAAAGCCTCCGTCGCAACCGGTGAAAACTAAAGGTGAGCCAAAAAAGGTGAAAACTTCATTAGCTAACAGTACAACCAAGCGTACGCCTTCTTATCACGAAGTCGTCGATGAATTATTCTCGGATTCTCCTACTCCAAAATCCAAGACAAGTGTTAAAAAAGGAGTCGGATTTCCAAACCGCCTCAGACACCAACACCACCACCGCTACCACCACAAATAATTTACATTAATGAGATGCCACACTTTATGCACAAACACATTAAAAAATCGTGGATGTGGGAAGCGATGGTAATTGCGGGTATATGGCCGTATCCGCTTTGCTTGGCAATGGAGAGGAGCAACACACTTTTGTTCGACAAACACTTATTTCGGAGTTGACCTCACATAGAGAAATTTATACGCGCCTATATGTGACAACAAACAAGTTTAATAAACTCCACCATGCTCTTGCTCCAAGTGTTACCGTCCACGCACTGGTTGAAAAGTGGATGAGCTTCCCCGAAATGGGCCATCTTATATCAAGTGCTTATAATATGGTGTGTATCGGCTTGAGAAAATATGGTTTTTCGGAAACCTTTTTTCCTTTCCAACTCCAACGCCTATTGATCTATTTGGATGCGTCATGTGTGTTGGCTATCTTAGATCATGTCATTTTGTTCAAGTATATTTAAAACCAAGTTGTCATATTCCGGCCACATCCGTGAAATGGATGGAACATCATGAAGAAGAGGCAGAAACTTGGTCGGATCATTTTTTGGATAGAATGACGGAATTCACCAATTTGATGGATCTTAAGAGAGAATCAAATAGGGATAAATCGAAGAAAGATTCGGTTTTAGATTTAAGCAGGGATAATTTTTCCGATGCATTTTAGAATGTAACCAAATCATTTTTTGATTGTATTGTGGAAACATTGTAAAATCTAAATGTTTTAATATATATATATATATATATATATATATATATATATATATATATATATATATATATATATATATATATATATATATATATATATATATATAATTTTATCTATATTCCATTTTCATTACATATATAACATTTTGAATATCTAAAAAATCAACAAAAAATATTTTGTTTCAGCAAAAAATGAGTTTAATTCTGATTCTGAAGAATTCGCAAGTACACTTGCGAATTCACCTGATTTTTTGTAATTTGTAAGTGCACTTGCGAAATGTGACCTTATAAGATTTCTTTGGTCCATATTACTCCAACTTGCCTATAAATTGAGTCTACAATCCATTTCAATCTCCATCACAAACCAAAACCAGAAAAATGACACAAACATATCCACACCCTGCGTTTGTCTACTTCACTGCTGCGCATGCGCCACTTCAATTTAGGCTCTCACAGAATACCTTGTACGACGACCTCATTACGACACTGCATTCTCTGTTGTGGTATCTAGATAATCGCAAGGTGGTCAAGCTTGAGTGTTGTTCACGTTCACTTGATACTGAAAAAAATCAAGTTCACCCCGTTTCAACTCAAGAACGTTGAGGACTTAGAGGTTATGTGGGAGACCTTTCAACAATACTCCACAAATGGTCCGATTGAGATGGATGCGACGCTTCGTAGATCCGCAGAAGATGTTATTAAGATGTTGTGTCGTCCTCAACTTCCCGTTTATAACTATGTAATTTAATTTTCTGCATCTATTATGTAATTTCTTTGAATTAAGTTGAATGAATGGTATGAATTGTGTTAAATATTTATGAATTATGCCCAGACTTAACTTCGCAAATGCACTTACGAATCACACAACTCAGGTGCCTTCGCAGGTGTACTTGCGAATTCACCTTATTTTTAAAAAATTAAGGTGAATTCGTAAGTGCACTTATGAATTCACCTTATTTTAAAAAAATTATGGGTTATTTCGTAAGTGCACTTGCGAAGTCCACCTCCGAGATAAATTCATAAGTACACTTACGAAATCTGAAAGTATTTTTAAATTTCAATCATAAATGAACAAGAACCCCGCTAGGTGGAGAAGAAAATCTCTAGTTTTATTAGATTAAAAGTTTAAACATTATGTCATGTTGATCTTTGTAAGTTAGGAGTTTAGTCCTTAATTAATTTTTATTTTATCTTTAAAAATAATCTAAATCTTTTTTATTTTAGTTTTTAAATTTAACATCTGCAAAAAAATAATTTGTAGACTTTTTATAAATTTTTCTATAAATTTTTCTCCGTTGATTTTCTACAAATTTTCATGCGAATATTAATATGAAGAATTAAAACAAAAAAGTTTAATATTTAGAAACTATTTTCAAAAAAATATTAAAAAAAAGACTAAATTGAAAACACGGCAATTTACATGAATCAACATACTATTTAAATTTAGATTAAAATAGTTACAAATTATATTTAAATATTAATCGTAAATGATACCTTTATTTAATAAATAATTATATTTATGAATAAAATTCTTCAGTAGAAGAAACTTATGAAAAATTCTATAAAGATATAGTAATTTGTTTTTAATGAGAGATGTTAGTATGTGGTTTTAATTAGAAGGAAAACTAACATGTCCCAAAGATATAGATTAATAAATTATTTATAGAAATATTTTCTTGAACCACGTTTGCATGTAATATTTTAAAATTTTAAATATAATTTTATTATATTTAATTATATTTAATTTTTTTTAATGAGTATATTTAACATGTGCCCTTATGATCGATGTTAGCAAGACCCATAATTAAAAATAAGAAAATGGTTAGATTGATATCGTGTACACTCATCGAAAAGATAGACAAGATGAAGTGCATCATCTATTTAACTCGTATGTCTAATAAAAATATTTTTTTCATGTATTTTTTTAGAGAATTTCTTTTTCTATTTAGTAGATTTTTTTAGGTCTCTGATGAAAAATTTAAACTATCCTTAAATTTCGTAAGTGTATTTGTGAAGTCACCTCTAAACAGATTTTCCAAGTGCTCTTGCAAAAAAAAACTATTCTTTTTATATATTTAGAGGTTGTTTCGCATGTGCAGATGTGAAACTTACTGAGAGGTGACTTTGCAAGTGTAACTGCGAAACTTCATTTGTTTGTGTAATTTTTGTTTAAAACTACATCAATTCCACAATTTCATAATCGGATAAATTTTTTACGATTTCTTCAAAAATATGAAACGAACATTGTGTTTACGATTTTTTACAATTTTTGCCTCGACTCGTCGAGAGAGAACTGAGCAGCAGGTTAACCGGCATCGAGGACGGGATCGGGTACAAAGGAAACAATTGGATGGAGCTTCCCCTTCTGCACCGAGGAGTCGTCTGCATCGGGCGTCTACCTTTCGTACGCATGAGCAGGTACCTAATGAGCCGGAGGTGACAGAAGAGTTCGTGGTGCCTAAGGGGGGGATTAGGTATCCGAGCATATTCCAGAATTGTTATGTTCGTTTTATATTTTTGAAAAAATCATAAAAAATTTGTCCGATTATGAAATAGTGAAATTGATATATTTTAAACAAAAATGACATAAACAGAGGAAGTTTCGCAAATGCACTTGCAAAGTCACCTCTCAGCAGATTTCACATGTGCACATGCGAAACAACCTTTAAATATTAAAAAATATAATTTCTTTGTAAGTGCACTTGCGAAACCTGTTGAGAGGTGACTTCGCAAGTGCATTTATGGATAGTATTTTTCGAATTTTTTAATAGTAAAAACCAACCCAATTAGATACAAAGAGAATTTCCTTTTTTTTATTTTATTTTAACTTAGAAGAGAATATTTAGTCTCTAAAGAAAATTGAATTTATATTGACACAAATAATTAGTGTTTTTTTTCTTCATGTTGTTAACTTGTCATGTTGAAACATCTTTTTGCTATATTGGCAGTAAGGAGTGTGGTTAGTGCGAAAAAAATAAATTCTCAGGAAAGAAAATATCAAGCAATGCGTGTGGATATAATATAGAGTTGGAGAAATAGACAATTTTTTCGTAATAATGAGATTTCATCAATTTTAATCTAATCCTTTATTTTATTTTTTTCTTCAATTTTAAAAAGGATTAAATAAGTTTTTAGTCCCTATAAATATCTTAAATTTCGTTTTTAGTCCCTCTAGAATTTTCTTTTAAAGAATAGTCTTTTTAAAAATTTAAATTTTAACTTTTAGTCCCTCCTGCAATTTAGAGACGATTTTTACAATTTAGCGACGGTTTTTACAACGGTTTTAGCGACAATTTTTTATTTAGCGACGGTTTTTACGACGGTTTTAGCGACGGAATTAGAGACCATTTTAGCTACGATTTTGCCACGAGGGACCAAAAGTTAAAATTTAAACTTTTAGGAAGATCATTCTTTAAAAAAAAAATTTAGAGGGATTAAAAACAAAATTTGAGATATTTATAGGGACCAAAAATTTATTTAACCCTTTTAAGAAAAAATCATAAATCATATATATATATATATATATATATATATATATATATATATATATATATATATATATATATATATATATATATATATATATATATATATATATCAAACACATATCTTAATAAACTATTTATAAAAATATTACTTGAAATAATGTTGAAATTTTAAATATAAATTTATTATTTTAATCATATTTAAAATTTCGTAATTGTAATATTCTTAACACGAGCCTTAACAAAAAAAAAATCTTAACATGAGCCTTAACGACACATGTTAACATGATCTTAATTTTAAATATATTTACGAAATACATCAGAATGCTAACATGCATAAGATGATATAATCTTAATTAAAAGTCTGAACCAATCACCGGCCACTTCAGGCCGGCCCGTGATAGGTTCAGACTTTTGGCGGACCAGATTCAAAAGTTCGGAATTTAAACGGATTACAATTTGATTGTTCAAGCCTGATCCTTCACGGACTACAGTTATCGGACCGACCCGGATAATATTTAATATTAATTTTTTATTAAAAAATAATGTTTTAAATTAATTAATTAATAGACTATAAACTAAAAAACTAAAATATATGACTATTGATCACTAAAAAGTATAAATCAATTACATTCATAACATCTAAAATAAAATATCATAAAAATAAATTATTTTAATTAAATAATCAAAATTCAAGTTGAGATACTAGTAGTATAATATATTATAAAATGAACAATTATATAATGTATTATGATTATTTATTAAAATTGACATTAGTAGTAAAATGTATTATAAAATGGACATTTGAATTTTTATTAAAAAATAATATGGACATTAATTGTATAATGTATTATAGCTTTTATAAAAAATAGAAAAAATTAAATAAACGGGATACCCTCAATCCGGTCGGGCTAACTCGGTTAACATCGAGATTTTAACAGACCGGGCTTAAAAGTCCGGATGACAAACAGGCTCTAATTTTTTTATTGAAGCACGAATTTTTTGACAGGCTTTAGGGCCGTCCCGATTAATCCGACCCGTTTTGCCATATATATATATATATATATATATATATATATATATATATATATATATATAGAGAGAGAGAGAGAGAGAGAGAGAGAGAGAGAGATTATATATGTATAATCTCAACCTTTCGTTTTTAAATCCAACGGTTGTTATTCATTCTCACATAAGTTATTCATTCTCATATGTGATACCCTATATATATAGTTGGCAAAATGGGCTAGCCCATACGGGCCGGTCAGCGCGGCCCGAAAATTATAGGGCTTGAGGCTTCAAATTAGAATTCATATTTTTAAGGGTCTTTTAGTCCAAACCTAAAATACCCGCTACCCATTAGGGCTAGCCCATATGGGCAGTGGGTAGCCCATTAGGCCCGCATTGTTATAAAATTTAAAAAACTATATTAATTCTTATATTATGTTACTCCAAAATAACACATTAATTTTTCTCACTTCACTAGATTTTATCTCTATTCTATTCAATCTTTCTCTTTTAAATATTACACATTAATATAATTAATATTTTTCCTCGTATTCTATTAGTTTCTCTTATTTTAAATATTTTGAGTATTATTTTTTATAATTTAGACATATATTGTATTTAAGAACACATTATAATATTTGTAAAAGATAATATAGTACTTAAAAATATATTATATTTAGAGTAATATAATTTTTTATTTTATCTATAGTCAATATTATGGATTTTTTACTTTAATTTTTTATTTAAAAAAAGCCCGTTTAGGACCGGGTAGCCCGAAGCCCATCTAGGGTCGGGCTTGGGTAGTAATTTTGAAGCCCATATTATAATAGGGTTTTTTTGGCCCAGCCCTAAAAAGTCCAGGTCCATGAGGGCCGGTCTTAAATGGATCGGGTAACCCATTTTAACAGCTCCCCCCCTCTCTCTCTCTCTCTCTATATATATATATATATATATATATATATATATATATATATATATATATATCCCAAAAATAATAGACCCATTCGAGTTAGGTAATCGGCGGAGGAAAAGGAAATAATACAGAAGTCGGACTAAGATCAAAGTATTCCGGGTAGCAAGCCAACACCATCATGGTTCTAGGTAGGATAATTAGTCGAGAAGTATACGAAAGGTAGTTGTCCAGCAACTCGGCTCATTAATGCTTGTAACCGCCGATGGTGCAATAATTTCAACGTTATTCGGCCTTGACTCCATCGTTTATGGCGAGAGAGGTTACATGAGTTATGGAACTCAATAGTCACTCATTGATTGAGACTCTAGATGACTCTAAGATACATTATATAAGAGGCTCCCGCACGGGAGATAAACAAGACATACATTCTTGGAATAATATGCATTACTGCCATAGTTCCCAAATCCCCCAATCATATCATAAACTTGCTCCGATAAATTGACCTTAGTAATCTCTTAGGTGACCAGCCGAATTATAATTCTACACAAGAATATATATATATATATATATATATATATTGTGAATCTTGTTGTTAATTACGACAAAATTCAATATCAATTTGTGGGGCAAATAGTAGTAGTAACCAAAATAAATGGTCTGCAGCAACAATAATTCTTACACAGAAAATGTAACAGAACAAGGCGAGAAAAAGATGAATGGTTTTTTACCCAGTTCGATCAAACGATCTACTCTGGAAGAGAGAGCAGCTCTCTAATTCACTATACTTAGAAAGTTGTTACAAGAGATTATAGATGAGTTACAAGAAAATAACATTCGCCTTTAGGTTCCCAAGAACAACCCTGAAGGTGCCCAAGAATTACCCTATTTTTTACCCAACTGTTTCCCAACCCCTTCAACCTTCAATATATGAATAACTCAAATCCAAGGTATGAATAACTCAAACCCAAAGTATGAATAACTCAAACCCAAAGTGTAAACAAGTGTTTCCCAATTCTTAATAACCTTAGATAACCCCAAAGGTTTCCAAAACCTTTACCTTCTAAGATTTCCCTTGAGAATAGATGAAACCCTATAATATGCCTTCCCTTATTCTCCCTTTTGGTGCAAACTCTAAGATTGTCACACTTGCAAACATATAAGAGATACATATTTATAATAACAAATACCCAATCCAAAATCACAGGTATCCATGGACAAAACATGAAACTAACGAAAAAGCCCAAAAAATCCAAAATCACCATTCACCGTACGAACATCACTATTCATCCGTACAGACAACACTATTCACCACCCATTTTTTTCCCGACTTTCTAAAACTTCTGATTTTTGCGGTATATGCAATATCCAAAATATGTTTTCTTTCTCTTAATCAACAAAGGTTTTAAGGCACATTTCCAACAATCTCCGCCTTGACTTTAAATCATGTTGATGCCAATTTAACAATCAACAACATTGTTGCTCTCTACCAAGTTGAAACTCTAATCAATAACCTTGATCAAATTCAAACAACCCTTGAATCTTGATCTCGCCACTTGCATTCACTTGTTTCCAATTACCCTTTTTTGCCAAGATAATTTAACAAGCCTACAAGTATGATTCTTCAACCACCCTTGACTACACCTGTTTTCAAATGTCTCCCTGAAGGTTTTTCTTCTTTTATTTTGCAATCTTTCTGCCTCATTAAAAACATAATATCCAAGGCTAGCATAACTGTCCCTTTGAGATGTTACAATAACCCTCCTTACCTTATCATGAGTCAAATGATAATCAGATATCTCTGTAACCGTTTCCTCACTATTGCTAGCATCCATAGTAGGAAACTCCACCTCAAACTGAATTTTCTCCGTTATAGTTTCTCTTGATTTTCTCCCTTGGTTTTCACTATTCTTCTTCTGAAGAAATTCTCTACCAACCAAGTAAGCTGCTTTAACCTCAACTCTTCCCCAGAAACTCAATAACAACTAAGCAGTAATTTTATCCCTTGATTTCTACAAAAATTATTCTAGTGACTTCTCTTAGAACTTTATCCCCGAGGCACAAGATAATGACACACTTGGCCTTATCTACCATCGTGGTCTTCTATACTTGTGTAAGACCCGCATGCATCAATGCTTCACTCTTCAAAGCATCAATACACTTCTCTTGAATTAAAATTTCTTGCATCTTAATTTTCCACAACGAAATTTTTTCGATCTCCCATTTGCCCATGGTGCTCAATACCTCTTTGCTCCACGCTCACCGCACCCCTTGTTGTGAATCTTGTTGTTAATTACGACAAAATTCAATATCAATTCGTGAGGCAAACAATAGTAGCAACCAAAATAAATGGGCTGCATCAACAATAATTCTTACACAGAAAATATAACAGAATAAGGGGAGAAAAAGACGAATGTTTATTTACCTAGTTCGATCAAACAATATACTCTAGGGGAGAGAGCATCTCTCCAATTTACTATACTCAGAAAGTTGTTACAAAAGATTACATATAAGTTACAAGAAAATAGCCTTTGCCTTCAAGTTTCCAAGAACAACCCTGAAGGTGCCCAAGAATTACCTTATTTTCTACCTAACTGTTTCCCAACCCCTTCAACCTTCAATATATGAATAAGTCAACCACAATATGTAAACAAGTGTTTCCCAATTCCCAATAACCTTAGATAACCCCAAAAGTTTCCAAAACCTTTGCCTTCTAAGGTTTCTCATAAGAATAGCCGAAACCCTATACTATGCTTTCAAACTCTTATTCTCCCTTTTGGTGCAAGCCCTAAGATTGTCACACATGCAAACACATAAGAGATACATATTTATAATAACAAATACCCAGCCAAAAATCACAAGTATCCATGAACAAAACAAGAAACTAGCGAAAAAGTCCAAAAAATCCAAAATTACTATTCACTGTACGAACATCACTATTCATCCGTACGGATAACACTATTCACAGTCTGATTTTTTTTTACTTTCTAAAACTTCTGATTTTTGCAGCAAATGCAATCTCTAAAATATATTTTTTTTCTCTAAATCAACAATAATTTTAAGGCACATATCCAATAATATCTATATATATATATATATATATATATATATATATATATATATATATATATATATATATATATATATATATATATATATATATAAAGTTGTGCAACTATTTAAATAAGTTCTCTAATAAATAGTATTATTATCCACAAATCTCTGGACAATTTAAAAACCGACCATTTTTAAAAATGACAATTTACTTTAACCAATTTACAAAATAAAGTCCCGCAATTTCCAAAATTATAAGTTATCCTCTTACATCATTTCCTTAAATAATTATTTTATTGAAAGAAATAAATCAACTATTAGTTTATTGTGAGATCAACTTCTTAGTTTTTCACAACTTCAAGGACTAAATATTTTTAACAGAAAAAACCAAAACCATGATATAATCATAAAAAACGTTCCCAGTACTATATTGATTATTGAATACAACTTATAAATAAAACCATGGTCACTTGAATACAGCTTGAATTGAACGTGTACGTTACCATTGGCCTTGTTTTGGAAGTTATTATAAAAATCCTATCTTGCCAACGTTCTAAAAGCCTTTTTATTTAATTCTTTTTTCAGGAATATTCTAGTAATAATGGTCTATAAACAACGATGATAAGGAAACAAAGAAATGATAATGAAATTACAATACATGATATTTATTCAAATGACACATATTAAATCTGGCAGAGTACCCCAGAAAAGAAGGAAAAAAAAACACATGTGAGTAAATTCTTTTACAAGTTAAAATTTTTTAGAAGCATTTTTTGAAGGTCATCTTGAGTCTTCTTTCAACCTTCATGTGTTTTATGTTGTGATATAAATGTAATTAGAAAATTTTACATTGTTAAAAAAGTTAAGGTTGGATATTTCAAATGAGACGGCTCATACACTTAATACTTTAAGGTTTTTAGTAAATATGTAATGTCTGTTAAGATAAGTCAAAGATATTTTAGCTAAATTAAATAGGAAAATATTTGTGCTGTAAATAATTTATTTGTACAGTTATGTGATTATTGTGTGCAGCTGCCATTCCCTTAATATAAGAGGAATTATAGGGACTCTTTTGTGTATATATAGTACCTTGATCAATGAATACAATCATCAGAATTATTACTTTGAAATCTTTTATATGGTATCTAGAGCCAACATCGTCTCTCTTTCAATATAGGAAACAGTGGTTTTTTATTTCTTAGTAATTTCTGATGGCTTCTGATAAAAACAAATCGGAGAATTCTGGAACTTCCGCTGCTGTCCAATTCAATGATGCACTCACCCCAGAACGACTTGACGGCACTAATTACGTCGAATTATCGTTGAATGCACATAACGAAATCAGAGGCAGAAAACGATGGGGTTACGTTACCGGAACAAAGACTGCACCAGCAAAAGATAAACCCGATGAATATGAAGCATGTGAAGATGAAAATTGCTTGGTCAAGTCTTGGCTTCTTGACTCCATGACCAAAGAAATCAGATCTTTTTTCATTCGCTTAGCTACGGCGAATGAAATTTGGGAAACTGCAAAACAAACGTACTCCGTCGACCAAGATGCATCAAGAGCTTATCAATTGCATCGTGAGGTAATCTCTACTTAACAAAATGGTGGATTTGTTATTACATACTTTGGAAAATTGCAGAGGCTATGGCAAGAGTACGATAGTATTAATAATTGTACCATGGAATGCACTAAAGATGTTGAGAAATACAATAAGATGGTTAATTCTCAACGAGTTTATGTTTTATTGGCTGGTTTGGATTCAGATTTGGATGGAGTTCGTGGTCATGTTCTGGCTACCACTCCGCTTCCTAATGTTCAATTAGTCTATGCAATTGTATGTGCAGAGGCGAATCACCAAGAAGCTATGCTAAGCGGTGAGTCTTCGAATGGTTCCACCTTAGCTGTCAAGAAGTATCCGAAGAAAGAAATATGCAAGTGTAATCACTGTAATGGAGATAATCATGTCATGGAGACATGTTTTAAGCTCCATGGCTACCCGGAGTGGCATCCAAAGGGTAAAACTACTTCGAATAATAAGACAGAAAACAACAAGGCTCATCTTTCTACTGCTGCCGACTTCGTAACCAAGTCAGGTATGTCTAACTCTGCTCATAATCCTTCTGTTATTATTAGAAATAGCGATTGGATAATCGATACAGGTGCTACTGATCATATGACTTGTGATCAACACATGTTTACTAATTTCTCTCCTAATTGTCATAAAACTGTTATTATTACTGCCAATGGAGTGGAATATCCCATTGAAGATGTTGGTACAGTGACTCTATCACCCTCCCTATCAATACCTAATGTCTTATTTGTTCCTACCTTGAATTGCAATCTTATCTCTGTCACTAAATTAACAAAATCACATTCATGTGTCGCTGTGTTTTATCCAACCCACTGTGTTTTTCAAGATATACATACCAAGGAGAAGATTGACAGTGGTAGATATAGTGAAGGGATGTATTATCTTGAAAAAGTTTCACAAATCCATAAAGGAGCATTGGTTCATCTTGCAAGTGATCACATACAAGATCAAAATTAAAAAAAACAGTTGGCTATGGCATAGACGATTGGGGCACCCCTCTTTTAGTTATCTAAAAAAATTGTTTCCATCGTTATTTTATAAATGCAATATTTCAGATTTTCTTTGTGAAACTTGTGTTATGGAAAAAAGTCATTGTGCTATTTTTCCCTTGAGTAATAAGAAAACAGACTTTCCTTTCTCTTTAGTACACACCGATGTTTGGGGTCCTGCTCCACAATCTACACATAATGGAAAAAAAGGTTTATTAGTTTTGTTGATGATTGTACACGGGTAACCTGGGTATATTTGCTACAACATAAAAATGATGTGTATGATGTGCTTCGCTCCTTTCATCAAATGATAGTAACACAATTTAACACATGTATTAAGGTAATTAGATCAGACAATGGAGGGGAATATTTTACGAAAGAATTAAATGATTTTTTGAACTCTAAGGGCATTTTGCATCAAACAACATGTCCTTATTCCCCCCCCCCCCCCCAACAAAATGGGGTGGCCGAGAGGAAAAATAGACACATATTAGAAGTTACTAGAACACTCCTAATTGATGGTAATGTTCCATCTCATTTGTGGGGCAAGGCTGTGAATTCAGCAGTTTACTTAATTAATCGAACCCCCTCTAGTGTGCATAACTTTAGAAGACCTCTAGATGTTTTATCTGATCGTCATATTCTCCCTTCTATTGTTCATTTACTACCTCATGTTTTTGGATGTGTTATATATGTTCACTTACACCCACATCAACGTACAAAACTTGAAAAACAAGCTCTTAAATGTGTCTTTGTTGGGTATGGATCAACTAAAAAAGGTTATCGTGCTTATCATCCATCATCTAAATTTTTTTATATTTTAATGGATGTAACTTTTCATGAAGATAACTTTTTCTATGTTGATTCTACACTTCAAGGGGGGAATGAAAGTGAAGTGCAACACCATGATGTTAGCATGTTTGACTTATTTTGTGAAGATAAATTATCTTGTGAGGATCATTCTGCAGGTAATGAATCAATCTCAAATATGGACACATCACCTTTAGATAATACAGTTTCCCATGACGATAATCAACTAGCTCAATCTTCTCCACAAGATCAAGATAACTCTCCCTAGGTATTTCCTAATTCTATTCCTAATAATACAATTATCAATGGAGTTGATACTAATTCATTCTAAAGTAGGTACTAATGTTTATTCTGAAGTTGATTCCTTTTCTCATGAAATTGACCCTAGTTTCCATGAGACCACCAACACACCTAACACTGAATCCATTATTGTCCAATATAATCTTCCACCTTGTTCTAACCGTGGTCAACCTCCCATTAGATATGAACCAGACCTTCAGTACAAAGTTAAATATCCCATTAGTAATTATGTGTCATCTCACAAGTTATCTAAGTCATATGCATCATTTGTATCTCAATTATCCTCAATTGCTATTCCTAGTAATGTGCAGGAAGCTTTAGCAGATCCTAGATGGACTGAAGCAATGGTTGTGGAGATGGCAACTTTAGAAAAAAACAACACTTGGGATCTTGTGACATTACCAAAAGGGAAGAAAACTGTGGGGTGCAGATGGGTTTATACAATTAAACACAAAGCTGATGGAACTATTGAGAGGTATAAAGCACGACTAGTGGCTAAAGGTTACACTCAATCTTACGGTGTAGATTATCAAGAGACATTTGCACCGGTAGCCAAGCTCAACACTGTGAGAATACTTTTGTCACTAGCAGCAAACCAAGATTGGTCTCTTCTACAATTTGATGTGAAAAATGCTTTCCTAAATGGAGAAGTTTTAGAAGAAATTTATATGGATTTACCACCAGGTATGATAGATTCAAATGAGATGAAGGTTTGCAAGTTAAGAAAGGCTCTATATGGATTAAAACAATCCCCAAGAGCATGGTTTGGTAGGTTTACTAAGTTTATGAAGGCTTTTGGATATAAAGCAAGTAACTTTGATCACACCTTATTTTTGAAGAAAGAAGGAGGTAAAATTACAGCTTTGATAGATGATATGATTGTTACAGGGAATGACCAAGATGAGATGTCTAGTTTGCAAAAATACCTCGCTTCTGAATTTAAGATGAAGCAACTTGGAAACCTCAAATATTTATTGGGTATTAAAGTAGCTAGATCTAAACATGGTATTTTTCTATGCCAGAGAAAGTATACTCTTGATTTACTATTTGAAACGGGACTGCTTGGGTGTAAACCTGTTGATACCCCAATTGAACAAAATCATATGTTATTTCAATGCCAAAATTCAGCCAGCATAGACAAAGGAAAATACCAGAGGTTGGTGGGAAAACTAATTTACTTGTCTCATACACGGCCAGATATTACATATGCAGTAAATGTCGTTAGTCAATTTATGCACGATCCACGGAAAGCTCATATGGATGCTGTTGAAAGGATCTTGAGATATTTGAAGTCCACTCCTGGAAAAGGAATTTTATTCTCAAATCATGGAAACTTGAAGGCAGAAGGGTATACCGACGCTGATTGGGCAGGTTCAAGAAATGATAGAAGGTCTACCTCTGGTTACTTTATATTTGTAGGGGGAATCTTGTAACTTGGAGGAGTAAAAAACAACAGGTAGTAGCAAGGTCTAGTGCTGAAGCTGAGTTTAGAGGCATGGCACTAGGAGTTTGTGAACTTTTATAGATACGAAATGTTCTATCAAATTTGGGTTTTGAACCAAGGGAGACTATGACTTTGTATTGTGACAATACTTCAGCAGTTGCCATTGTGCACAATCCTATGCAACATGATAGAACGAAGCATGTAGAAATCGATAGACATTTTATCAAAGAGAAACTTGAAGCTGGAATAATTTCTTTTCCTTTTGTAAGATCTGAATTTCAGTTAGCAGATGTTCTCACTAAAGAAGTGGCAAGTAAGGTGTTTAATGAGTCTTTGTTCAAGTTGGGAATGTGTGATATCTATGCACCAACTTGAGTGGGGGTGTTAAGATAAGTCAAAGATATTTAGCTAAATTAAGTAGGAAAATATTTGTGCTGTAAGTAATTTATTTGTACAGCTATGTGATTATTGTGTGCAGCTGTCATTCCCTTAATAAAAGAGGAATTATAGGGACTCTTTTGTGTATATATATAGTACCTTGATCAATGAATAAAATCATCAGAATTATTACTTTGAAATCTTCTATAATGTCTCCCTCACTTGTTTGTTGCTCTTGATCAAATATGAATGCTACTCCTCACAACTCATCAGTGGTATCTGAGTTGATGATTTGAGAAATGATCGACTTTATGTATTGAAAGTATTCCTGACGGTTCAGTGGTCAGGAGGTGCGTCTCATCGAAGTATCAATGGCGTGGTAAGAGTGTTAACGACGGTACAAGTGTATGTGGATGAAAGAACTTATGCTTGATAAGAAGTGTAATGGATGAAGTCACACTTGATGGGGAGATTGTTGCGATATAGGTGTAAGTTAGAAGTTTCACATTACTTAAAAAAGTGGAGCTTGAGTACTTTATAAATGAGATGACTCGTATATCTAATATTTTAACATTTTGGATGAATAAATGGTGTATCTATCACTTGTGTATTGCTCTTGATCCAATGTGGTTTATCCCCTCATAACTCATCACTACATTCAATAATACCTTCATTTCCTTTATCGCCTTATAAGAAGACTCTAATGCTTTAGTCATATCAACAAGGGCGACATCAACATTAGATACTACTGTCTGAATAAATGCTAGAGCAACACCCTTCTTCTTTATTTCTTGAGCCATTGACTGCACCCTCTCAGCTAACAAGTATGGATAACCAAAAGATTGGATCCTATTCCCCATCTCCTTCGATAAGCCACCAATCCTAACGAGCTCCTCAAAAAGCCGATCTCACTTGATAGTAAAGGCACCAACACATTCCTTAAGCACTTGTTTCTCTTTTCAAAGGAAGTCAGACAAAAAAATATCTCGTCTTCTAGTAAAAATAGATGCCAAAATTTTAAAAATTGCGCATCTGATACGACAACTCAAACATCTTCTTCTGACAAATAGATTTAACCTTACTCAAAAGATTTGCACAATTTTCTTTAAAAACAAAAGATTTAAGTTCTTTAACTGCAAGAGAATTGAAAAGAACCAAAAGCAATCAATGAAAATGTAAAATTATGATTATTTTAAATGTTTTTCAAATAATCAAACCATTGAATATCGAATCATGATAAACACATCTCTAATCCTGTAAGACATAATTAGAAAACTACAATTTAATATCTTACATTAAAAATAAAGTCACTTTAATCAATTTACAAAATTGAATCCCAAAATCTTGACTTTGACCACAATATTAAACTATATTTGAAACAATATATACAAGGTTTTTTCCTAGTATGATACATCATTTTCTAAAAAGTATTTAATTCGAAGAAATAAATCAATATTTTGTTTATCATGAGAACAACTTATTGTTTCATAAACTTAGTAAAAGATTAGACATTTTAAAAAAAATCAAAATCATAATATAAACGTTGCTAGTATTAAATGGTCTCTTCAAGAAGCTTGTACGTATACGTTACCATTCATGCTTTTGAAGTCATTATAAGTCTTATCTTGCCAACTTTCTAGAAGCTTTTTAATTTAATTCTATTTTCAGTAGCTTTCTAGAAACCTAAATGCATTAATATCATTTATTTATATTCAAATACCATCCACACAATTATTTTTTGTAGCGACAATAATATCCACACATTCCACACACACATAACAAGATAATACATTTATATATTTTTATTTTTTAGAGAATATTAATCTCATTAACATTATTTTTTTATAATATTAAAAATGATTTTTTTTGCAAAATTCAAACACTTAATAAAATTATAATAGCAAATTTAAGTTTTTTATTATCTCAAATATAAAAAGTAAAAAGTCAAATGTAAACACAAGTTTCTTGGATAAATCGTGGAGGAGTAATGTGAAGAATTATAAATGAAAGACTTATATGTGTGGCTAATTTGATGCACAAATTATTTAATTTGTATACTACTATAAATTCTCCGTAAACTTTGTGAAATAATAACATCAAAAATAAAGATTGGATTAAAGTAAGTCTTATATTATTTAAATTTTTTAGATATATATAATTTTAATATAATAAAATAGAAGATAAAAGATAATAAGATGTGTTCTACTTTTTTTTTTATGAAAAATTGATTATTTTAAAAATTATATTTATATGGCATGTTTGTATCGGTGCTAAAAATAAGTTTTTGGGAATTTGAAGTAGAAAATAATTATTTATTTGTTTAGTAAAAAAATATTTTGAAATAAATAATACTTAAAAATTATAAATTATTTATAAAATTTTAAATATTTATTCACATGTCACATATTATTTTAACATGTTCTTCGTATTTTGAAATTTTTTAAATTTGTAAATAAAATAAAATTCAAAAATATTTTTAAGAGTCTTATTTATTTTTTAAACAAATTAATAGAGATAAAATTATGCATTAACATTCTTAGGAATAATATTTTTGGAATTGTAATTTTAATCTCTCAAACAAACTTACTCATAAATTTATGAGATACAACATTGTTGCTCATAAGTCTTTGAGCTCTTTATATAAGATCAACTGTTTTTGGTGTTCGAAAACCAAAAATGTCAAAAGCAAATGGTGAGAATGCGTGTTAATTGTTGGAACACGCTTTCTCATATTTGACCACTTTACTTGAAGTAGCTTTGAGAACTTATTGTCCCACCGTAAAACCTCTAGTCATCAGACCCATCAGCAAAGAAATTTTGGTCAAGTCCATAAAAAATAACTTTTTCTCCTACTCAACCATACACCAAAACATCTGTTGACCTAAGTATCAATCTCCCCTTAGAAAATCCGCATGTGTTTTTTTTTCCACAGATACTTCAGCCTGCCGAAATATATCAAACATGACATCCTTAAAAAGATAGCATGAGAGCTCCCTACAATGAATCACATGTTCCCAAATATATCCAAATACGCCTTACGATAAATAAGGAAAACCTCATCAATAATAAATAAAAGAATCATAAGACGGTATCTTATGACAGTATGATACTCTACCTGTGAGATATGTTGGCCTAACCCATCAATAAGAATAGCAAGAAGTCTGAAGCATGTGCAACTTGCAAACAAGAAAAAATATACATCTTCTTATACAAGTTAATTATTTGACATACTTTATTTTTTGTTCAACTTTAGAGACTAAGAGGTTGCATTTCATATTACTTTAGAAGTCTAATTTTGCAACGACTTGAACAATTGACATTACCAAATTTTAGAGTGGTTGTACTTTATTTTTTGTCAGTAAAACCGACAAGGTCGTAAAATATGAAATTGAAAACTTTGATTAGAAAATAATTTTTTATTGAAGGATGCAAATGAAGAATCCACTTATATCATAAAAGTTGCACAAGGTGTTTGAGGGAAAGACTAAAATCTTATGTATATGAATGACGAGAATTGAGAAGAATTAGATCTTGAAGCACAATATGTCATTATCTCATGCTTTGAGGGGGATGTTTCTCTCTTGATTAATGGATAAACAATGCCTATTGTTGTATGGTCAAAGTCATAGAGTAATTTCATGACGTAAACTCTAAGAAATTGGATCTACTTAAGATCAAATTATATACATGTAAAATGGAGGAAGACACCTTAATCAAACCACACTTATGTTATTACTTTCATTATTAGCGTCTTACGAAATTATTGTTCAGAAGTTGATGTTTGTAGGTGATATACTCTAACCCCTCGATGAAACTAGAATTTCAGTTTTAAGAGATGGTTTTTGAAAGTTTCCTACACGAGACGTCTCTAACAGTAAAAGAAAATATAGGAATAAATATCAATGTTTTTTTGGTAATAGAGGAAAGACCAAGGAAACCGTACAAGGCAGCGTGAAATTTAGATCAAAATCCAGTTTTCATGCAAATAATGTGCTTTAAATATGGTGAACTTGACCACTTTAAATAGAATTGTCCAAACAAAAGGGTATTATTTAAAAAGCATACCAATAACAACAACTATATAGGAAAACAACAAGAGAAACAAAAGGCGAGTAATGTCTCAAATGACGAAGTTGATATTTTACTCCGAATACTAAAATGGAAGTCTTGTCAATAAATTATATATTAAGGATCATTTCACCTTATGTGTCCAAATAGGAAGAGGATTAAAACTTACCAAAGTTTATACGATTGCACAAATCTAATGGGAAGTGATCATGCTTGCAAGACTGCCGAGATAGATACTATTCGAGTCAAGATCTACGTTGGATTAATTATAAACCTTGAAGGATGTGAGACACGTCCCATATTTTAATAAAACCCTTATTTCTCCTGAGTTATTAGAGAAAAATGTTTTCAAATAGCCATTAAGAATGACACTTTAAAAGTTGTTTTTGGTTCTTTGTTAGTGATGGAGATCGAATTCCTCAAAGAAATCTATATCGCCTTTTAGAAACAATTATTACTGGTGATTTAACAGTTAAAATTAATGGAAGTAAAGATTAAACAAAAGAATGCACTGGGATTTGGCATACGAGCATTGGGTATATGTTGTAAAAAACATTTTATCGTTGTTTGGTGAGAAACATTTTTATTAAAAGGAAAAGCTGAAAATTTTGAAACTTTACGATTACAATAATATGAAATACAACTGATTTTTCAACTTTTTTAAAGATTGGGTAGAGATCAAATACTTTAATTTAAAAGTAGATACATGTCTTATACGAAAATGATATACACCAAAACTTTGAACATTTAAAAATGTTGATTGTTGTATTTTTGGTTGCACTTCATCATTTTCATACCACTCGAAATAATTGCATCTATAATTAACACATTCTCGTTATAAAAAGGATAAAAGTGCACAAATTTGATAACTTAAATAACCAATATATTGCAACAAAAAAAAACTTAAAGGACCAACATGTTACAAACTAATAACTTAAAGGACCCCTTGTATATCTATTATAAACTTATAAAAATCAAAGTACATTAGATTACACTAATAACCTAATTAGAAAATTCTAATTTAGTCTTAATCAAAGGGTAATTTAGTAATTGATTAATATTGTAATTGATTTTTGGGTATTTTTAGATATGATTTTTGATTTACCTACTAATATTTAAACTAATAAATGTTACCTATTTATAATTATTCGATATTCTTAAAAGTTAGAATAAAAAGATATTTGTTTTTTTTCTCTTTTCTCTTTTAAATTTAATACTTGATTTACTTAATTTTATTTTATCAGTAGAGGAGAGGATTTACGATATTTTGAAACTCTCCCTTATTTTATTAATAATTACTAGAATTTGGTATTGAAAGAGTGGATAAATGTCAAGTGGGGTTGTTGGCATATACATTTTTATTTTAAAAACATACTATGTATTATTTAGTCACGAAAAAATGGTAGTCATGAAAAAATAATGATAAATAATAATCATGAAAAAATAATGATAAATGATAAAAATTTATAAAATTATTAACACAATTGTTTTTAACATGATATAAAGTCTTGATTTGACCTAAATAGTATTTAGACGCAAAAGTTTATTTGTTTATTTGTTATTTATATATTTTTAAATTAATTAATAAATTCATTTATGATTATTATAATATTTTATTTTAATGAAAAATGATATTTTATTTCTATCTTATAATATAATAAGGAATAAAATATTATTTCTATCCATAAAATTTTATAATATAATGAAAAATTAAAAAAAAATTACGTTTGTCTTTTTTTTAAAATATAATATAGTTAAAATATTTATTTTATTTGACAACAAATTAAAAAAATTACTTATGATTATTATAACATTTTATTATAATAAAAAATAAAAATATTTATTTTTATCTATAATATAGTAAAAAATTAATATAACTCAATATTCTAACTAATTTCAAGATACCATGGAGTGTAGATATTCATTTAGAACTGAAATTTGACGGAGAGCTATCATATTAATAGGTTTTTAAAATTGTAAATATTGTTAGTGCGTGAGGCACTTTTAGTAAGGAGAGAAAGATAGAATAATAAAGGAAATAAGGATTTGTATTATTGAACTGTACAAATAATGATACAGACTAGGACTATTTGTATACAACCCTGAATGGGCTTGGATATACACGACTTGATTATATTTAAATATTAAATCAAATCAAATCAAATCTAATCTAATATTTTTAACAAATCTAATTTAATATTTCAACACCCCCCATAATTCAAGTTGTCGAACAGCCTCAAAAATAGTCAATCTGAACTATTCTTAATTTCTTTCTCAATTGTGCTTCACTTGAGCATTGCCTAACTTCAAGTTCACCTTGATTTACCTTTTCCCTTAAGAAGTGAAACTTAGCTTCGATATGTTTACTTCTTCCATGCAGAACTAGATTCTTCGCCAGATTTATAGTTGACTTGTTGTCGATTTGCAACACCAACGGTTTCTTCACTTCGACAGTCATTTCTTCAATTACTAATTCGATCCAAATTGCTTGGCAAGCAGCATAGGACCCTGCTATATATTCAGCCTCGCAAGATGACAATGCCACCACAAGTTGCTTCTTCGAACACAATGATATTGGGGCACCAAATACTTGAAAGACATATTCAGTTGTGCTTCTTCGATCTTCCTTATCTCCATACCAATCAACATCTGAAAACAATTAACTATTGCTTCTTTATCTTCAGAATTTCGTCGAAATAGTATTCCTCAATTTATCGAACCCTTCAGATATCTCAGGATTCTTCTTGCAGCCTTCATATGTGACACTCGTGGTTCACTCATATATCTTCTTACTAATCCGACAGCCAAACCTATATCAAGTCGACTGTTGCATAAATATCTTAGAGATCCCACAATTTGCTTGAACAGAGTTACATCAACTTTTTCTTCCTCTCCATTCTTCTCAAACTTCACATTTGGTTCGATAGGTGAGGATGCAGGATTCGAATCATCCATTCTGAATCTCTTGAGTATCTCTTTGACATACTTCCTTTGATGTAGCACCATACCTTGCTTCGTTATTTGAAATTCCATGCCTAAGAAATAAGTCAATTTTCTCAGATCTGACATATCAAATTCCTTCGTCATCAGCTCTTTGAACTTCGACAAGTTCTTCAAGCTATTTCCAGTTACTAGTAAGTCATCAATATACAAGAAGATGATTGGTATTTCTTGTGCTACAAACTGAACATAAACACCATACTCTGATTTGCATTTGACAAATCCTAATTCGACTAAGTATGAGTCGATCTTCTTGTTCCATGCCCTAGGTGCCTGCTTGAGACCATAGAGCGCTTTGTGAAACCTATATACTTTACTCGCTTCCTTCTGAATCACAAACCCCAAGAGGTTGTGTGACATAAATTTCTTCTTCAAAAGGACCATTCATAAATGTTGATTTCACATCTAAATGAAATGTCGACCAGTCTTGGTTGCATGCCAATGCTACTACTAGTCGAACAGTCTCCAATTTTGCTACTGGAGAAAGTACTTCAGAGTAGTCAAGTCTTGTTGGAGGAACTCTAGTTCGTTGAGGTCTATGGCTTGTGCTAGCCACACCCCCTTCGACTTCGACATTGTCTGGAATATTAGCATTTGCTTCATCTTCTACGTTGACTGGATTATCAGTAATTCATTCGACTTCGTCCCCATTAATTTCTTCACTGAAATCAGAGTTCATCAGTGGCTTGTTAATTGAATTACTAGAATTCCAATCCCAGGAAGAATTTTCATCAATAACAATGTCTCTACTCATCACAATCTTCTCATTAACTGGATTGAATAGCATGTATGCACAAGTTTTATGATATTCTACGAGAATCATAAGTTCACTCTTGTCATTAAGATTCCTTCTTCTCGCATCAAGAATGTGCTTGTAACATATAGAGCCAAACACCTTCAAATGACTTACTGATGGTCGTTTGTCACTCCACACTTATTCAAGAACCTTGTTCTTCAGTATCTTGGTAGGGAACCTGTTCAAAATATAAACTGCAGTCGAAACAACTTCTCCACATAAAGACTTTGGCAAATTCTTCTGCTTTATCATGCATCTTGCCATATCTAATATGGTTTTGTTTCTTCTTTCAGCAATTCCATTATGTTGAGGTGTATAAGGAGAAGTTATCTCATGATCAACATCATATTCTACACAGAATTTCTCAAACATCTTCGAAGTGTATTCGCCACCCCCATCTGTTTGTAGAACTTTGATACTTTTCTTACTCTAGTTTTTGACAAGTATCTTGACAAACGAAATAAAATATATGTTTCCACCAATGGTATGTTCTTCAAATGGACCACATACATCTGAATGTACTACTTCGAGAATGCACGATGATCTCATTGGTATAGTCGAAACAAAAGAATTTTTGGATTGCTTTTCGACTAAACAACCTTCACAAAGTTTTTCAGGCATCTCAAGACATGGAATTCCAGTAACCATATCTTGAGTAATCATTTGATTGAGTGATCGGAAATTCAAATGTCCAAACCTCAAATGCCATACCCAACTATCCTTGTGGTCAACAACAGTTTTTAAACATTGAACTTCTGTCGAACTGATGATAGTCTTAAATATCCTATTCTTCGACAACGGAGATTTTAAGACCAAAATGTTCTTGTTGTCGAACAATTTCAAAGCTCCGTCTTTCATAACAACTGAAAAACCTTTTTCGACCAATTGTCTAACACTTAGAAAGTTGCACTTCATTCCAGGTACATAGAGCACATCTTTAATTAGAGCTTTCCCTCCATTACGCATTTGAAAAACTATGTTGTCAGTACCTTTTGCTTGCAACGAACTATTATTAGCAAGTTTTACCTTGCTCTTCTTCGACTCGTCATAGTCTGTCAACCACTCCTTTCGACCAGTCATATGATTCGAGCATCTTGAGTCGAGGAACTAGATCTTGGATTCGATATGGTTATTTGCAACTGCAGCCATAACCACCATACCTCCTTCAGAATCATCTGAATCTTCACGTGCAAGGTTCGCTCCTTCGTCCTTTCCTTTTGTCGATCCATTGTCTTTTCTGTACCAATAATTTTTGGCTACGTGGCCCCACTTTTTGCAGTTATAGCACTGTATACCTTTTTTTATCTTCTTTGTCCTTTCAATAGTTTCCTCCTCCCCTTTTCGAGGATTTGGAATTTCTATCTTCGACCTTATTCTTGCGGGGATTCGACCAAGGGTTCTTACCCCGAGTCTTGTCGAACATGCCTTTGAATTTGTTGGAACCACCATCCTTTTTCCATGACTGAGCTTGCAGAGCCTATATCGAGTCTTGAACTTATTTCCTTTCGATAATTCTCATCTTATACGCCTCCAATGAACCAACCAAATCATCCACTTTAGTGGTTTCAAGTTTGTTGGATTCTTTAATCGCTACGATAACGTGATCAAAGTGAGAGGTCAATGTTCTCATTACCTTCTCAACTATCATCTTATCAGTTATGGTTTCACCACAACCCTTCGTGAGATGGACGAGTTTCTAAACCTTCGACATATATTCTGCAACTTTTCCATGTTCTCCCATCGATAATAATTCATACCTTGGATGCAAAGTTTGTAACTTGACAACCTTGACTTTATCACCTCTTTCTTAATATTTCACTAGAATATCTCATGCCTCCTTCGTCGTTTCAGCATGAGAGATTATGTCGAAATTAGCAGCATCAACAGTCGTCGAAATGTAATAAGCAGTCTTGCAATCTTTCTTCTTGACTTTGTTGTGGGCTTTTTTTGTGCTTTAGTTGCATCTGTATCCAACGCAGGAACGCCATCAGTAACCACCTCTAGGGTTTCATGGAAGCTAAATAAGGATTGCATATGTTTTTTCCATCGTATCCAATTTTTGCCATCAAGCATTGGAAGAGAATTCAGAATGAACTTATCACTAGTCATCTTCGCAGCGGTTGATTCACTTGCCTTGGAAACACGATCTCTGGCGTGAAGTTCTTGAAAACTCGTCAAGAACAATAATCGGAAGCTTTGGATACCAATTTGTTAGTGCGCGAGGCACTTTTAGTGAGGAGAGAAAGAGAGAATAATAAAGGAAATAAGGATTTTTATTATTGAATTGTACAAATAATGATACTGACTAGTACTATTTATATACAACCCTAAATGGGCTTGAGTCTACACAACTTGGATTATATTTAAATATTAAATCAAATCAAATCAAATCTAATCTAATATTTTTAATAAATCTAAAATTACTAATCCAAAATTTAGTATATTTTAAGTGAGTATATGATTAATAAAAAATATTTTTTTTTATTCTTTTAATCAAAATTAAGTATTATTTTTTCATATCTATTTTAATATTTACGGGTAGATGTGAACGTATCTATGAGATACCAATTGTAGACTGTTAATTTTAGTTTCCATCTTTTAAATTTTATTTTGCTACTATTTAATATAATTGAAGTTAGAGAATCGGTTGTACTGTTTATTATAAGTACGAATCAATGCTTAAAAAGCAAATACATATTATTAGCCTCTATTTATTACTATGTGAATATTAACCAATTGAAAAATAAAATTCATACTTTATAAATGATAATTTTATAGACGTGTAATGTGAGTCCAGACAGGACCAGTGCTATTGATATTATTTTTTAAAAAAATTGAAAATCATATCATATCCGCAAACATTTCTATATGATCTTTTAATGTATCAGGTTTCTCTTAATTTAGTTGAATATGTGTTGTGACACAAATTCTGTTGAAATTTTGGGAAAAATTTCTCTAATCAACAGGTTGTTGTTGGAACTACAATGTTCACAGTTTAGCTAATGTTAAAAGATATATAAATAAGATCTAATGTAGATATTCATTTAGCATTGAAATTTGAGGAGAAGTTGTCATACATTGTAGGTTTGTAAAAATTGTAAATATGATATATAAAAAGAAGAATTTAAAACTGATAGTTGACGGGAAGCTGTCATAAATTTGAGGTTTGAAAAAATTGACTAATATCTAAAAAGTAATATTATTTTAATTGGAAAAATAATTTTATTCTTGAGTTTTGTTAACTCGTTTGAATTCACGGGTAGATGTGAACGTATCTATGAGATACCAACTTTAAACTGTTCATTTTATTGTCCATCTTTTAACTATTTTTGTTATGTTATATATAATTGAAGTTATAAAAATGGTTGTATAATTTATTATAAATACGAATAAATATTTAAAAGTTGGTAGTGAAAAACATGTAATGTGTATTTTGATTCAAAATACTATTTGGTTCAAAATAGATTGAATTTTTGTTGAATTACATTAACTTATTTTTATCTTTGATATATATTAAGGAACTTTGCAAGTCATAATTAGATACATGTAGTATAAAATTCTTACTGTCAAAAAATAAAGTTCTTCATGTCTACATATTGTCTCATTCAGCCTTCCAGAATAAGGATCCTACTCATAACAAGATGCGAAAGAAAATGTAATGGAATAACCAAAATCACACAAATATTGACTAACAAAATCAATACTCAAAATAAGATTAGAAATATAATAAAAAATGAAATTATTTATGGACGCATAATCAATTCATGCTAACTAAATTCATGCTAACTAATGACATATGAGTACTATCAACAATCATAACTGATATAGATGAAACATACTTTAAAGGCATAAATGATTTATCATCCATCATATGTCATGTGGTGCAATACTCCTGAATAAAAAATTTATTTAGAGAGAGACATATCTAACAAACTAGAAAAGTTTAAACCTTTAATAGATGAGGTATACATGGCACGTGACTGAGTAATCTTTTGGATAAACTCATAAATATCACATATTTGAGAAGTGATCCCAGACAAATATACATAATCATAATCAAAACTAATGTTAGCAGGAGCAGTTGTAACAACATTGGGACCTTGAGAATTTTCAGCGATATTTTTTTCTTATTTGCTCTTAATAGATAGGGACCTTGATATTTTAAACAATTTTTCTCCTTAGAAAAATCACATTAATTTAACAGGACAATACTTTTCTCTTCGGTCAATATTTGCTTTGACAATTTTTAATTATATTGATTCTTTAAGAGTCAATTAATCCCATAAATTAGTCAGGATTGAATAAATTTTTTGAATGGTTATATTTTTTGTTTAAGAGCTCTGGTGTCAATCTCTAGCCGATACCAATTTGCAAAATTAGATTAGTTATACAAACGTTTCAAATAATCTCAAATATCTTTAACAATATCATGTTTTTGCTAGTTGCACATATATTGACTGAAAAACATAATTATTGATCCATGTAAGGATCTTCGAATTACTAACATCTCATGTTTTAAACTTTTTTATAATGATGATTCATCTTTTTTATCCTCAGACTCAATAAAAGTTCCATCAACATAACTTTACATCCTCTTTTCTTTTAAACTTTTTTCATTACATAACTTCAATAATCATAATTTTATTCTATCAGTCGAACACAAATAGATTGAAGAAAATCATACTTTTACGAGTCATTATTGATATCTAAGACTTCAAAATACAAACAATTCAAATGTGGAGCGATCCAAAAGAACTTTCATCAATTTTTATTTATAGAGATAGATAATTTGTAACACGGATATTAACAAAACCAATCAATCAAATGAGTAAAAAATAAATAGTAGAATTTATACAATTACAAATATCTCATTGAGTCAACCAAACTCTAATTCCGTGTTAACAAAAAAGAGAAAAGAGAAGGAAAAAATAAGTTTAAGTTTTTTATTAGAATGACAAAAATTGAAAAAACAAAGATTAAATTTCATTAGAATAACAAAAAATGAAAAACAAAGATTATTAGAATATAAATATTACTCTTAATAAAATATGTTATTTTTAATAACTTTTAGTTTATTTTGGTCTTTTAATTTGAAAAATATATAATAATTTTTTAATATTTTAAAATGTAACACATTTGTTCTTTTTCACTTAATTAGCGATTAATTTTTAAATTTTTTTCACTATTTAAAATAAAAAAACTTATATAATACATTTTGATAAATTAAAAAATTAATATATAACTTTTTTAATTAAAAGATGAAAATAAATTTTGAAGCTAAATACAAAAACAAAGTGAACATTAAATCTATATAATACATATATAATGAGCAAGTTATCAGTGTCATCTAACTTTTTCATCAAATGGTCGAAGTTATTATTGAATGGATAAATTATCAATGTTATCTCACTTTCAATGTAATAATAATGATAACTATGTTAGTAGTTATGTTTTATAATTATTATTCTGTATGTTATCTTTAATAAATTAATAAAATTTATTGAATAAAAATATAATATTTTATAATAATATAATTATATTTTTTAATTTATATGCAAAAATCTTAAACGATACTCGTTTGAAAGTAAAAAATATCTGTCCATACTTTAAATATTAAATATGACATGTTAAAAAAAGTAGGGTGAGAAAAATCTTAAACAAAGGTACTATATTCAAGTGATATATGTTCTTATGACAAGAATTCAAGTTCAAATTGTACAATACCACTAAAAAAAAGCCCAAGATACATGATAAATTGACAAATGTCATTGATTTGATCATTATGGATGAAATGAAGGACATGCAAGCACATGTTCATTTCAACTATAGTCATCCATCACTACCAATGCTTTGCAAGATTTTTTGCTTTTAATATTTATTTTTTTGATAGATGCATTTAATATTTTATAGATATGGATAACATAGCCAGCCCTATTATATAACTCTTCTAGAAGCTCAGCAATTTCTGATCTTAAAAAATAAAATGGACCACCATGTTCTTTCAAAGGGTGACAAACAACAACATAATAATATCTATGATAGGTGGCACAGCTCTAAGAACGATAGTAGATTAATTATCTTTTAATTGAACCATTAATATTATTATTGACTCATGCACATCTTCATTTGCGTGTACAGTCTGTTCTCCAGCCCACATTTGTGAGATTATTCCCTTCAATCTAGAAGTGCTTTCAATGTCGGTTATTACTAAAATAATTTTTTTAATACTTTTTATAAAAAAACAAGATAAAAAAATAAAATAGTATTTCGAAATAAATGTTGAATTTTAATTTTCAATATATTTTTTCAATTTTATGTTATAATCAATTAAATTTGTAATACATAAATAATAATAATATTATTTTCTCTCTTATTTTTATATGATTTTTTAAATATGTGTGAAATAGTATGTTGAATAATTCATTATGAAACGGAAAAAATAATAATAAGATAAAAAATTAAACAGAATTGTAAAACAAACAAATTTTATTATTTTTTTGTTGCAAAATTTATTCCGAAATTTTTATCTTAATATAATGTTTCGTTTCAGTTTTTTTATTAAAAAATATTACATACGGATCTTTTAAAAATTGTTCAGTTACAAAAAAAATTTATAATCATTAAAAAAAACTTAAAAATATTAATTTGAAAACGTGACATGACAGATAGGTAAGCTGAGTGTGTGTGAATATATATATATATATATATATATATATATATATATATATATATATATATATATATATATATATATATATATATATATATATATATATATAAAATTGTTAGTTAAAACGTCATTGATTAATATTTTTTAAAATCAACCGTTGGACCTATAAAATTTGAGATTAATCTATAATGATTTATTATACGATCAAGATATCCAAAGATTAACGTCAAAATGGACTTTCATATAACGTTAATTTTGATGTAGTTCAATGACATAGTAAATCATTATAGATTAATCTCAAACTTTATAGGTATGATCTATATGATGATAAGTTTCAATCCAACGGTTGATTTTAAAAAATATTAATTCGAAGTGACGTTCTTGAGCGAGTGTAACTAATGGTGTAACTCTTCGGGTGTAATTTGATCCCTCCTTATATATATATATATATAATTTAAAAATGACATTTTTGTTTAAATTAAAGAGATTTTGTTTTGGGAGGTCTGTAAAACGTTAATAATGTTTAAAAAAAATCAAAGAAGGACCAGAAAGCTTCTTCTGATGAGGGAAGTTGAGTAGGCTCTGAAAGCTTCTTTTGTCAAGAAGGACCAGAAGCGTTCTAGGTCAGAGGCCAAGAATATACGTGGTGATAGATTCCAGAAGTCAGAAACATCAACTTCTGATAAGAAGAAACATCAGAAGGGGAAGGATAAGTCTGACAAAAAGAAAGTTCAATGTTATTGTTGTAAGCAATTTGTCCATTTTGCTATAGATTGCTGGTCAAACAAAGGAAGGAAATCAAAAGAAGCAAACATAGCCAAAGGAGATTCAGATGATGAACTTGTGTTATTGATGGCTTCTAAGTCTGATGGAAGATGTTTGGCAGATTGGTGGTATATGAACACTGGCTGTTCAAATCACTTGACGAGAAACAAAAAATGGATGATAGATTTTGATTCCAGAAGAAGGACAAAGATCAGATGCGCTGATGATAAGTACCTTAATGCAGAAGGTATGGGAAATGTCAAAGTTAAAGTGAAGAATGGGAAGAATGTTCTGATCAAGGATGTTTGGTATATTCCTAGAATCAAAAGCAATCTGATGAGTCTAAGTCAGCTCATTGATAAAGGTTTCTCAATTGTTATGAAGAAAAATCTTTTGAAGTTGTATGATTCCAATCAGAAGTTGATTATGAAATCTGAACAGGGAAGCAATAGAACATTCAAGGTGAATGTAGAAACAACTGAAATAGAGTGTGTTAGTGTAGAAGGCTCTGAAGGAGATAGTAAGCTATGGCACAAGATATTGGGGCATCTGAACTATAGAAGCTTAGGGCATATAAGTTCCAAGAAGCTCGTACGTGGCATTCCGAAGATTGTGAAGCCTGAGAAGTCATGTGAGGTATGCATGAAATGCAAGCAACCCAAATTTCCATTTGTATCAAAAGTAGCCCCAAGATAAAAACATGCTCTAGGAGTAGTACATTATGACGTGTGTGGAACATTTCCAGAACCTTCACTTGGAGGAAATAGGTATTTTGTGTCTTTTGTGGATGAGTTCACAAGGATGACATGGGTAACACTCATCAATTTTAAGAATGAGGTGTTTACAAAATTCCAGAAGTTCAAGGTGAAGGATGAGAATCAAAGTGGTCAGAACTTAAAGATTCTCAGAACGGATAGTGGAGGCGAGTATAACTCTGCAGAATTCCAGAAGTTCTATGATGATAATGGAATTGAGCATGAGGTTACTGCTCCTTATACTCCTCAACATAATGGTCTTGCCGAACGAAGAAATCAAACTTTGCTTGATGTGACGAGAAGTATGCTAAAAGAGAAGAAGCTTCCTCACAACTTATGGGGAAAAGTTGTTGCTACTGCAACATATGTGCTCAATAGGTGTCCAACGCAGAAGCTGAAGGAGATTGTTCCTTTAGAGAAGGTTTTTGGTTTTGTGTGTTACAAACACGTTCCAGAAGATAGAAGAAATAAGCTGGATGATAGAAGCAAAGTGATGTTATTGGTGGGGTACCACAGTACATGTGCATACAAAATTTATTGTCCAAAAACTAACAAAGTTGAAGTCAGCAGAGACGTCATTGTGAAAGAGTCAGAATCTTGGGATTGGAGAAAGTCTCAACCAATTTCTGGTGTAGAAATAACTTCTGAAGATGAGCTAGAAGTTGAAAGTTCTGAAGAAGAGTCAGAGTCAAAATATAATTTTGAAGACTCTGAAGATGAAGATGATGAGTCTGATTATGATCCAAATTCTAATGATGATCCAGAATCTGGTGGTGGACATGCTTCTGGAAGGGAAAACTCTGAAGACGTAGGACAAGCTTCTGGAATTGATCATGTTTTTGAAGGTGGTAATTTTGAAGATAGGGTTTCTGGACAAGGTCCAGAAGCTAATGTTGTTCCAAGTTCTGGAGAATATTCAGAACAAGTTCAGAGACCACAAAGAATCAGAACTATACCTAGAAGGTTTGTAGATTTTGACATGTTGCAAGACACTAAAGTTGACTCAGAAGGAGAAGTCATTCAGTGTGCCATGTTAGTAGATTCTGAACCATTGAGTATATAAGAAGCACTCAATAAGAAAGTCATGCTGAATGCCGTTAAATAAGAACTTGAGGCTATAGAAAGAAACAAAACTTGGGAGTTGACTAAGCTTCAGAAGAAGAAGAAATCCATCAGCGTCAGATGGGTTTTCAAGGTGAAGCTTAAGCCAGATGGATCAGTTGGTAAGCACAAAGCAAGGCTAGTGGCCAAAGGTTTTCTTCAGAAACCTGGGCTAGATTACTTTGAGGTGTTTGCACCTGTATCTAGACATGAAACAATTAGACTGGTGATTGCTTTAGCTGCAAATAGGAGTTGGCCTCTGATGCATTTGGATGTGAAGTCTGCATTTTTGAAGGGTCCATTACAAGAAGAGGTATACGTGTCACAACCTCCTGGCTTTGTGAAAAAGAATCAGTAAGGGATGGTGTACAAGTTACATAAAGCTCTGTATGGACTGAAGCAAGCGCCCAGAGCTTGGAATCAGAAGATTGATTAATTTTTCATGAAGCAAAGGTTTTAGAAGTGTGAGATGGAATATGGAGTTTACGTGCAGCATTCTGAAAGCAATATGATTCTGGTGTGTCTTTATGTTGATGACATATTGCTTACAGGGAGTTGTCCAGAAGATATAATCAAGTTCAAAGAGGTGTTGGTGAATGAATTTGAGATTACGGATATGGGAAATATGGTATATTTTCTAGGGATGAAGATTCTATACTCAAAGGAGGGTATCATTTTGCATCAGCTGAAGTATGAACTTGAACTTCTGAAGAAATTTAAGCTGGAGAATTGTAAAGCTACTGTTACACCGTCAGAAACCAATCATAAATTGGATTCTGATTCTGATGATGAAGATATGGATGCTAGGATCTTAAAACAACTGGTTGGTTCTCTGGGGTATCTGTGTAATACCAGACCTGATATTTCCTATGCAGTTAGATTGGTTAGTAGGTTCATGAGTAAACCTAAGTGGTCCCATTATCAAGCTGTTGTCACAATTCTGAGGTATATCAAGGGAACTCTGAAGTTTGGTGTATTATTTCCTTATGGAAGAAAGGAAGAATCAGAGTTGATGAGTTACTCTCACTCTGATTGGTGTGGAGATAGAGTTGATACAAGAAGTACTTCTGGATACTTATTCAAGTTTCTGGGAAGTCCTATTTCTTGGAGTTCCAAGAAGCAAGTTGTTGTTGCTCTATCAACGTGTGAAGCTGAGTATATTGCAGGCGTTGTAGCTGTATGTCAAGCTGTGTGGCTTCTGAATTTATTGCAAGATCTGAAGATTAAAGTAAAGAAGCCTCTGAAGTTGATGATTGATAACAAGTCTACAATCAATCTTGTCAGAAATCCTGTGTTGCATGAGAGAAGCAAGCATGTTGAGACTAAGTATCATTTCTTGAGAAGTTAAGTCCAAAATGGAACATTAGAAGTTGTGCACTGTAGCACCCAGAAGCAGTTGGCAGATGTTCTGACGAAGGCAATCAAGACAGATCAATTTCTCCTCTTAAGAGATGGAATTGGTGTTGTTAGTTTTGGTTAGAAATATAAATTAAGGGATGATATTAAAGGGTAATTTAGTATTTTCTATTTATGTACCTTTTATCTTGGTCATTAAGTTTACTTTAGGGCCTATGTGACAATTTTCTCCTTGTATAAATAGACTAGTGGTAGATGTCATTTATAACAATAATACTTATTTATTTCACTCTTTTGACAGCCGTCATTCTCTCATTATTCCTATCATCTTTAATTCTTGTGCACCAACAATATTGTGAGCAAAAAATTGATAACAAAAGAAGAGTTATAACTTGAAATGATAAACATTTATAATGATAAAGAAATATAAGGAACTAATTTAATAAAGACAATAATGAATTTTTCCTGTCTCTTTTTTGTCGCTGAAAACTTCAGTTTACTCCAAGTCATAAAGAAATTAATTAAACAAAGAGAAGTGCAAAATTTCCCTATCCCTTTCAGTTCCAAAACCTTTGATTTACTTGAAGTCACAAGGAACTAATTAAGTAAAGATAACACTACATTTTCCTCATTGCTAATTTCGTGCTTAAATCTTTGACTTAATTCAATCATGAGGAAATATCAATGATCATTTCTCCTAAAGTCATGCTATATTATGATACACAAACAAAATAATATCATATTTTACTCCTACAACGATCAAATTATCAAATATATATTGTGTGCATACAAACATGACCCAAACAATAACGTATTATTTTTTCCAACAATCAAAACTAAACTTTGTCAATTTAAATATAATAACAAAAAAAAATGTACGATTTGAGTAAGAGAATGTTGATCAGTTGACTTCAAACATAGGAGGTTGAATTGTGTTAAATGGTTTTTGAAAACATTTTACGAAAAATGATTGATTTTACTAGGTTAATTTTCAGAAAGGATATGAAGTAGAGATATAAGATCAAAAGAAAAATAAATGGAAAATAAAAGAGAAGAGATAAAAAAGTGCCCAACCTTATTACACCAAACTTTTACCCAAATTTAGCTTGAATACAAAGAGTAAAAATCTTCATTTACAATTATAACCCAACCTCATTCATTAATTACATATTTTTCTCTCTCAGCATCCAAAATAATATTAAGTGAATGAAATTGTTTTTAAGAGAGGGAATAAGAATGAAGCATTAGTACAACAAGGACTTTAAATGTCGGGCGCAAAATGCAACTTACCTTGATTAAAGAAGCGAGATAATGAAGAGTGTAATGATAAGTCTCCATTTATTACCTTAGTAGATTAAAAATCGAGAGGTAAAGTTATACACACAGGTTCAAATCCCAACAGCCTCATTTTTATTATTTTCGATATTAACTTATCGCTCGGTTTACAAATAAAATTGAGGGGTAAGATCATTTATATAAGAATCGTTACATTGTATACCTAGAATATTAATACAAATATTTGTTTAAAAATTACATTGAGACAAGGTGTTCTACTATAATCAAATAAGGGTACAAGAGAGTTTCAAAATGATTCACAAACTAGATCTAACAACAACAAAATCACAAAGCAAACCAGTTTACAGATAAGAAACAAAAAGCTAAAAAAAATACTCAAATATATATTTTATACAGATTATTACATTAAAAATCAATTTCCATGAAGATCTAGATTTTAGATCTTCGAATAATTGAAGTTCAAGGAAGAGAAAATCTTGGGTGCAATATGTTTTTAATTATTTTTTTCTTGCATTTGTCTGTGATATAAAACAAATAAAATGGTTAGATGAATAAGGGTTAGGACGATTTTCAATATTCAGCATGGTTTTTATAATGGATGTCTCTTAGGTTTCACGCGGATCTTTAAATAGGCGACAAAAAATTGTGTAAGGCCAGTGAATAGGGCTGAAAATGAGTGCAGTCGAGTCAAATTTGCCTCAGCTCGGCTCGATTCGTTAAGTATTTGTTCAGCCCAAATATTGATTCGAGTTCATCAAAAACTTTTTTTAACTCAAACTCGACTCGTTATAAGTTCACGAATAATTCGGTTCATCTCGTTAGGTTCAACTCGCTTGTTTCACGGACTTAAAACTTATTTATTTTGTCTATTTTATTTATTTGACATTTTAAATTGATTTATTTATTTATAAATAAAAAATAAAGATATAAAATAAATTTGGAATTTATACGATGTGAATTTTATTTGTATAGTTATTTTTAGAAATATTTTGCTCACAAATCTTCGCTTATATCAAGATTTATTTCTCCCCAAGATTATCTAGGTTTCATGAGAATCTTTAATTTTTGCTGATATACATCATCTGAAAAGTTAAGATCCCTTCTTTTTTTAAAATTTTCAAAGGCTGAGCTCCCTTTTTTGTGTAACTTGAAGCAAAAATGATTTTCTGCATTTGCAATCTATCAAATAAGCAGAAAATACAACAACAACAACAACAACAACAACAACGTCAACAACAACAACGTCAACATCAACATCATTATTTGAGATAAATTCACGAACATAAAAAATATTTTGTTATAAATATAAGAACATTGGAGATTTTTTCTAATTAGCAATCCATCTTAAAGAATGATGCATGCAAGTCTAGAGCAACTTCATATTAGTAAGGATTAAGGCAAAATCTATTTAAAAGTGCTTTTATAGTAAAATATGGCTTCTTTATCCCTCAGTTTTATTGAAAACCGAAGGGTTGCATCATTTAGTTAACACTTATAAAAAATAAAAAATATAAGAGAGTAAAAATTACGAGTCGTCTAGACCAAAGAAATAGTTCCACTATCATTAATTAAGGATACAAGAGAGTTTTAAATTGGTTCACAAAATAGTGATAACAACTGCAAATCACAAGATAAACTAACTTACAAATAAGAATCAAAAAGTCAAAAAAATTACCAAATTCCATAACTTCGGTGCAAAGCGGATATCTCATAACTCAAAACTTGTTTTGAAATGATGAACGGTCAAAAGGTGGATGCATTTGTTGCAAACATGCCCACCAAATTTCATCTCGATCCGTCGGTGCACGAATCAGGAATCGTCGATTTAGCGAGACTGGTTCAAAATAAAGGAGAATGAGTTTCTCTCCTCTTTTCTCTCTTTTAAATCCTTATTTTCTCTCTATTTCTATCAACCATAAATTGACATTTTCCACTTAAATAAGCGATTCAAATGAACTATTCGTATTTGGGTGTTACTCCACATAGGAAGAGTGTTAGAATAATAATGCAAGTGTGAGTAAGTGGAAAAATAGTTCCACATTGGATAGGAATCTGGAGACTTGAGCATATATATAAGTGGGAGAACCCACTCTCCAATCACCTTAAAATTTAAGGAGGAAAAATGGTGTGTCTCACACAAAGGTGCCTAGTACTCAATTTTGTATCAATGCTCATAGTGAACCTCCTAACAAATGGTATCGTGAGCCTTAGGCTCAAGAAAGATACTGACTTAGTATTGAAAGGCCCAAGTAGAGGTATTCTGTTTCAATGTGTTGACGATTGTACAAGTGGGGAGCATTATGGACTCACACTTGAATGAAAGTGTTAGAATAATAATGCAAGTGTGAGTAAGTGTAGAAATAGTTCCATATTGAATAGGAATGTGGGTACTTGAGCATATAGAAGTGGGAGAATTCATTCATCTATCTCCTTAATGTTTTAGGAGAATAAGTGATGTGTCTCTCACAAAGTTGTCTAGTCCCCAACTTTGTATCAATGCTCTTAGTGAACTCCCCCAACAAAGAGAACCCAAGCCCAACGGATTTAACCTCACTTTTCGAGCCACTATTTCTCTTTTAGGATTGAGAGTAAATCCTCTTGATTTATGTTTGAGTTGGTTTTGTCCGGATGATTGGGTTTTATTGGTGTTATTTTGAGATTTCTTTGGAGTATTCTTATTGTGGTATGTTTTGTTCCAGTTTAATTTGTTCTTTTCACTTTAATTTTATTGTTTTTTTTATTAGTGTTGCTTGTTAGAGTGTACTTCTTGTATCCCTTGTACGTTTTATTCTTGTTCAATTACCATTTATATATATTATAATTTTATCTTTTTAAAAAATATTAAAATATAAATAAAAAACATTAAACTTGAAAAAAAACTTATATAATGCTAAGTTCATTATTTTTTCGGGTCTTATATAAGTTGTGTTTTAATCTTTAATTTTCATTATAACAAGTCTTGTCATTTCATTCAAGATGAATTGTCTTCTTTTTGACAACTTCTTTTGAATAATTTTTTATTTAAAGAAAATATGGTTAATCATGGACTTCTCTAAAACGATGTAGGAACATTTTATAGTTTTTATGGGAGTGATATGGATCTGAGCTCTCAATTATCTGTCTCTTGCAGTATCACTATGACTTTATCATACATAATGGCCGAGTTGGTCTTTTGTTATCAATGAAGAAATTAGATCTTTCTTTGAGTCCTTTAACAAACTAAGGGTTCCAATTAAGATAAAATGAGATACTCTTATGGTCTAGCACACTCTGGCATAGGTTATCTGAAAGTCTCAAAATAATTTAGTTTTCTCAGATAAAATTGTTAACGCATAAGACTGAAGGTTATGAGCATTGTTCTGACTTGTAAATGATGTCAAAAGAAACTCTTCGAATTATACCTTTCCTTTTCTTGTTTGATTGGAGATCTACGCCTTCATTATTAGTCAACCTCTATGACCTAGTTGTGATGGAGTGCTTCTTACTCTTGTGGAGATTTATATTTTTGAGTGCTTGTGGTCGCTGAAGTTATGCTCTATCTATGACATTTTTGAAGTGTTGTTCTCTCGATTTGATATTTTATCGACAGATGTTTTCTTTAGTAGTCTTTTGATAAAAAAGTTTTAATTTTTTAATGATCTTTTTATAACTTTGTTTAGACATATTCTCCGACACATCTTGTATCAGGATTAAGAATGTGTGCAAATTTTTATTAATAGAAATACTTTTATATATTATTATTATTATTATTATTATTATTATTATTAATATTATTATTTATTTGAGTTAAATAAATAGTCAAAACTCGTATCATTATCTGCATACAAGCAAACGGCTTGAATCATACCTCTAATATATGATTTATAAAATACTGTAATAAAAAGTAACAATTTGAATGGCGGTCCAATTAATTTGATATTAAACAATCTTATAAATGAGATTAAAAGTTTTCCAAATTCAAAAAGCTAGCTTGAACATCAAGATAATTACGTCTAATTATAAAGTCAATGCATGTTTCTTGGAGGAAAATATTAAATTATACATACGTCATGAAGAAAATTACTCCTAGGTCTAATCCAATTACACAAGGATGAATGATCCCAAGAATTATTCAGAAGCAGAAGCTTCTATAGAATGACTGAAGATAACTTTTTCTTTTCAACGTGATATGATGCTTGTGTAAGAAGGAACATATTATGTAATACTAATACGTTTATGCTTACCACATAGCAAAACTATGGGACAGTTTTTAGAAATATTTTATAACAATTATTTAAGACTTTTGTTAGGATTATTTTATAACAACTATTTTAATCTTTTTCATTTATTTATTTGGTCACAAAATGTAAAACTTGATCATTAATTGATAAAATGATTATCACTTCTTTGGTTGAAAAAGTAATTAGTATATGTTTGATTTTAAAATGATAGAATTGAGTTTGATAGAATAGATTTTGATTAAAAGTGAGTTGAAAAAAATTAATTTATGTTTAGATATATTAATACGAAAGTAATTCTTATTTGTTAATGTTGTTTGGATAGTCTGTATCAAAATAGAATTTAAACATATAATTATTAAAATGGGTTTTAATGTTTATTTTGAAATTTAAATTTAATTACACTTTAGATTTAGTCTATTTAAATTTAAGTTAAATATAATTGTTTATAAATTAATAAAACATTAAATTAAAATATATTGTATTAATTTTTTTCAACGTAAGAAAAAAATAAAAGCATTAACAAAACATAAAAAATATATAAAGTATGAATAGTACTATAAATAATTCAATGGACTATTTTTTAAGAAATAAAACGAATGTGTTTTCACATGTTATAGCCCAAAATTTCCTACATCCCTAACCTTTATACACTCACTGTTGCAGCAGAAATAAAATTCATAAAAATTACAGATATGCAAATAACATGTTCAAGGGGTAAAAATGATAAACCAAATTGTTATGTTATAGAATTGATTAAGGGTAAACGCAGAAGCTAGGAAAAGTTGCTTCAATTTGAATCACTTCTAGTCAACTGAATTGATTTTGGAAAAGGAATCCAAACACCTTTATAATTTACTGAATCACGTTTGGACTACACAAACATGCGTTGGAGGATACTTAACGTGGAACCAAACAGGTACTTAGTGTGTGTTTGGATTGATTTCTAAAGTTTCATAATCAATTCTTAAGGTATAGAATTGATTCTGGGTAATTTTAGGGTGTTTATTTTTCAATAGTAGAATTGATTATGACTCCAGAATTGATTCTACTTGAAACGAGAATTTGTAGCTTGATTTTGGATAATTTTTACACTGAAATTTATTAGTGAATTTCTTAACCCACCCATGACCTTCTTGTGCACTCCGACGAAATTCTCAAATTGTCCCTGAAAACCGGAAATATACTTCCAGACATCCATATCATAAAAATTACGTTGAAAAGGGTTGGATGTGAACCAAAAGTATACTTCCGGTTTCAACCTATGTGTAATTTTTAAGACGGTAGTATATACCTATGTGAACCAGAAGTATACTTCCGGTCTCATATATACGCTTTATTCTATTGATAAAATAAAACAATTTGATTTAACAAAATAAAATTAAATATTAAGATTTAATTTAGATAAATTTACCGTATATTTTGGTCTAAATAGCAGACAAAATCATGATCAATAATTACAATCTTAAATAATTTCTCAATATTTTTAAGACTGTAAATATTGATGTCTGATTTTTAGACCAAAATATCCAGTAAATTTTTTATCTGTTTAAATTAAATCTTAATGTTTGACTTTATATTGTTAAATCAAATTGTTTTATTTTACGATTGATTTTATTTTGTTAAATCAAATTATTTTATTTTACCGATAGAACAAATGATGTATGTGAGACTAAATTTGGAATAAAGTTTTAATATTACATTATTTAGTATGGAACCAGAAATATATTTCTAGTTTCGCTAAAAAATTATAGTAAGTGGTGCGAATCAAAAATAAATTTTCGATTTTGTGAAGGGTATTTTGAGGTTTTCATAGGGTGCGCCCCATCCTTATGGGGTGTGTTAAAAAATCCACAATTTATTATTCAACTTATTTTTACATAAATATATCCAAATATAAAATCAGTTTTGCCAAATTCAATTATATTAAAATCAATTCTATCAAACTCAATTATATTAAAATCAATTATGTCGACCGTCAATTCAAACAGACCCTTAATATTTGCATACCAATTTTTATGGCTCAAAATGTTGCTAACAAAACGAACTTTATATTAATGGAGTTACTAAGCCTGCCTCTATTAGTTTGAATTTTTTTCAAAAAAATTCTTTTTGAAGAATTGTTAAAATATTTCCTATAAAAATAAAATAAAATACATTACACGATTTTACGATATTTAACAAAATAAGTAACATATTAAATATTTTTTAATAGACAAAATAATAAATTATAAAATACCACTAAACACTTTTAAAATATTATCACAAAAATACAATAAAACTATTTTACTTAAAGATAATAATTGTCATTAATAAATTACAATATATTCATTTCTTAATGAGGATGTATACTATGCCATCTTTAATTTAACGCATTTAATAATTTAATTGTTTAATTTAAAGATTTTATCGTGTTAATTATGTGTATGAATTTTTTAAAATTTATTTTTTTCACATATAAAATATGTGATTTTTTGAAGGAAAAAAAAACAAATAGTCGTGATAAATGAAATTAATGTTTTTCTCTGTTCAAAGAGTTTGAACTTCATCACCGTAATGTCAATATCACTACCGTAATGTCAATGCATGCTTCATCCAAACTATGTTTAAGGAAACAAAATATTATTTTACGCAAGATAACTAGTTAGCTCTTATGGTCTAATTGCACAAGGATGTCAACTGCACCTAAAATTCTTCAGAAACTTCTGTAGAATGTCTGAAGAGTAAGAGCCTTTTTTTTTCAACGTTCTTTGATTGCTTGTGCAAAAATCAAATGAGTACATGTACATGTATGTTTGTGCTTACGATATAACAAAAATTTGGGATACTCTTATATAGTACTTTTTTTTATATATAGTAATCACTAACGGAAAAAATGATTTCACAACACTGTTTTACATATTTACTTTCTTAACGAACAATGTAAAATATATCATTTGAACACTATAAGTCATTTATATATATATATATATATATATATATATATATATATATATATATATATATATATATATATATATATATATATATATATATATATATATATATATATATATATATATATATATAACAGTTAAATATATAAAAAAATTGCTTATAATAATATTCGGATGGTGTATATTACAATGTCATTATTTTTGTAGAATGTTGTGACATCTTAACAATTGTTAGGGGACAATTCTAAGGAGGGGGCATTTACTTTGGACACACCTTTGTGAGAGATACACCACATCTCCACCTAAAACTTTAACGGGATAGGTACATGGATTCTCTCATTTATATAGTGTTCAATCTTCCTTTTTTCAATGTGTGATTTCTTCCTCACAATTGATTCTCAACAACAATAAAGGATAATGATCCAGACGGATTTGACATGAATTTCCACAAGGCTATCTGAAACATTATCAAAATATGATTTGTTTAATTGTATTTACGAATTTTTTGTTGCGGATTTTTTTCTAAAGCTTTCTCTTTATCTTTTATTGCTCTCATCCCCAAAAAAAGCTAATCCCCAATATCTCAATGGATGCATGTATGTATGCCTACAAAATCATTTTCAAGCTTCTTGCTAGGAGAATGAGGGGAATAATAGGATCTTTAATTTCAGCCAACCAATTTGTCTTTATTTCATATCGTAATATGATGGATGGTGCCCTTGTGGTAAATGAGGTTTATCGATTTTGCTCGAAAACATAAGAAAAGTTTGTTCATTTTACATGTTGACTTCGATAAGGCTTTCGACTTAGTGTCTTGGCCCTTAGGACTACATCTCGTTCATTCTTAAGAAGATAAACTTTGGCCCAAAATGGATGAGTTGGATTCAGGCACACGTTTTCTCTAGTTCCTTATTTATTTTAGTCAACGGAAGCCCAACAATAGACTTTTATGTTAAACGTGGTCTTTTTATTTTAACTGTAGACGGTTTTACAATATTGGTGAAGAATGTAGTTTCTCAAGACAAGTTTTATCCCTTTAAACTCTTCTATCAATACATCTAGATTTACTCCAACTTGTGGACGATACACTCTTTTTAGGCGAAGATAGTTTGGATAATATTTCGGCCCTAAAATCTATTTTGCATGGCTTTGTGCTAGTATCTTGCTTAAGTGTGAATTTCCACAAAAGCAAGATTCTAGGTCTAAATTTGGATCCTTATTTTATAATAGCAACGTCGACCTCTTGATTTGTTCAATCCCCCATCTTCCTTCCTCATTCCTCGGCATCCCCATTAGAGCGAATCCTCGTAAAAAATCTAGTTGGATTTCTATTCTCTAAGCTTTAGAGTAGGCTCAATTTGTGGTGCGGTAAATTTGTTTCATATGGTGGGAGAGTGGTTCTCTTAAAATCCATCCTGAATTCCATACCCTTGTTCCTTATTTTCTTTTTACAAGGTGTCGAATCTCGTGAATGTCGAGTGTAACACCCTAAATTTCTTTGCGTAATTATAATTAAATCGGACTGATTTAGAACATCAAATCATAATTCAGGATGTCACATTTTTCAAAATATACACGACTTTCCATATGATTCAAATGATATGTAACATATTAAAAAATAAACCACATATTCATCATGTTTGAACTTCTTTGCATTTATTTGTAGCGGGAAACATCAACAATATTCATTCTTAGCTCTTCCACATGAGTTATAATTATTCAATAAATTCAACATAAATCATCAAACAATCTAAGAAAATGAAATAGAGTTATACATAAGTTCACTCATAATAGAAACAAAATAAAACACAATTCCCCAGTGTTACATATCAGAGCAGACATTGGCTCAAACAACTCAATACAAGGAAATCTCTTTAGCTAAACTCAAATCTCGAGCTACTCTTGAATATCTGCATGTTACCCACGTGGAGGCAACATTCAAACAGAAGAGATGAGATATCATAACCTTATAAAATAAATTATAATAATAAGGATGTCGAAATTTATAAATACTAATCGTACATTCTTCATCTCGCACCTTCACATCATTTTACAACAATCACACGACATACCAACTATACAATCATACAATTTAACTAACATGTATCATCCATTACGGTATAACACACTCACGATCATCTACATATTTCAATAGCATAATAATGAATAATGCGATGCAACGAGACTAACTCGCAGACTCAATGCATGTGGTACCAACGAGGCATAAGCTCTCATCATTATACCGAATAGGGCAGCAACATGACATAAGCCATCATCATAACGCTAATACAGATCAACAACATGTCATAAGCCTTCACAGGAAGGAATACAACACCGATATGCAACAATGTATTATGAATTGATATTCCTATCCACCAATTTAACATTCCAATATAGGAAATCATCACACATGCAACATATTATACAAAATGCACACAACTTCATAAAGCATCATCACACTCATTTATAACATTTACCATCATCTATCAAACAGAACTCATATAAAATGGAATAATACTCCAAAAATAATCACCTTCTGTATTCATAATTATTTTTATAGGATAGAAAATAATTTTAGATTTTCGTTGATCCAAACGGCGTGTCAAACGGACACCCGAGTCAAAAGTTATGAATTTTACAAGGTTTGGAAAAATCCATCACCAAATGACGTTCCCCATTGGCCTAATGGCGTTCGCCATTATCATGCAGTACGTGAAAATTAGCTAATGACCAATGGTGTTCGCCATTGGCCTAATGGCATTCGCCATTGTCATACAATAGCAGAAGAATGTGGAAATCAATTATCTCCTCACTTCCAACCAAAAATCCCAATTTTGTTTATTCAAAACATTGTCTAATGATTTCATACATTATACACGTACATTGTCCGTCATTCAAACTCACTTTCCATCATTAATTAATCACAAGGTATCAACAAATTCATCGAAAATATTCAAACACCCACAAAAGCAAAATCATGAGAAAGAAACCTAATAATGGAAATTCTAATCACTACCGTTCTCCATCATTATGCAACTTATTATAGAGTTAGAATATCACTCTTACCTGAGTAATCCTAGCAAATCTCTTCAACCTCTAACCATGGAGTTTTTCTATCTCCTTCCTCAAGCCCTCGCCTTACTTCACCGTTCTCCGAATTCCCCGATCGTAACAATGAAACACAAAACCCTAACTTTTCCCTTTTTGTCATAATTGCCCCTTGGACCCTTTCCATGACATTTCACTTATGCTCTCACTTAACCACTCAATATTACCAACAAGCACTCCATATCTCTACATCAATATTATTTCTATTTCATTTATTATTATTATTATTCCCTAATAATAAAATAATCCCAGCCACTAGCTAATTAAATAACTAAATAATTATTTAACCGTTACTAATATTATTTAATTATTCTAATTTTATTGAAATAATGCTAGTAAGTACTTACATTCACCATTCCCAAGTTCTACACAATTATTCACACACCCCAACATCTTAATTTATATATTTATAAGGCAAGTACCCCACATTAAGGGCTTCTCAACACACTAAAACACCCATTAAGGCCTATAAATACACAACATGAGATAGTTAAATTATGGAAAAAATTAGATGAAATTGGGGCGTTATATCGAGGTTATTCAAATTCAGCAAAATTTTCTAGAAAAATGATGACAACACAAACTAATTTAAATGGGGGACTTGTGAGAAATACGTTAGACAACCCAAAAAAGGAGAGTTACAAAGCCATTGAGTTAAGAAATAGGGGGTACCTTCAAACCATAAGGACATTAATGATAGGAAAGAAACAAATAAGAGTGATACAAATATTGAAAAAGAGGCGGTAGTAGGTGGAAAACAGGTTAAGGAAAAACTAGAGGGAGAAAATTGAGGAAATAAGTGAAGACAGAGTTAGAGGGGATACCCTTGACAAACTTATAAATATAAACTCACCTTTAAGAAGAACTAAGAAATAGTTCCACAATGAACCTAACCCCGAGCTAGCCTACTATGCAAAAAACCCTACTCGATCAAGACACCATAAAAGGAAATAGAAATGGTTCAATTCAAAAGTATATGGAGATTCTCACAAAAATATAGGTTAATATTCTATTTAGTGAAGCTCTCTAATAGAGTACAGTTTATGCTAAAATCATGAAGAAGCTTTTAACTTGAAAGTGTAAACTGAAGTATGATGAGAATATTACTATGGCGAAGGAATGCAGTGCAATAATCCAGTGAAAAATTCCACCCAAATTCACTTATCCGTGCAGATTTACTACTCCATGTTCTATTAATTTACTAACTATTAGTCATGCTTTATGTGATTTAGGAGCTAACATTAATCCATTGTTGCTGACTATGATGAGAAAGTTAAATTGCGAGGAACCAAAGCCTTCTCAGATGACTTTGACATTAGTTTATTGATCTATCGGTAATCCGTATGAAGTTCACGAAGATGTTCTTATGAGAGTGGGTGGCTTTTTGTTTCCATATGATTATGTGACTTTTGATACGCTAGAAGACTCGGAAACACACCTACTCTTAGGTAGTTGTTCTCAGCAACATGTAGAGCTCTAATTGAATTATAATAGGAAATTTGATCTTACGATTCAACAAATAAGAAGTTGAGTTTAATGTGTTCGAAATGTGATGAAACATCATAAATTGAATCCTCAGTGCTACACAATTGAAATAATGGAATAATTTTTTCAAGAGTTAATTGCAGTAGAAACACCTTATCCACCAATGGGTATAGTCATTATAAATTCAATTGAAAATGTTGAAGATGAATCTGATAGGGAAGTAGTAAAATTGTTGTTCAACTTCTAGCTACCCAGGGTTGAGAAAGTTACGAGAAAGATTGACAAATTAGGTGGTAGCGAGAAACATAGTCCAATATAAGTTAAAAAGGATCCCAGATTAAAAATGCTTTTGAAACACTTAAAATATTTAGTTTTGGGGTGAAAAACCATTAAAATAATCCATCATTAGTAGTTGTTTATCAACTGTAGAAGAATAAAAATTATTGAGAGTCCTAAGAGTTAATAAGAAGGCACTTGGTTGGATTGTAACCGATTTGAAAGGTATAAGCCCACCTTGTTGCATGTACAAGATATAACAAGAAGAATAATTCAAGATGATATTTCAACCTTAAATAATACTAAATCCTACCATGAAATAAGTGGTGAGAAAAGAAGTTCTAAATCTACTTGAAACAAATATGGTCTATCCTATTTCTGATAGTTCTTGTGTATGTCCAGTGGATATAGGCCCAAATAAGGGAGGTATGACCATCTTTCAAAATGAAAATAAAGTGTTGAAAGGTTAATATGTCAAGCTTATTATTGTATCTTAGATGGATATTCGGGATACAGTCTAATTTTTGTAGATCCCACCAATCAAGAGAAGGTCGTTATTACATACCCTTCTAGATTATTCCCTTATTGAAGGGATTCATTCAGATTAAGAAATTCTCGGACAATTTTTTAAAGGTGCGTGCTTTCTATATTTTATAATATGATTGAAATTCCATCGAGGTATTTATGGATATCTTTTCTACATTTGGTAGTTATTTTGATAAATGTATTGATCACATTAATTTTGTTTTGAAGAGATGTACTGAAATAATGATCGAAAAAATAGCAAGTGTACTATTTTGCCTCTTGTAGTAATGATAAGTGCCAAAATGTAGTTATTTTGTATATACATTTTGTGGCACTTATCCGTTCTTTTGTTGATATTTAGTTGAATAATCCCCGCTTTTAGTATATTTGTGTACATAATAGAATAATTGAGTTTTTGTGTAAATATTGTATCATTTGATAGTTTTTCATCTCTTTTATAGGTATTCATTCATAATTGGAGCATTGAGTAATAAAGGCCAAAAGCTAAGCTCCAAGAGTGCGATTTTGCACAATTGATCATCGAATAAAGCTCAAAATCAAAGAATAAAAATCACCAATAAAGCTTGATATTTCTTCATGGTTGGATAGAGCATTGAATAAACTTTCCAACGCTTCAAACCGGGCGCAATTCCGAGTTACGGTTCTCAAGATACGGCAAAAATAAAATGCTGAAAATAGCAGACCGCGCTTAGCGCGAATAGCGCGCTGAGCGCGCCCTGCGACTTCAAAATTCTTTAAAAGGGGCTCAAAACACATTTTTAGGTTATGGGTTGGGTATTTTTGAGTCCCAACACCATCACCTTCATTTCTTTGGTAGATTAGCTTGGAAAACAACATTGGAGCTTGCATTTTGATGATTGGAGGTGGATTGCTCTTCGATTGGCTTTGACAACCAATGTAGATTTGTGGTTTATCTCTTCTCCTCTTTGTGTATTTCTCTTTTGTTGGGTTTGTATGTATTTCTACTCATAACTCTTGTATATTTATCGCCTTTGGCTTGTATAAAGTTTGCTTTACGAATTTGTGTCGGTGATTGTCTTGGGTTTTTACTTTATGTTAGGGGTTTGAGCTTTGCTAGGGATAGATTGCTTAGATTCTTATCTAGGATGATTATCGGTTAGTTTCCGAATGCTAGGAATGGGTTTAGAGCTAACATTCACTATAGAGTATCCGAACTTAATGACTCTGTGTTGGTGAAGTATGCCAGGAATGGGTATGGAGGTGACGCAGTTGATTCCTATGTTGTTGAGATATGCCAGGAATGGATATTGAGATGATTTAGGAGGATTCTCAATTTGGGTTAGAAATAGCTTAGATTGTGAGAAGTATGTGATGACACAGACGAGTAACGTAGGCCGAGTATGACATGGGTGGTAGATTTAAGTCAGTGACGGGTAGTTTACATTCGTTCCAGACAAGCTGTCTATCCTTTATAATTTTTGTTCATTTACTTTTTGTCTTTTATTTTCATTTCTTTTAATCCCAAACTCATTAACGGTAGAATTGTCGAACGACGAATCAATAACCAATCTCTGTGGACACGATACGATATAACCTAACCGGTATATATCACCCGGTAAAAATAATACCAACTCTTTGCTTGCCGCTCATACCGCCGCAACAAAATGGCGCCGTTGCCGGGGATTGGTTTTATTGGTTCTGTATTGCGATAATTCCGTTGTTTTTGAGTTTTGTAATTATTGTATATGTTGTATAGACTTTGTATATGAACTTGTATATTGTTACTTGTACATGTTATGTGTTTAGTTTTCATACTTGTGCATATTTGTGATTTTCTTAGTTTTCATGTGATGTTGTGAATTGTCTCGTACTCGTAACATTTGTTGTGTGGTTGTTAGGACACTTTTTTTAGGTTTGCGCGGTGTGGCAATACCATGGCATGACGAGAGGAGGTTACTAGTGCTCGCACAATAAAGGCGTCGAGCTTACGACGTTAAACAAGCATGTTTGTTTATGTGTGTGGTGGCTTGTGTTTTAACAAGTTGAAATAGGACTTGTTCTTAATTTTAAATCTTCACTTTTCAACTTGTTAATTCATTTTCACCAAACATGCTTGTTAGATCACACTTAGCGCGACTAGCACGCTTAGCGCGATCTGGGAGATTTTGTTTATAAATTCATTTCAAAACAAATTTTTAGGTTATGGTTTTGGGGTGGATTTTGATCCCCATTTTCATAAACCTTTATTTTTGGTAGTATAGCTTAGAAAACAACATTAGGGCGTGCTTATGAATGATTGGAGGTGGATTTCTCTTCGATTGACGTTGACAAACCAATTTAGATTTGTGGTTTATATCTTCTCCTCTCTATGTATTTCTCTATTTGTTGGGTTTGTATGTATATTTACCTTGAACTCATGTATATTTGTCGCCTTTGGCGTTGTATAAAATTTACTTTACGAATCTGTGTTGGTGATTGTCTTAGGTTTTTACCTTGTGTTAGGGATTTGAGCTTTGCTAGAGATAAATTGCTTGGATTCTTACCTAGGATGATTATCTATTAGTTTCTGAATGCTAGAAATGAGTTTAGAGCTGACATTTACTTAGATTATCTATTATTAATGCCTCTATGTCAGGAGTTTCGAGCTAGACATAGTCGCTACGAGTGATGCGGTTGACTTATGTGTTGTTAAGGTATGCGAGACATCGATACCGAGGTGATGTAGTAGGATTCTCAATTTGGGTTAGAAATAGTTTGGGTTGTGAGAGGTATGTGTTGACACATACGAGTATCGTAGGCTGAGTATAACTAGACTATAGATTAAAGTCTGTGACGAGTAGTGTGCATTCATTCTGAATAAGCTGTCTATCCTTTATAGTTTTTGTTCATTTACTTTTTGTCTTTTCTGTAACACCCTTTCTAATTACCCACGTTTTATAGATATAATAATCAGAGTTTTATCCACAATCAAGAGGCGTCACAATTTAAATCATTCAAATTGACCAAACAGTTGTCATGCTTTCACTGAGGAATAAATCATTAAATAAATCATACTTAAAGTTATGTTTAACAGCGGAAATGAAACATAAAAAAATCCCAAATACGTCTTTCATAGTTATTCCAGGATAATAAATCAAGACACAATTCAAAACCATTAAGGATCCATCAAAGGACTTCAAACAACCGTTTCCCCAGTGTTACATCTACCATAGCACGACACTGACACGCAGATTAATTAACTGACTCGACTCTAGAGCTATCCTCACCAACTCCAAGCAGCTAATCACTTCGGATCTGAAATCGTTAAAGTAAGGGTGAGATTTCAATTCAATATAACATGCATTATACGTTTTTAAATACAACAGAATGATCAGATACATTAATCCATTAATCAAACACAAAGTCATAATCAATTCACAAGGCAGTTCACACAATGAACATGTATATAACAAACAATGGAAATTGCAACACTGGAAACCATCCTAGCATGTTACAATCCCATATGCAATGCAGACTCTATACATGTGGTACCAAAACGTGAACCAAGTTCACCCACTGCTCCGTTTACATGTGGAAAGATAGTGTAATCCATGATTCGCCCACCACCATTGGGTCAAGAATCTAGCCTCACTACCTCTACATCCGGTAAGTCTATTGGCTCTTCCAGTTCACTTCCGCACAATGAGAATGAACCAATTTAACAAATGCTCATGCATGCATCATAAAAACATGCAACATCACTTCACAGATCATAATATCAATATAATCCACATAATGCCAATTCACCAATGTATCACATTCAATCATAATGAATATCAAAATACAACATTGTACGCATTAGTTCTCATCCGGTAACTCAGACCATTTGTATTAATTCACCATTATCCTTAATTATCCATACTTTTCAAAAACCGGGAGCTCGACTCTTTTAAAATAGTTTTTGAGAAAATAATATTTTTCCTTTCCAAAAGATAGTATTTTAGATTTAAGAAATAACGCCGAAAACGGCACTCGAATCAGAGTTACGGTTTAGAAAATATGAATTTTTGAAGTTTTAGAAGTTTTGGAAAAATGCACAGTGGTAACCGGTTCCTCACTGGGAGAACCCGGTTCCCACAATTTCAAAATGAGCTCCCCCTGGATTTTTGTATGGGGAACCCGTTTCCTCCCCATAGGGAACCGATTCCCACGTACAAAAATGCCAGATTTGTGATTTCAGCACTGGGAACTCGGTTCCTCCCCACAGGGAACCGGTTCCCACGACCGGTAACAGCAAAATCTTGCTACTTTTGACAGCTTTATGCATCCCTTATCATTTCCAAACTTTCTAACACAAAATGGGACATTAGGAACACCAATCTACAACCATTTCACACCATTATAACATCAAACAACATAGTTTCTTCATTCCTATTAGTTATTCGACACACTAATGATCCTAATTTCCATACACCGACACAAAATAGGGTTTCAATCTACAAACCTATAATCAATTCCCTAACATACCCAATTACCCGGTTGATTCCCAAAACCCATAAGGCATATTAACCGAATGAAATCACCCCTTACCTCGCGATGATTCTCGATTTCCTCGGCGTCGGCTTTTCCTCTCTTCTCCAATTCTACGTGAAATAGCTTTTCTCCAAAAAGACTCCTTTTTCCTTCTTTTCCTTTTTATATTCCTTGTAATACTCCTTTATTATTCCAATTAAAATACATAATTAATAATTAGTGAAAGTAGAGTGGTTTACTCCTCACACCCACTAATTACTCTGCACACCTCCAATCCTTTCTTTCTTCAATTGATCCAATTAATCCAATAATATAAATACTTAAGACTTTAATTAAATAAATAATTAAATTTCCATTTATTTAATATTCGAATTAAATCGGGGTGTCACATTTTCCGTACAACCCATTTAATCCCAAACTCATTAACGATAGAAATTTCGAACGACGAATCAATAACCAACCTCTGTGGACACGATACGATATAACCTAACTGGTATATATCACTCGGTAAAAATAATACTTTCCTTTTTGCTTGCCGCTAAATACCACTGCAACATTTAAAAGAATTTAAGAATAAAAATTAGACATTACAGATAAATGATGAACTTTGATCTTCAATTGCGTCGGCTCACGAAAAATCTCTGTCCTCCAATATTATCATATGTTTCTCTCTTGAATCGTAAAATTCTTCGTTCGCAAAAAAGGTCATGTTTCTATCGTGAAAACTCTTCTATATAGTAAAAATCCTTTGGTCTCGGTCCAAAATGCCCAAAACACCTCTCCCGGTCAACACAATGAAAATCACAAAAACCAGACAAATCAATGCCTAAGTCAACATGACCAGTGTCAGCTGACACGAGTGGCCATGTTGGCTCCTATGTACCTTCATATTCTTTTGCAAGCCCATACATGCTGACACGACTCGTGTCAGGTGACACGGGTGGCCGTGTTAGCCCCTTGATTTTCCTTCTTTTCCAAAGCTTCTCTCTTGAAACGACCAGTGTCAAGTGACACAGGTGGCCGTGTCAGGTGACATGGGTGGCCGTGTCAGGCCTCCTAATACCTTACTTTTCTGCCACAAAACTTATGATTTCTTTACTTTCTCGCATCGAGTCCCTTGGATCCTTTACTTGAACTTTGAAACAGTCACAAACAACCAACCAAAGCATAAAATGCAGAAATACTTGAAATAATACTAAACCATAAAATGTAGTAATAACATAAAGAACATAAAATTTACTCTAATGGAAACAAAATGAGAAACAAGAAGATGCAAAATATCCTTCAAGTAGTTAACAACTCCAGAATGTGATGTTGTTGCAAGGATTTTCGATTCCCATATCTACGATTTTTCCTATTTTGAGGTTTGTTCACCTATAAAGTGAAACGAGGAAGAATTAATAATTGAACCCAAGCACCTATAGATCATGGCTCAACAACCACCTTGAGGAGGGCATCTTTTAAAATCTGGAGAAAGTAAGACAATATTTAAGAGGTATGATTTTAACATTAAAGATAGGTGTTGTGAAGACTCACTCTAACAACCTTGCATCCAATACAATCCTCTCATTAGGATTAAGGATATCTAAGTCTATGGCATATGGTTTTACAATACCCGCAATGTGAGTTTCGACCTCCCTTGTCCCAAGAGTAACTCGAACTAGACCATCAAGATGATGACATGCCCGAGTCATGGCATGAATGCTCATACACCTCCAACATATTCATTTCCTAACTCCCCTTAAATTCATCTCAAAGGTTGTAAACAAATTCGGACCACTCTCAATAGCTTCCCAAAGTTCATTTTTGCGTTCGTTACTCCATAAGTGAAACATCTTAACATAGGACACCATACGGAAAAACCTTGCGCCCATCCTTCCCACCATGGCAACAATGGAAACCAAGAAATAGAAATTGTAAACCTCATATGTAAGTAGAAACTATAGGAAAATGCAAAATTGTGCTTATCCCTTATTCAATGCAAAATAATTTTGGTTGAGGAATTTTAACAAACACCATGTAGGAAGTAGAGAACGAGCATTTTTCCATGATTGTGATGCTACCTATATCAGCTAATTTGCAACAGTGTATGAGTTAAAGTTGTGAGAAAATACTAGTCCCAACTGAAATAAGAAACAAAGTAGAATAACACTTTGGTTTTGGTTTTGTGGGTGATCACTGTTGTCGTTGCGAGTTACCTCTTTCTTTGATAGAAACAACTCAAGATGTACAACAAGTGTTCTACTTTTTAAAATAGAGTAATTAATTATATGGAATTTCTTTGCCCACCTAGTAGTTTTCTTCCACACCACTTAAAACCCCAAAAAAACCTTTTGTAAGTACACTTACGAATTCACCTGTCAGGGTGTTTCATAAGCGCACTTATGAATTCACCTGATTTTGTATGTTTTATTATTTTAAATGTCAAATTTTAAAAAAATCAGGTGAATTCGTAAGTGCACTTACGAAACTTCCTTTGAATGTGTTAAAAGATGTTAAAAACTACATAGTTTTCACTATATTTTGTTTTCACAAATTCGTTTTTAGAAATTCAAATAAGTTGCTTTCTATTTTCACAAACCAACAAATATATTACGATCTAATGGAAAATGATCATAAATAGTAAATTACATAAATTGTTCGAAAAGTAAGTACGACCAAATTATTACAACAACAACATCAAAGAACAAACCATAACACTAATGTGTATGCCTAATCCTAACCCCCTGTGCCCTCCTCTTCTTGTGGTACTCTGATGCACCAGATGCCTCAGTGAGAATCCTCTCCATCCCAACATAGCTTCAAGACCACACGCATCGATAATCCCTGTGTTCAACGCCTCCTGTCCAAGTTGGCGGATATGTTGACAGATAGGCACTATTTGTAACACCTCATTTCTACCCAACGTTTATATGAAAATCAGAGTGCGGAAAATTACAACAATATGAGGCGTTACATTTCATAATTCAAAACCATCAACTTAAAATGCATATCACGATGGATACATAGCACATATTAATTTCAAGAATTTATAACAATTATTTATTCTTCAAAATGCTTCATATTTATTCAAAAACTACGCAGCGGATTCATAATGTTTCAAAACTTCAAACGGAATATAGCACCTTCCAAACAACTTAATTCAAGGAACAATTCTCAAAGTATTAACATCAACAATGCAACGGAATAATATAAAATCATATATGCGTTCATTCCCCCCCAAGTGCTACGTATCAGAGCGACGACGCCATAAGCAACTAAATTCCTTACTCCCCGTTACCTACACGTTACCAATATAAAGGTAACGGCCAACAAAAGAAAGAGTGAGATATCTACCAATATAAACAGGTGTATGATAAATAATATATTAAGATTAAATCATACATAATTACCACACCACAATTAACACGTCACAATTAAATTCCCAATCAACAACAACACAACACACTTCATTCGTTAGCAACAACATGTAATTACTTCGCAATTAACAACGACCTGACTTCCAATGAGACTCAACAATGCATATGCACGTGGTACCGGTGGAGCAAACTCCCTTCACTAAATTGCCAGTTATCATAGGCACAAGGCATAAGCCTTCTTCACAAATCCGCCAATACAGGCCTTCACAAATGCAAAATGAAATGCGATGCTAACAACATGCAAATAACAACATAAACTCACTTCACAAGGCATACGCCTATATCACTATTATTACAAAAAATCAGAGGTAATTATCGTTACTAAAGATATCCTGCAACTTCACATAATTCAACATACAACAACATATTCATCGCTAATTATTCGCAAACACAATCAACAACACAATACCTTCACACAAATTCAACAAAATAAACAATCATAATCATCTACTAAAGTATACAAATTATTCCGACCATTTTTTTAATTAACTTCAGACAACTAATTATATCACTTAAATCACTAACTCGGTTAATTCAGTACTGCCTTTAAGTACTATTTTTACTATTAATTATTATGAATCGGCTAACTTACTATCAACCATGCTTCCAATATTAATTAATTATCAGGTTGTCAATTTAATTGAACACATTATTATTACTACTCAGAATTACATTTCCATTCTCTACTACTAATTAACATTCTGCCATTATCTAACATTATTGTTGTTACTATATTTTATCCTTGCTGCTATTAATCCTCATCAGTATTGTTACTAGAACCAACTGCCTTTGCTAATAATAGTATTCTTATTATTCCAACTGCTACTTCTTGCAGAACTATCATTTATTTACTAACACATTTAGTTGGTTTAGGTAACATGTTATGATTCACCAAACTGGTACTACTTATTAATCCAGTGCCAAACAAAATCCCAGAAAAACTGCACGATTTACACACAGAATGACAAGTGGTGGTCCCACCCCCCAGCCTGGGACGATCGTCCCTCCCATCTTCCCCAGGGAGGCGTCCGCCTCCACCTCTACTCACCTTGGAGGGCGCCCGCCTCCAATCCCTCAAGGCCCTCACCTCCAAACTTCAAGGCCTCCGTCTCCATTTGTTTGTTTTCTCCTCTTCTTATGGCTATCGTCCGATCGATCACTGTTTCACTAATTCCAACCATTCTTACCCTTCGATTAACACCAACAATACTACTATATACAATTTAATCATTTAGTTCACATACGGTCTACACAAACACAGATAATTTCGTATAAATTCATCCCCATATACGATTTATCATAATCCCGTTTAGAAAGTTAGAATCCCACCCCTTACCTTAGATTTGACGGTGGTTATAACTCCGATCGAATTCCTACTTTCCGGTTCCGATTGTGCACTTCCGGTATCCCCTCTTAGCCCTTGTGCCCCCTCATTCTTCAATTGGTTTTCTTTTTCTCCTGTAAACCCTATTTTCTCTTATTTCCTTCCTTTAAATACTCCTTAATATCATACTCTATTATTAATTAATTAATTATTCTACTCCTTTAATAGTTCAAGTATTATTCTATCATATATTTTATTGGCCAATTAAATAATACGTCTCATTCTATTTCTCACATTATAAAATTCACTAAATACTTTAATTAATTAATTTCTACTAATAATAATAATTCTCCGACTAAATTGATTATTCATTTAATCCTCTTAAACCGACTTATAAATCCGTTAACGTCCCTTATAATTATTCCGATAAATCCAACTTTAATTTTTTAATAATCCAAACACGCTTCTTACAATAATACCGATTAATCTAATTACCCCGATTAATTCTCAAATTTCATCTAATTCCAATAAATAATTCCTTTAATAATTTAATTAACTAATTAATTAAATTTTGGACGTTACACTATCAATCGCATGGTCATCCTAGGCCTACTCGTTCTCCAAGAGTTCCTCAAGTGTCGGCCGCAGTGGGCGTCCAAGAGCATCTGGTGTCATGAGAGAGTGTGCATCCTGCGATGTGAATTCGTAAATGCACATGCAAAATTTGGGGGTGTTTTAAGTTTTTCACTAGATATAGAGAAGAACTCCACTAGGTGGAGAAAGAAATTTCCTTAATTATAATTATTTGTATTGGACAACCACGTTTGTGAACAACAAACACACCTTTAATTTAAAGTGTCTTTGCTACATTATGTAGAAGTGTTTTTTTAGTACAATTAAATTTATATATTTATTATTCATTTTACAATTAAGTAAAATTATTTTAAATTTTGTAGTGTATTTAAATACACTTTATATTATATTAAATTTTTTTTTGTGTAAGGAAGATATATTAATGGGAGAACTAAGGGTTCTCCAACCTAAATACATAAATAACGGGAGCAAAAACAACCCGACAAAAAAGAAGAAATTATCAACCAAATACAATTTCGAAAGAAAAAGCAAAGAATCTTTGATAAAATCATAAAAACTATAATTGAAATAGATAATGTCTCCTATGAATGACCACTTCCAAATCAAGATTTTTATTTTCCATATCATATCATCTAGACTTCATTTGTCATCACTAAAACAAATCTCCTTTCTCATGAACCAAATAGAGCACCACACAGTTGCAATCCAAACCATTCTCAACTTACTATCTTTCATCTTTTTCTCTTTACAAAAGAATATCATTCCTAAAAATTAGTACTTCTTTCAACATCTTTATCTACCGGTTTGTCTATCCAAAAAGCTATTCTTTCTCATATTCTTTTCACCACTCTACAATTATGAAAATTATGATCACGAGTTTCCATCTCTATACCACAAAAAGAATATAAAAGAGAATCTATAGGTATATTTACTCCCCTAACTAACAAAAAGTCATTTGTTGGAAGTCTATTGATAAGAAGCCTCCAATGCCTTGATCTTAACGGGATGTCCAACTTCCACACCTTAACCAAACTCTCCTCCTCTCTACTCCTCGATCCCAAAAAAACTCTAAATCGATCATAAAAACCATGACAAGAAGAAACCGAAAAAATCCATAATATAATTTAATCAACGATTACCTTTATTTAAAACAAATTATTTTTAAATATAAAATTTTATATTTTTCTCTATCTTATAGGTCTTTTTATATAATTATTTAATATAATTTAATTTATATAATAATTATTCTTTTATAAATTAATAATTCATTTTAAATTTATATGTGTTCAATACATTTATATAATACCTTCACCGACCTCTTATGAGTTTTTCATTAATGTTCTAGAAAATTAAAATCATACGGTCATTTATAGACTTTTTATAGACCTAAATAAATAATATCCACGTATTTTTGGACAGAGAATAATATCCACACATTGAAAATAGAAATATAACGAGATAATACATTTAATATGCCTCATTCTTGAATCAATTGGCAATGAACAAATTATCAATGACGTCCAACTTATTCATAACCAAATCAAAACTGGTCGAAGTCATCGTTGAATAAGTAAAATGTAATATTGATGCGACTTTTATCTATAACAAGGTGGATATTGGATCATGTTCAAGGCATGAATTTGATTTATCAAAGCATAAACTTTGAAACTAAATTCCATGTTATCAGTTAAAGAGGGTAGGGGGAAAAAATGCTAAGAAATGAAGGACATTCAAGCACATGCTACCCATTTCAACTATAGTCGTCAATCACCACCAATGCATTGCATGAGATCTCTCGCTTTTAATATTTTGTTGACAAATGCATTTAATATTTTTTTAGATATATGGATAACATAGCCAGCACTATATTATATAACTCTTCTAGAAGCTCAGCAATTTATAGTCTAAAAATATATAAAATGGACCACCATGTTCTTCCACAAGGGGACAACAACATAATAATATCTAAGATAGATGGTTCGATTTTTCAATGAAGATGGTGATTTATTATCGTTGTGATCTTATTTGATTCATTCTTAATGTTTAATCCAGGCGGTTAAGCTCGAATATGCTTGAATGTTTGTTGTTGTCGTGGCACAAATTTGGGAATTTTCTCTCAAATATTTTTGCAGCAAACATGACAAAAATGAGAATGTTTTAAGAAATAAAGTCAAATATGCTGTAAAAGGGTACAATCAACATGAACATATAGATTTCAATCGGAAAGTCTTTAAAAGAAGAAATTTATGTTGATTAATCTTAAGGATTTTTAAATTTCTCTTCTTCTAATCATGTTTTCGAATTGAAAAATACACTCTATAGTCTTAAACACATCCATAGAGTTTGATCACATTTCTTTAACCGTTTTTAAAGAGGGGAGGTTGATACAATAATTTTTATTAAAAAAATTAAACATGTCATTTTTAATTGTGAAATTTATAATATTATATTTAGTGTTGCTAATGTGTCACTGTGCAAGAATTTTTCTAATATAATTCATAATAAATCTTAGGGTTAATACCTATTTTCACCCCTGACATATGGGGTGTATTTGAAAAACCCCCTGCCAAAAAAAAAGTTCCAATTGTTACCTTGACAAATTTTAAAAGTTTTATTTTTCACCTTTAGGTTGCCACATCATCTAAAAAGCTGATGTGGCTTATTGTTTTGTTACATTTGTAAGTTTTTGGCATGCCATGTCACAGTATTCCAAATAAAATGACCACAATGCCCTTTTATTAAAATCCCTAAATATTTTGCAAATGTTATGTTTCATTTAGACCTCTAAATTAGGACCATAGCCATCTTCTTCCTCGTTTGCAAAGCCATTTTACAAAATAAGCGTTCAATTCGACCGCGATTAGGGTTCTTCATCCTAGCAAATGGGTGTGTTTAATTTAGTGTTTCATCATGGGGGAAGTTTCGTGCAAGACGGCCATACGTATTATGGAGGAGGTAGTGAGACTGTTGTTGAAGGTCGGACGAAGATAAATGGAGCTTTTTGAAGTCATTAGTAGTTAAAGATTGGGGTTATGAAGGTTTTAGGCTATGGAGAAAGATTCCAAACGGATGAAGGGTTTACAAATGTTGTTGATGATGCGGCGTAGAAGTTGCTAAGCATTGTATGTCTTGTAGGGTTCACGGCGATATTTGGGTAAACACGGTATAGAAGACATGATGACCAAGGTTACGGTACCTAATGTTGATGACTTGACACCTCTAGTGGAGATGATAGTAGTGGTGACTATGTTGATGCAAGCCAATGTTTCAATGATGAAGAGGAAAGAGTAATTGACGTAGAAGAAGAACAATTTGAACAAGTGGAGGTAGTTGTTCTTAGTGGGAATAGGGTGGAGATCAAGGAAATCATTGAGATTCAAGCGTTGTGCATCCAAGGATCCCAAAAGATGAAAGAAAAGAGCAAAAGGACAAGGTCGGTGTTTTGGTGCCCAAAAGTGTCTTAGGATCTTCTTCAAAGAGGCTACAAGGAAATGTGAAGATGTGGATTATGCTAGTGAGGAACTTGAAAGTTCGGATCTTGATGAAAGTGACATGGATGACAAACCTTCCAAGCCAAAGTATGAGAAGTTCGGATCGGTGCTTAACAAAGACTTTCAATTCAAATTAGGTATGGAGTTCATTTCTCTTTCGAATTTAAAGATGCTATCGAGGATTAGTCGATTAAATGGTAGAGAAATAAGGTTTGTTAAGAATGAGAGTTGTAGGGTTAGGGTTGAGTGTAAGAGTAAATGTGGGTTTTTGGCATTGTGTAGCAAAGTGGGAGGCAGCCTCACTTACTAGATAAAGACTTGGGTGGGGACCCACACATGTGCAAGGGTATTAAATAACAAGTCTGCCAATTCCAAGTGGGTCTCTAAGTTAGTGGTTGAAAAGAATATATCAGTTGTTGTTGTTACATGTTTTCTTGCTGGTTTAAGCTGGTTTATCTGGTTTATGCTGATGTTACATGTTTTCTTGCTGTTGTCTTGCTGTTTTTAGGGGCTGGTCAGTGTCTTTGAGGAAATGCAACAGCAAGTTGAACACAGGGTCTGCCTCAGACACCTGTATGCAAATTTCAAGAAGAAATTTGGAGGGGGAGCTGCCATTAGAGACCTATTACTGGGGGCTGCAAAGGCCACTTACTTCCAGGCTTGGGAGAAGAAGATGAATCAACTTAAACAAATTGATAAGAAGGCATGGGAATGGCTGATGGATGTGCCAACAAAACTATGGTGTAAGCATTCATTTTCATTTTACCCTAAGTGTGATGTTTTGATGAATAACTTGAGTGAATCTTTCAATAGTACAATATTACAAGCTAGGGATAAGCCAATACTCACTATGGTAGAATGGATTAGGAACTACGTGATGAATAGGATTGCTAATAGTGTTGTTAAGCTTGATAAGTGGAAGCACAATGTCATGCCTAATTCTAGGAAAAGGCTTGATAAGGAAACATATCTCGATGGGAATGGCTGCCTACATGGAGCGGTGGTGATTTGTGGCAAGTCCATCACCCATATAATGGATTGCAGTTTGTTTTTGACCTTGGGAAAAAAAACCTGCTCTTGTTGTTTTTGGGATCTTGTGGGCATACCTTGTAGGCATGTTGTTTCTGCATTACAGTATCAAAACTTAGATCCTGAGAAATATGTTGACCCTTGTTACATGAGAGAAGCTTACAGGCATGTTATGAAAGCAATGTTAGTCAATAAATGGCATGGACATGTGTTGTGGATCTGAAGAATTGTTGCCACCTCAATACAAGAAGGGACCTGGAAGGCCTAAGAAACTGAGGTTTAGAGAATTGGATGAGAATGGTTCAAGGATAAGGAGGGTAGGTGTAGCATATAGATGCACACATTGTGACAAATTTGGCCATAATTCTAGAAAGTGTCAAGCTAAGGAGCAAGATCCAAATGCACTAAAGAGAAAGGTATTGTGTTCATGAATCTGTTACTGAATAATATTGTGTTCAGAATACTGATATGTCTTTATTTGCCTTGTTTAGCATATTTATATCTGTTTCTGAATAATGCAGAGAAAGACACCCAGGACCAAAGTGTCAAAAAAATCTGATGGAACTATGGATGAAGGCCCAGAGATGGATGCAAATGTTGATACAACTGCAACTGGAGGTGGAACTATGGATGAAGACCTAGAGATGGATGCATTGCTGAATAATATGATGGATCTTTATGAAGAACAACAATCACAAGTTGACAATCCCACACAACCTACTGCTATGCAACCTCCTCCAACACATGAATCACAACATGATGCAATGCAACCTCCCTCAACACATGAATCACAACATGATGCAATGCAACCTCCCCCAACACATGAATCACAACCTGCTGCTACTAATGTCAAAAAACCTTCAGCTAGGACCCCAACACATGAATCACAACCTGCTGCTACTAATGTCAAAAAACCTTCAGCTAGGAAAAGGTGGTCGTGCCTTGGAAGCGATCAAGAAAGCGAGTCAGTGAAAGATTGAAGGAAGTGAGGAATGCCAAAAGACATGGTGGGCTGGATCAACACTGATGCACCTTGACCATAGGTGAAGAAGATGGTGGTAGTACCTCAAAGAAGATATCAAGGAAGAAGAGGAGTTGATCAGTAGTTGTGCACATAGTGTGCTATTTTGTAAAATTCAATTTGAAAGTTTCCTGTGTCATTTTGTTACTTTGACTTATTATCGAAAGGCTTGGCATAATTTATGTATCATGTTATTGTCATTTTGTATCACAAATTGTACTTGACTATGTATCACAATAATTGCTTGACAATGTTAAAGTCATTTTGTATCATTGTGTTTTCGTGACTATGTATCACAATGATTTGCTTAACAATGTGAAAGTCATTTTGTACAACAAAATTGCTTGACTATGTATCACAATGATTGTCTTAACTATGTTATTGTCATTTTGTACAACATTTTGCTTAAGAATGTAATTACTTAACAATGATTTGCTTAACAATGATTTTGTACAATGTAATTATATTCCATATTCCATAACTCAACTAACTAAAACTCATGACGATAATATATTCCATATTCCATAACAAAGAATTTTTACAACTTCCTAGAACATGAACTTCATGAATTATTACATGAACTAACTAAGAAATGAACCAAAACACAAATAAACCCAACTAAAACATAATTCACTTCTTTTTAACTCATCAATTTTTTCTCCATGGCTTCCATCTTGATGTCATATCTCTCTCGTTTGCTCATCGGTTCTGAAACTACATCCGAATGGCGTTATCACCAAAATCACCGAAAATTCATCATCCCAAACAAATGCGTTGCGTCATCTCCTTTACCCCAGAACTTACACTTCCAGTATTTTCTCCCAGGATTTGCAACCGATTTTGAAACAAATAACTTCATGGAGACATTGTGGCCACATTTGGGAGTTACTCTACCATTTGAAGATAAGCTTGAAGCAAAACAAATTGGTTGACTCATGTTTATGAAATCAAAGAAAACTTAAAGATGAAGAGGAGAGCAAAAGATGTGTTGCTGAGATGAAGTAGAAGAACGTTGTCGTGGAAGAAGGGTTTGCGAGAAAGAAGATGGCTATGGTGCATACAATGTAGAGGGTCATAATTGAAACATAACATTTGTAAAATATTAAGGGATTTTAATAGAAGGGCATTGTGGACATTTCATCTGGTATTGTGTGACATGACATGAGAAAAACTTACAAGTGTAACAAAAATATAAGCCACATCAGCTTTTTAGGTGATGTGGCAACCTAAAGGTAAAAAATAAAACTTTTAAAATTTGTCAAGGTAACAATTGGAACTTTTTTTTTGGCAGGGGGATTTTTCAAATACACCCTATATGTCAGGGGTGAAAATAGGTATTAACCCTAAATCTTAAATGTCTAAGATACTGGGAGTTTCAGTACTTTCTTGAATTTCAAATTCTTCGATTAGAGGAAGTTTTTCTTAAATAGATTATTAAGAAAACTTAAATGTAAAAAGAAATCTAAAGCTCTAAATTAAAAAAGATGAAGAAGGTCATGAAAGGCTTTGGCTCAATGAAATGGTCTTAAAGTTGTATGTCAAGTAGAAAAATAGTCTCATGTCTTGGTTAAATATGCTTATTTTTCCATTTCGCTATTAGGTAACTCTTTTATTTTATATGAGCTAGTGTTGAGTTTAATGTGTTGTTTGTTTATTTTTTCTTTTTGATAATGAGAAAGGGGAAGATGCATATTTCAAGTTATATGCTCATTATCAAGTTATGTGCTTATTATCAATGAGAGAGTTAACCACTTCAAATATTTTATTAATCTTTTTTTATTTTACCACCTCTATAGGAAATGTTGTCATTATTAAAAGTGAGAGAATATGAGATTTTTTTTTAAATAATCAATTTAAAAAATAAAAATAAAAATAACTAATTTTTGAAAAAATTTACGCAAATAACCAACTTTGAGGATAAAATTACACATAAGAGCTATCTGAGATGACTCCTCCTCTTAAACTTAACACATAGGCGCCATCCCACATGGCTCCTACTCATCAATAAGCCATGCAGGATGACGCCTCCTCCTTGTGGTTTACATGTATGAGTCATTTCAGATGGTTCCTACATGTATTATTTTTTTTTATAAATACACACCCATCCCTCTTTCATTTTTCACATTTTTTCAACTTCTCATCTCATATTCTCTCTTATATTCTCTCTTATTCTCTGTTACTCTCTTCTTTTTTTCTATCATGACATCTCCATACATCCATACCAGAGATGAATACATTGTTTTCTCGGCCTCAAAACCTCCAATGAAAATGAAATTTTGGCACATATTTACCATGGCCAAACTGAAAAAAGAGTTGATGCGTTGGTTAGAGGGAGAAATAGAAGATGGTGATGAAATTAGAAGGATCCAGAGGAAGAGAACAACCATGAACTTCGCAACTGGTCAACCTCGAATTTGGTTGGAGGAAGTCAAAACAGACGTCGACGTTATTGGATGATGTATGGTTCCGATGAAATTATTTTGACGGTTGTAGTGTCTTAAATAATTTTTTGTGTTGTTGATGCGTCATTTTTCATGTTGTTGTTTTAATCGTGTAGTTTTTAATTTTGTTGTCTGTGTATTGGTGTTTGTAATAAATGCTATTAATGGAAAGAAGAAGATTTGTTACAATATTAAAAGTGCAGATAAATGAAATACAAATTTTAGGATGTTGAGCTTGTAGCACGTTGGGGACAATTTTTTCGATTGTGTCCGGATTGACAACATAGACCACACTTTCTTTCTAGTTTATCAATGTCGTCCATTTCAGTTGATATACGTTTGCTCTTGGGACGACCCTTTTTATTTTTTTGCATTGTACTGTTATGCCAAACTACTTCCCCTTCGTACGCAGGCCAATAATCTGCTTTTGCTACTGGTTCGAAGGCATTGTTGTATACGTTGAGCAAGGTCTGAGACTTGTAAATTGGAGAAAGAAGTACTAGTGCATCTTGGTGAACATGTGCACACGCCGCAATGACATGAGAGCAGGGCATTCGAAAGGCCTGAAATTTTCCACAGTCGCACCACCGAGATGGTAGTTTAACCCTGTACTCTTGTCTAGGTAAACCCTCATTATGGTCGATTGTCTCTTTGACAATGAAGTTATGGTTATGTCGGTCGAATCTTGTAACAAGATAAGTGCTAGCTTTGGAACTTTCGGTCTTAATAAATTTCAGGCAGCTTTCACTCCACACTTGTCCGGATTGTACCACCGCGTTCCACTTTTCACCTCTCTCTGCAAACAAGGAGGCCATTCTAAAATATGTTGTACTAACCAAAGCAGTTATTGGGAGTGCTCTTATGCCTTTGAAGACTTCGTTCATTGATTTGACTAGATTTGTTGTCATATGGCTCCAACGCACTCCATTGTCGTATGACCGTGTCCACTTTTCCACCTGCAGATTATCAACCCACGCACCTGCATCTGGGTTTTCCAATCTGATCTGACTGCGATAATATGTAAAACCTGGTTGTGTTAGCGCGTACGCTGCATTCATAACAGTTTTTCGAAGACGCTTATCTTTGATCTCGCGCATGAAATTTTGAACGATATGTCTTACGCAATAAACATATGTAGACGGTGGGTCGTGCCAACCGTTGGCGGGATTGTTGTACGCACTATCAATTAAGGCATGTTTGTCAGAAATTAGACAAAGATCATGTTGTGGTGCTACGTGTGTTCGAAGATTCTTTAGGAAGAAACTCCAAGTTGTTCCAGTCTCTGCCTCTACAAGAGCATAGGCGATTGGGAACACGTTATTGTTGCCATCCTGTGCCACGACCATCAGTAGGATGCCCTTGTATTTCTCGTACAACCATGTTCCGTCTATCTGTATGATAGGTTTGCAGTGTGCAAACCCAATGATGCAAGGTCGAAAAGCCCAGAAAAGTCTACTGAATATACCATGTCCGCTAACACAGGTACCGTCTTGGGAAAACACCAGCGTCGTCTCCAGAACAGACACTGTTCCAGGAGCATACGTTTGCAGTGCATTCATGTAGCGAGGTAACTCTTTGTACGAACCCTCCCAGTTTCCGTAGATTTGCTCGATAGCCTTGTTTTTTGCTAACCAGGCCTTTCTATACGAGGGGGTATAGTTCTATGTGGTAGTGATGTGGGATATTATTGTTTTCACCTTCAATGAAGGATCGGAGCTAACAAGAGGCAAGATTTCTTGACAAATGAGATTGTAACTCAATTTCCGGTGATCCTGTGATTGTGTGGAAATAACACAAGTATGTTCCGTCATAGAACCTATCACCCAGGAATCACTACGCAATCTATACAATGCAGTTAGATGGAAGTTACACTCAGGGTGGGTACAAATGATTCTGTATCTCTCTGCTGCTGCTCGATTCACATGAAAGTCATAGTTGTTTATCATGTGGAACTTTTTTATTGCTCGCACGCAATCTTCTTTTGAACGAAATTTGTCTTTGACTTTTAAATTTGCATCTGACTGCACTTCAGGGTTGTAGAATATATCAGATGAAGGGTCATCTGTGCACATGTTGAGGATGGTCATATATGGAGGTGGTGTGAAGATCTCATGTGGAGGTAGTTGGCGTTTTTCCTCGGCCTCTGATTCTTCATTTACCATGATGTTGAACTGCGTCTCCTCTGCTTCTGCTTCCTCTTCTTCGTCAGCAACATCCACCTCAACTTGTTCCTCCTCCGTAGGATCAACCCTCTCTATGTCCTGGAACACGACGTACAACTGAATTGAGTCGTACCCAGAATATTCATGATTACAAAACATGTTTTGCAGATCTTCGTCGTCTTCAACAGCTACCTGGTAAAATGTTACTTGGTTCTCACCAGTAAAAACAGGATGTTGGTAGAAAATGTGTGACGTCGGACCTCGACGAAGTTTGGTCTCGAGTCTTTTTTTTTGAAATACGAAAAATTCGCATTGCTATTTAGACAAAATTGGATATTTTCAGTGTTTCTGAATAAAAAACCGGCTACCTCACTGTTGTACGTCTCATCATTGAAATTTGCAGTGATAATATATTGTGGTACAGATGACATTTTTTCTGGGTTTGAGTGTTTGAAATTGGGGTTTTTGATTTGAATGTGTGAGATGTTTGGGTGTCTAAAAGTGTTTGATTGTGTGGGATAATTATAGATGGGAAAGATAATCTCATGCAGTGTAGAGTGGCAGCTAGGGGACATGCCTATTTATGACTAGGTCTGTAAAAAGCCAAGTTGAATGACTCCTAAGTGTAAAAATACAAGGGAGGCGTCATCTCCTTTGGATTTTTACAGGCCTAGTTATAAATAGGCCTGCCACCTAGCTGACACACTAGCCTGCATGCATGCAACCTACCACCAAGTTGAACCTAGCTGCCACCTAGCTTGTCACAAGCCATCTAGGATGGCGTCTTAGTTCAAAAATAAAGGGGAGGCGCCATCCCACTTGGCTCCTCCTTGACAAGTGGCATGCATGCATGCAAGGCTCCAACCACCTCATTTATTCCTCTCTTCTTGAATCACCTATAAATATGGCTTCTCATTTGTGTTTTTTCCATCACCACTCTTCACTCTACCTCTATCTCTAATACAATTCTCTCATTCTCAAATCATCAGTAGAAATTTCAATCATGAGTCTCTTGATGTTAGGAGAATCTCACCGAGGAACAAGGGCAAACATTGCAACCTATGTAAGTTTTCTTACATTCTTTTGTTTACATTCTTTTTCTTACATTCTTTTTTTATTATGTTTTAAATATTGTTTACACTTTCTTACATAATTTATTTTCACATTATCTATAGGACACGAAAAAAATTTAGATTCCGCTCACATCATTATGTTATTCCCGATCCGTTCATCGTTCCATACCTTGAACATGCCGGGTTATTAAAATCTCCAACTACACAATCGATTCAAAGTTCATTCTTGCATTGTGCGAAAGGTGGAGACCCGAGACACATACATTTCATCTGCCTATAGGTGAATGTACCGTCACACTAGAGGACGTATACATGTTGATGGGTCTTCCTATCAATGGTAAGGCGGTGAATGGTCCAGTCCAACAACCAAACAATCTATGCGAGGAGTTGTTGGGTAGAGATATGGTCGAAGGTCCTAGTGCAAGAGGCCAAGGTATATTTATATCCACTCTTAGAGAGTATTATTATTCCCTTGTTTTGGATGAAAACTCCACCGAGGAACAAAAAATTATAAAAACTAGAAACTATATAATGTTAATGTTTGGTAGTTTTTTATTCCCCGAAAGTACGGGGAATAGTGTAAATTTTATGTATTTGAGTTTACTTCGAGACGTCAATAAGATAGGAAGATATAGTTGGGGTTCATTGTTCTTGCCCATATAGATTCGTTGTGTAAAACGTATGAAAGACACATCAACTTTCAATGGATGTGCTTTCTTACTTCAAACATGGGGTTGGTGGAGAATGCAATCACTTAATCCCGTCAATGACCTACCGTTCAGTTTTCCATACGTAACAAAGTAAGTACATTGCTTATTTATTAAAATATTTATATCTTTCATATATATAAAATCCTAATATATTAAATGTTAATTCATTTAGGTTTAGCGTAGTGGGCATGGATTACGGAAAGAATCCGAGACACAATGTTCTCCTATATCGTAATCTAATAGACCACCTTGGAGCAACTGATGTACGTAATTTCGATTAACTCCAAATTATTTTAACTTTAACGTATATTATTTTTATCATTAATCTCTATTATTTTTATCAACAGTTTACATGGAGACCGTACTTGGGTTTGAACCATGTACCCAATGATGAAGATGCAGAGGTTTGGACTACGAAGACTGCAATCATACGGTTTAACATTATGGAAATGCATCACAGCGACTGTGTGAAGATGCAGTTTGGTATGTTCCAAGACATACCCTGCGATTCGATATGCTTGGATCCTTGGCATCTAAAAAGGGTCGATGCCCAATGGGGACTTAATAATTGGAGAAATTTTGCCAGGGAGTATTGTAGGATGTGGAAAAACCGAGCAGACCATATCTTACGATGTCCGGTTTACGAAGATGAGATTATGCAACACTCGTCAATACATTGCTTGTACCATCGGTCACAAATCCAGAAATGCATGTTTCTCAACCCCGCTATTTGGTCGACCCTCGCACCCAGTGGGGGCAACCTCCAGAGTCATAACAACAACGAAGACAACGCTACCGCCAACAACAACCTCAACAACAATACCAACCACAACCCCAACACTACCAACAACAACAACCACACCAACACTACCAACAACCACCCCAACAACACTACCAACAACCATCAACTTCCCGCCAATCAACCCGACGACACAGAACCACCAACACTCAATCCCAACCCCAACTCCAACAACAACCTCATCACCCACCCACCCAATACTCACATACGCCACACACCCAAGTTCAATACACCGAACAAAGAGCATATGTCCAACCCCCTTATATGGGTCCATCAACATCTCACCTCAACCTAGACCCTAGCTTCCCTGAGGAATATTCCCCAACCAACCAAATATTCCACCAACCATCATCGTACCAACCCCCCACCATTCATATGGGTACGAGACTCCAAACACCCAATTTCCTTTTTACCCCGCTCATTCACAATCCACATATACGGATGAGGACTGCTATAGTCCCCAAATGGAACCTAACCCCCAAGCTATGAGAACATGGGGACACGTTTATACGAAACCGGTGCAACAAGCAATGTAAATCTTGAGGCATTTATGGATCCTGATCTCATTCACTACGAGCAGCCATCAACCCATGATCAGGTTCCATCGACCCAACAATAGCCGGATCCAGAACCTCGCATCAGACGAGTTAGGAGAAGACGCGCATGTGGAACCGGTGGTCATCTACGAGTCCCGGGTCGCCGGGAATAAACTTATGCAATCGCTTTTCCTTGTAATGAAAATTTATAATACAAGATTTATTTCACAACATTGTCATGCACTTTAATTTATATTAAAAAAAAAAAATTTAAAAAATACACCTAGGCGCCATCTCAGATGGCTTTTCTCATTTGTTTTACACATAGGAGCCATCTGAGATGGCTTTTAGGGCAAAATTTTAAGAGGAGGCGTCATCCTGGCTGGCTCATGCTTGTTAAAATCATTGTAGGAGTCATCTCAGATGGCTCCTGCTTGTATTTTACACCTGAAAGTTGGTTATTTACGTAAAAAAATTTAAAAGTTGATTTTTTTTTTATTTTAAACTTGGTTATTCCAAAAAAAATCAGAATATGGTTAAGGTACTATCAACAAATGATTTTTATGATAACAATTGTTAAATAATTTTGAGGGTGATAATTTCAAATGATTTTAATGGTGAAATTTGTCAAATGGTCTTGAAATTCTAAACTTGAAGATGTGAAAGGGAATTTTTTTTGTGTGCCTATTCTCGTGCTTAGAGTTCTATCTAATTTTTGATCAGTTTATTATAAATGAAACAAAGATTAAATCATGAGGTTTTAAGGTAAAGGGCATGCGCACAAAGTATTTCAAACTTCCCTTCTTTTTTTAATAAAATTTCTTATAACCAATTCAGGAAAGTGCTTAGTTAATTAGAATTTTGTTTTATCAACTTAGAAGATAAAATACACTAAATAATCAATTAAGAGATTCTTTTAATTTAATCGATTAAAACAAATGTAACACCTCCTAATTGATTAAAGAGGCTGGTAATCGATTAAGTTACATAAAAATCAAACTTTTTTATTTCGACTTGATTAATCGATTAATATATAGTTTAAATCGAATAAATCATTCAAAATGTTTATGTCTTGTTTCCCTTATAAGTCAAATATTTTCTATAAAAAAAATTCTCCTCATTTCAAAATACATCTATTTTTTATATAGAAAATTTCTTCTCTCATTCTTTTATAAATTTATTTCCACTAGAGTTGTCCTAGCGTAAAGATTGTGAAAAAATTTCATCTAAGTGTTGTAATTGTTTATTCAAGAGTGCAGAAAAAAAGACACCATAATGTAAAATTTCATCTAAATTTATTTCCACTAGAGTTGTCTTAGTGTAAAATACTCACTGCAAAAAAAGCGAGATATGTTGAGTAAAAGACACTATTATGGCGACTGTAGCCACCATAATTTACAAGAATGGTGTTTTACAACAACGCTAAAATTTTGGGTGTTGCAACGTATAAAATGTCAGTTGTATATCAACCACCATAATATACCTTTTTTTTTATGTTCGTTTAAAAGGTTAGAATTGCATTAATTCGACATTAAGAATGCAATAATTCCACATTTATTTCAAGTTTTTGAAAACTATTCTTAAATATTATTTAGTTTAAGGAATATTTCTACAAATAAATATTATTTTTACATATAATGAGAATTCAACATTCTCACTCTCATTGAAATAAAATTAAATTTAATTAACTACATTTTCTCACTTTTTTTATTTTAAAATTTTTAAACGGAAAAAAATTTAATTTTTGACCAAATATATAGATATAAATATTATTCCTAAAAGAAATAATCTTTAAAACACGATTCCGAACGCATAAATTAAAATTGCCGCTTCACAACGCCACAATTTTACTATTTTCTAAAAATTATAATAGCGAATTGCTGGAGTTATAACCGCCACAATTTTTTATAAAAAAACATAACACATGCTTTTTCGATAACAAAAATACTATGATTATGAAATTCCTCTAATTTCAGCTTGTACGAGTGACAAGTAATTTTGACATAATCTTATATGATGTAAACTTAGATGCAACAATGTAATAGAAACTTAATCATGCTGAAGTAAGGTGTCTTAAAAGCATGTTGTCCATGGCAAGATTAAGGAAAAAGTTAAGTTTCATAACGCTGAGAATTTTTTATTTATTTATAAAATGCAAATTGTATGAAAGATGAGTCTTAGGGATAAGATCTAAATATATTCTTTTTTCGTGAATTTCTTAATTCATCTCATGGAGTGAAACACACCCCGTAAAATTTCCAAAATATCCTTCTCAAAATTGAAAGTTTATTTTTGTGTTAACACTCCATTTTGTTTAAATCAGGTAAAATGTGGTGGCACCCATGAATCAGTAAAAAATAGTACCGGAAATTAACTTCTGATATGGTACCGAAAATATAACTCCGGCCACAGAAACAGAAACATTGAATTACATGCCACTCGGATATTTTGTATGTTACCAGAAGTTTATTTCTGATTTTGTCACGAATGCTAATTGCTATAAGCAGCAACCATGGTGATCACCATCATTCTTCACTTTCTCCTTCAACCCTCTCCAAAATCCTCTCCATTGCCAATTCGTTTTCCACTCCAAATTCATACTTTTTTTGTTCATCATATCAGAAAAAGTTCAATAAAGAAGAATTTCAGGTAAACATCATCCCTTTTATCCCTCATTCTCTGCATTAATCCTTAACTTGTTGCAGAAAATAAGGTTACGTACAAACCGGAAGTTATTTCCGGTTAGTAGTTGAACTTAACCGGAAGTTTATTTCCGATTTTGTCTCTGTTTTGAAATTGTGCCGCAGTCTCCACTGTTTTGTCTTTGTTTAGTGTATTTATGAATTTTATTATATTACATAGGTACTGTGCACCCCGATAACATTTCTAAGTCTGATGATACTGAAGTTGCATCGTCGGTAGTTGTTCCACACCGGGTAATTAAGTCGGTCATGTTCTTGAACATTTTAACAATGTTCAAAAATTTGATGTCCGGGACGATATGTTGCAGTGGATTTGTTTAGAGGCAACGAGTTAGGATTTGGTACCGTAATATCAAGGTCCGATTTTGACACTGATAAAAAAAATACCTTTATTATTTTAACTTGCGAAAGGAACGAAAAATATGTGACTTGCATTCAAAAATTAAAACACAAGAAAACCGACACAAAAATTGGTTCTTTATTTTGTTATAAAGCACTCCTCAAAAAGCTAAAAGTATCCATTATCTTCATTATTTAGTTCTCGGTAGTAGCAACATCTCATTTATAATTGTTGTTAAATGCACTTTTTGAAGGAACCTAATAAGGAATCAAAATTTGCTACAATGACATCTTCGGTGAAAAGTACTCGATAGTAGCAACATCTCATTTATAATTGTTGTTAAATGCACTTTTTGAAGGAACCTAATAAGGAATCAAAATTTGTTACAATGACATCTTCCATGAAAAGTACTCGATAGTAGCAACATCTCATTTATAATTGTTGTTAAATGCACTTTTTGAAGGAACCTAATAAGGAATCAAAATTTGTTACAATGACATCTTCCATGAAAAAGGTATTCTTGAAATACAATTTATGAATTGATTTTTGTTGAAAACACTTCGAATCACGAAATAACTCGTATGATTTTGAAATGTTATTTTGGTTAAGTTTGCTTGCTAGTTCTTGGTTTGTACCATGGCATAAATAAAGAAGTTCAAATTAGATTTTTAGCATCCAAGCCTCATGCATCAAAAAAATATATTGTATATACAACATTTAACTTTAACTTTGTGTTTCATCAGAGTAGAAATATTATTGAAATATCGGAGATATAATAATAAAAAAATCAAACTTTTTCTTCTAAAGAGTAGAAACTATAATCAGGGCCGGCCTAACATGTTCTGAGGCCTAAGGTGAAATTTGATAAAATTATTTTAAAATTAATATTTAATTAAAATTTAAACTAATATTATATACTATCCCGTATTAATTTATAAGCCAAAAAATCTATATTTTACATTTATTAAGAAAATTTAAATTTTATTGTGTGTTTTGAAATATAATTTATAGAAAGGTGTAAAAGCAATTTTAATTGGTTGTTGTCTATGAACAAAATGAGAGAGAAAACAAATTAAATGTAAAAAGGTGAATATTTTAGAATAAAATAGTTAAATAAAATAAAGTTAATGATTTTTTTTATAATTTAGAATAACAAAAATGAATGTTTTTTACTTTTAAGAAAAATGAATAAAGATTATTATTATTAGTTTTTGAAATAAATAATTATAGAAGTATGTTTTTAATGAACAATTAATAAATGTAGAATTAAATATGCAAGAACATTGTTGTTATAAAAAATAGTTACAATAGGATTCGAACTCTGAGCTTAAAGATAATTGCATAGAAATTTCTCCACTAAACCATTTCCATTTTGTAAATAATTATATGAAACATTTATTAAATAAATAAAATTTGAGGCCTTATTTTTCTGTAATTGGAGCCTATTTTAAAGCCCAAAAATTTGAGGCCTAAGGCGATAGCCTCACTCGCCTTAGGTTTGGGCCGGCCCCGACTATAATGACACAAAGATAATCATTGATTAAGGGAATCATTCAAGGGAATCATTCAGCTCAAATTTATGGATTTCAATTCAGGTGGAATGAGTAAAAAATATCAACATCGTTGATACATACTCGAAAGACCGAAATCAACAACCTTAGCAATATAATCTTCGTCAACCAATATGTTGGTCGATTTAATGTTGCGGTGGATGATTTGTTGAGTGAAGCCAGTGTGAAGATAATGCAAAATTCTAGCCGCACCGATGCATACCTAAAGTCGTTGCTTTCAATTGAGAGATGAAGTTATATAGTGAAGTTGAAATATAAGAAAACTCTAAAACTCTAAAACTTAGACAGTGATGTCTCAAAATACAGTAAGAAAATTGAAATGGTAACAAATGCACATTGATATTTTAATTTAAAAGTAGATCAAATACCACCATAAGATGATAATATTCTATCATAAATCACTTCTACTTGGACACAATAATACTACACCTATAAATAGTGCCAAAGAAAGTGATAAGTTGTAAACAGTGAGGTCAATGACAAAGATCCAACCATTTGATAAGTTTGATATTTCCTGTATTTTTCAAGGCTGGCCTAGAACCAACTTTATGAAGAAATTTTGCATATACAGTTAGAAAAATGAAATTGTAGTAGAAGAAAAATGATATTTAAATTTGAAAAGCTAAGCAACATTATACAAAATAAATATTACAATAACATCAAAGGCCTTTTCCATTAGGTGGAGTCAGTAAAATATAAAACAATACAAACTGTACAGTTATAAATATAGTTTATTGATGCAAATGAGTATATACAATATTGAACCATATTTCATATTACAAATTATTATAATTGTTCTGTCACACATATTATATTACAACATAATCATTGGAAGATTGATTTTCACATTCATATTTCAATTAGCAGTACAAAGAGGAGTTCCATCTGTTTCGTGAATTGAACAATTATCCAAGTAAAGAATAATCAATTTGATATTTTACTCTTGAAGTGAAATAGCTTAGATGAATAGTTTGATCACCATAATCCATCACAACTTTTTGAAAATCATGAAAATTATTTTCTCTTTTATGTTGAATAGCAAGTTTTACTGCCTGTAGAAAATCCGATACACGCGAATCCTCTAATGAAACCGCAATTTGATGATTCCAAGGCATTAAAGAGTTGAATTCCAAAATTAAATGAGGATGATTTTTGAGCAGCTTCAGAATGAGTCATGAAAATCGCCTGTAGGAAAGAAGAAGAAGATTATCGTTAGGGTTGCTTTTGTGCATCGGAGGAAGCAACATATTTATAGGTATGTTAGAAAAGAAGTGGGTCATATCTTATGGATTGGGCTTTTCTGTAATTTTTTTACCAAATTATATATGTCATTCCCAATTTTTTTTTATTTCACAATTACTCCGGTTAAGTTATAAATAAATTTTTAGGAGAAATTTTCGGTAGAATTATTGAAATTTCTGGTAAATTTTTTATACACTCCTATAAAAAAAAATTATGTAAGTAAATTTTTGGTATTTCAAAAATTTCAAATTTATCACTTGGTATCGAAAATTTTAGTTATATTGAAATATTCGTTAGTTTAATTATTCAAGCTTTTAAATGGTTGAGATTTTACTGACATCTTTGGAGGGTTTAGATTGCACCGAAAAATTTATGTGGTGTACAATGCATCACCATTTATATAAATAGAGACAAATGCTACAGCAAAAAACATCTTAAATAATGTCTCTTCCTCGATCATACAATATAATAAAGCAAGATCCGTATTTGTGATAGTTTGATACATGTCACATTCTCAACCCTATTGTTATTTTGAACTTTTACTATACGAGAAAATCTTTCTATCAATATAAGTTGTATTTCATTTTATTTTAATTTACTTATTAATTAAGTTTTATTATGAAATACATAGAAATAAGAAATAAAGGGAAGAGAGAAAGATAGAATGATTTTATATTATTTCATTCGGTGTAATCGTATACAATAAATAGGTCCTATTTATCGAACATCATACAAATTAACGATATAATAAATATATATTGATTTAAATAAGAAATGAAGTTATTGGGAGACAAATCATCTAATTGTTCATAACACTCCCCCTTGGATGTTTGTTTTGGATATGCCTCGTTAAAATCTTACTAGAAAAAACCTAGTGGGAGAAAATCTAGTGAAGGAAAAAGAGTACAATATCCTTTTTAAAACAAATTTATTTCTCTCCCTTAGCTGAACGATTATTTCTTCGAGGATGAAGACCAATATTTTGTACTAGTTGATTAAAAGTTCTACTTGGGAGTGACTTTGTGAAAAGGTTTGCAAGATTGTCACGTGAACGAATTTGTTGAAAGTTTATATCACCGTTCTTCTAAAGATCATGAGTGAAAAAGAACTCTAGAGAGATATATTTGTGTTCGGTCTCCTTTAATGTAACCATCTTTCAATTGAATGATGCATGCACTTTTATCTTCATATATGGTCGTTGTATTTATTTTTCCTAAAGACAACCCACAAGCATTTTGTATGTGTTGGATTAAGGATCTCAACCAAACGTATTCTCGACTTTCCTCATGTAGTGCTAAAATTTTTGCATGATTAGATGAAGCTGCTGCTATTTTTTGTTTCACTGATCTCCATGAAATAGTTGTACCACCACATGTAAACAAATAACATGTTTGTGATCTACCATTGTGAAGATCTGACAAGTAATCTTCATCTGCATAACCTGTTAATTCGAGTTTGGGTACTTTGGTATATAATAGACTCATGTATATTGTACCTCTAAGATAACAAAGTATATGTTTTACTCCGTTCTAATGTCTTCGTATAGGTGAGATTGTATCTTGCTAATAGATTGACCGTAAATGGTATATCAAGACGTGTATAATTAGCAACGTGCATCAATGCTCCAATCGCACTAAGATATGGTACTTCCGGACCAAGAAATTTTGCATCCTTTTCACGGGGTCTAAAAGGATCTTTCTCTACATATAATGATCTAACAACCATTGGAGTAGACAACAGGTGATATTTGTCTATATAGAAGTGTTTTAACACCTTTTGTATATAGCCTTTTTGATATATAAATATTCCTTTATCCAAATGCTCAATTTTTAAACCTAGGCATAATTTTGTCTTTCCTAGGTCCTTCATCTCAAACTCTTTCTTTAAGCGCATAGCTTTTGGAAGCTCTTCAGGAGTTCCAATAATATTTATGTCATCAACATAGACATCTATTATTGCAAATTCTTTTCCTGATCCTTTTATAAAAATACAAGGACAAATAGAGTTATTTGTGTACCCCTCTCTAAGAAAATATTCACTAAGACGATTATATCACATGTGTCCAGATTATTTCAGCCCGTAGAGAGATTTGTTCAATTTTACGGAGTAGTTTTCTCCATATCCAAAATTATGTGTCTAAGATATATTAAACTCTTTAGGAATTTTCATGTAAATGTCACTATCAAGTGAGTCATATAAATAAGATGTCACAACATCCATCATATTCATATTAAACCCTTCATGCTCTTCAAGGCTAATCAAATATTAAAAGATTAATTAAATCCACTGCAGGTGGATATGTTTCATATAAATAAATCTTAGATATTTGAGCAAAAAATAAAACTTTCTACAGTTCATATTTTTCTTTTTCAAAAAAAAAAAACTCAGTCATATCCCATTGGTTTTACACCTTGAGGCGTTTGGACTACAGGTCCAAAATCAAGTTACTTGTAAAGTGAGTTTAATTCTTTTTCAATTGAATATATTTATTTTGGCCAATTCTCATTTGTCTACAATCTTTGATAGACTTTGATTCATGATCTGTTCATTTTGGTCACATTGTCTACTATCTTTGATAGACTTTGATTCATGATTTGTTCATTTCAACCAATTCTTACTTTGTCTACAATCTTTGGTAGACTTTGTCTCACGATCCTCATTATCGTTTATCATCTTGAGCGCTATATTGTATATAAATACATTGTCAATGTCGATTTTATTTGATTATCTAAATTTTAGTTCCGTTCCATTTCATCCATGACGTAATTTATCGAGATCTCTTTATTTGATATTTCAAGTACTTGATTAGTTCTTCTGGAACTGAAAAATAAATTATGTCAATATTGTCTTAGAATATTTATATCCTCACTTGGGTTATCTTTAACTTTAGTTACTTTTCTTGGTGGAGGACTTTTAACATTGGAACCAACTTTTCTACCACGCTTCAGGCGCGGGTACAACTCATTTGCAATATTAGATTGTACAATAGGAAATCCACTTTGAGTGGAATATTAACTGCTAATATTTTGTTTCATAGATTTTACAAATGAATTGTATTTTGAACTTCGAGGATCAAATAATATAATAATATTTTATTTTAAATTGTTCTGTTGAACTTCTGGTTCATACTCTGAGCTGTTTATTCTCTCCCCCTAATGTTGAGAAAATTAATTTATCAATTGATAATCAGCCTACTGGGCTTCAAGCATATATCCAGTTATCAGACCAAAATAAACCTCAAATATGATATTCATATAAAATGAATTTTCTCAACATTCTTTCAAAACTCATCTTAGCGTACTATACTGGAGCAATTGAATAATTTCAACACATCCAAAAGTTTACTTATATGAGATGCATTAGGTAATTAACCTACAACTGTTTGTAAGTTAAGAGGAGAATGCACATATACTAATTTGTTGGCTTAATACGAATAAATTTCTCGATATTCGTATTTTGTGTGTTTGAAATATTTAACTTAGAATTTGTGATCTCACAAGTATCAACCATACAATTAACTTAAGACGTCTAAAGAATGGATCTTCAAGTCCATTTTTATGAACATATGCTACATGATGTTCAATATCAATTTTAATAATATATAGAAATTTTTGAAAAATCCAGATAATAAGATTTTACTCTAATTAGTTGAGAAAATAATTTCACAAACTTCTGGTTGTGACTTGTGAGTAGACATATGTATGATCTTTTAGTCGATGCAACAATTAATGTCATAAAAACTCAATTTCTCAAATTTTTTATTTAGGAACACACAAATTTTGTTTGATTGAAGAAACTTTTGGTTCTTCAAAACTAGTTCTCGCATTATAATACACTTGAGATGACCCAATCAATTTTGCCAACAACACACTTAAGTGTGATTTGTAAACTTTTGGCTTACAATGGTATATGCTTCAATTGTACTAAAATAAGTGTAGTACAAGACCGAGGAAAAAGCCGGTAGCTTTTTCATTACACATTTTTTGTCCGAATTATATTTTATAATACAAAGATATTCAATACTTCTATCATCTCCTCTTTCAATATGGTATTCATTTAGGAGAATATCTTTGAAACTTAATAAATTTATTTGATACTTGTGGGAATATAATGCATTATCGATGTGCAATATTGTTCCTCCACATTACAACGCAATGGCTCTTCTGGAGCCTTCAATTATTTCTGAGATGTCATATATAGTACTGACATCAGTCTTTCGATTAACTAAATTAGAGAAATATATTTTATTCTTGGAAATTGTGTGGTAGTTGCACTATCAACAAGGCACGTATCTTCATTTCTAGTGTTAGTGTCACAATTCATTCTAAGAAAAATTTAACAATGTCTTATAAGCGTACTTTAAAGAATCAAGTTATATAAATTAACAAGTAGCAAACACACTTTATTATTGTTATAAAAGAAAATTCAAAACAGCCATAAAAACTTATTATAATAATTAGAAGGAATTTTTCATAAATTCTATTTCTTGATTCTACCATCACCAATAAGGTGATAATTTTTTTTCTTCTAAATAAACAAATAAATCACCAATCTCTAAATGACTTTCCCTCACCACTTTTATTGGATAATTTTATCATCATAAAATATTTTACAAAACTTATTAAATAAATTAAACACCAACCTTCAAATTAACACCAGTTAAATCACAAGTATACTCATTCATTGCACATAAATATATATTCTAATAAGATCAATTTCATTAATATTATCATATCATTCTAATATAATGATTAATCAAAAATTACCATATATAATAATTTATGATATCTCATAAATATTTTATGATTTTATAAATTGCCCAAAAATATATACATCAATACTAAATTTATAACCAAATTTATATTTTATTTTCAATTGTTTACCTCAATCATATTATATATATAAATATATTTCAAAAACTTAATTAAAAATAGATATTAATAGATATTTCAAATACTAGATATGTATATATAGTTTTTCACAATATAAATATTATATGCATAGCCCATAATAATATATATTCTACTCACGTTAAAAATAGATATTTTAATAAATTTTACCCTCACAAAACTTTCTAATATAACAAAAATTTAATTTTAAAATATTAATTGATAAACCTACATTTTAAAATTTTCACTCATCAAATTACTAAAGAAACATGCTTCATATTTACATTCAACAAAATAATAATTTTCTAAATAAACACTAATTGTTCGCAATGTCAAATTTTAGAGAATTTTTTTTTAGAATAATATAAACATTTATAAACAATAATCTAAAATAAATATAATCATCCTTCTGGGATGCGCTAAAATTATTAGCTAATAAATGATATCTAAAAATTATAATCATCCTTCTGAGATAATTATCTGGGATGAGAATATTACAAATTTTTTAGATCAATATTACATAATTTATCTGTCAGGAACTATATACACTATCCTTCAGGGATTCAGGGATAGCTTGATAAGTTCTTCAGAAACTAATCCTTAATAAATGCTTTATTTGAGTAAGTTGTTTTGCAATCCTTAATAAATGCTTTATTTATAAAGAATAAAAAATATTACCTTCTTCTAAAAGTTGGAGTTTCGTGCTGATAACGTATTATGAAATATAGAGAAATAAGGAATAAACAGAAGAGAAAGATAGAATGATTCTATATTATTTCATTCGGTGTAACCATATACAATAAATAGGTCCTATCATATTTATTATTTAACGTGAATGTTGTGCTCTTCATTCATATTCGGTTCATATTTCTCTGTGTATATGGAGAAATGTTTTCATCCTCGGTTCATTTCTCTGTATATGAAGAAATGTTTTCATCTCTTCGATTCTCCTCCCCTCTCTTATCTCTCTTCAAACAACAAAAAACACTAATTCTTCGTCTCTTCTCTATTCAACACCAATTTTCGATTGAAATATCAAAAAAATAGGTATCAATTCACATCCATTTTATTTTTTCCATACACAAGCGATACAATCACCACTACACCTCACTTCTTCTTCTAAACCCCAATCCATCAGCCACAAACGCTCTCGCTCCAACTCAAATTCTGATTTGGATTCTCCTGATGCTAAAAAAAGAGAGAAATTTAGACATGTCTAAAACACCAATCAAAGAAATTGAAATCTTTAAGAGAACAAAGATATGGGTATATTTTTGATAGACAACCATCATTCCAATCATACTTATTACATTGAGATAGACTACTAACTTCGTACACATGGTTGCTCTCATACCCAAATCTCTTTGGGTTGCTCAATGTCGAACAGTTTCTCCAAGAAACATAAAATAATGCATAATTCATGGTTGACAAGTCTATCTTGTAAACTTCCCTCTTATAATAGCCGAATATTGAATGAAACACTAAAAGTTGTTCATCACAATTAATCAATTTAAAGGAATCTGAGGAATCTTTATTGGGAGTATTCTTGAGGTTTAGAAATTGAATATTTTCATAATTCAAGTTAAGTACACCTATGCTGGCTTTGTCAGTGAAATAGCTTAGATCAATAGTCTGATCACCATAATCCATCACAACTTTTATGAAAATCATGAAAATTATTTTCTCTTTTATGTTGAATAGCAAGTTTTACGGCCCGTAGAAAATCCGATACACGCGAATCCTCTAATGAAACCGCGAGTTGATGATTCCAAGGCATGAAAGAGTTGAATTCCAAAATTAAATGAGGATGATTTTTGAGCAGCACCTTCACTCTATCAGTGAGACATGTTATATCAATACTTTGATCATTGAAATCCTTGACAACTTTTGGAAAATCATGATAATTATTTTCTATTGCAAATTTTACTGCCTGGAGAAAACATATTCCATCCTCTGATGAAACTGTGATTTGATGTTGCATCGGCACGAAAGAGTTGAATTCCAAAATTAAATAGTAATGCCATTTAAACAAGGTCTTGAGTTTTGCTTTGACATCACTTATATGAATTGTTTTAGCACTGAAATCTGTTAGGACTTTTAAAAATTGATCATACTTTTCCATGTTGTAGTTCCGAAATGCAGCTTTTACTAAATTAAGATACCCTAATGTATCTTCGGTAACACCTGAGTTCTTCTTCATCATTAAGAAAATAATTGTATTCAGTTTAGTTCATTCAAATTCAATTCAAAACAAAGATAGAAAAATACATACCATTGATTTTGAAGTCTGATTTGCATAATTGAATAGCTGCTGCAGCACTGCTTCGCAATGAGGCATGAAAATCGCAGTTGGTATGGAGGAAGAAGAAAATAATGTTAATGAAAACTCAACCTTAAGGTTGTTACTTTTGAGCAACAGAGGAGGAAACCTATTTATCCCTTAGGTTAGAAAAGAAGTCGTATCGTATGGATTGAGCTGTTGTATGTTGGAGTAATTAACATTTGAGAATTTTTCCCGCCAACCCTTCTATTGGGCTGTTGTATGTTGGAGTAATTAACATTTGAGATTTTTTCCCGCCAACCCTTCTATTGGGCTGTTGTATGTTGGAGTAATTAACATTTGAGAATTTTTCCCGCCAACCCTTCTATTGGGCTGTTGTATGTTGGAGTAATTAACATTTGAGATTTTTTCCCGCCAACCCTTCTATTGGGCTGTTGTATGTTGGAGTAATTAACATTTGAGAATTTTTCCCGCCACCCCTTCTTTTATAACTATCACCTCCAATTTGTGATATTTCCAAAATACCTTTGAGATTATTTATTCAAAAATTTTATTTTTTTGAAAATAAAATTATTGTTGCCAAATTTATACAAAAAAATTGATTTCCGGTATTTCAAATCAAATTTCTAGTATCCATTTTTGACGTATATCGGGAATTCTTCGTATTTCACAAATTTTCAATATCAATTTATCTGATATTTCTAATTTTCTGGTGCGATTTATCGGAAATTTAAAAAATCCAGTATATTTTAAAAAAATTATCACATGTACCCCCAAATTTCCGATATAAAAGTAATACCAAAAATTTTGTATTTCTGATATATAGTGGAAATTTCGTTGAAATCTGAAATTTCAGGTATGTCAGATGAAGTGTATGCTGAATCGACAACTTCAACTTATTCTATGGATTCATGTACTGAGCTTACACGGTACTTAATCACTGATATGGTATGCTTACTTGACTTTTACACATTTTTTTTCTTTTCTAAATTGATGAAGTTAGCTAGCATTGACGCTTCATCCCATATTATAAGTGCATAATGCAAGATGAGAGATTTCATCTTGCGAAAGGATAGTAAGTTCGACAAGAATTTTCCTTTAACGGCCAAACCTTCACCAACCGTCGAAGGTTTATGCTCCTTTTGTTCGTTTAAGTCCTTCTAATACGAGGCCGATTGATTTCTTCAAAGGTCAGGGACTCTCTTCCATACAAGAGGGTTTCTTTGAAGTGAACATGTGATATGGGCAAAGCGCACAGCAGCAACAATGTTTGATATTCATCATCGATCTTTACATCAATATTTTCAAGATCAAGAACCAGCTTGTTGAACATATCAAACTACTCAGCCAACACTTTGTCTTCAATCATCTTGAATAAATACAGAGCTTGCTTCAGGTAAAGTCGATTCACCAACGATTTGGTCATGTAAAACTTTCAAGTTTCACCCATAACCATGTCGTCGTCGTCTTCGTTGATACTTGTCGGAGAACCTTATCACCAAGGCTCAACAAAATTGTGCTATGGACTTTCTCTATCATCGTTGTCTTCTCAGTTGCTGTTAACTCTTCATTCATGGTTGATTTTTCCTTCAGCGCTTCCAAACAACACTGGTGAACCAGTAGGACTTTCATCTTCAAGCGCCACAGACCAAAATCGTTCACATCGGTGAAATTTTCAATCTCATACTTTGTTAAAGGCGTCTTCTCTCCACGCTCACCGCACCAACTTGTTGTGAATTGGATGCCTTGTAAATAAAATATAAACTTGTTGCTTAATGATCAAGAAACAATTAGGGTAGGAAAAGGAATGAAGAACACCATGAACACAAAGATTGGTTATTAACTGATATTCTTTGATTTATCTTAAATTAAGATTACAAGTATACAAGAATAACAAATAACCTTCTCACCCTAAAATAGGATTTGCAGTATGCAATGATGAGAGACTAGTATCCAATTTATAATGAACCTAACATACTAAACTAATGGGCTTTTATCACAAATACCCATTACAAATTAACTTAGGGTACAAGCTAACTTAATCAATTGGCCATAACAATCATGCCTAATTCGATCTAACAATCCTAGCATTCTACGACACTACAAGTTAGAACACACTTTGAATACAGCTTGTAACACTTCGACAACAACATGTGAGCAACCTTCGATTGCATGCTAAACTCTATTGAACCGTCGAACCAAAATACTACCTTTAATCCAATAGAGTTCTAACCAATATCTCAGATTGATGTTGCACATAGTTGTTTAAGTTCTAACTAAAGGAATACATAACATAGAGTGAGTTGTCTTACCTCCAGGCAACAATATAGCAGTAATCCCACTTAAAGCAAGATTTAAAACAATTAAATCTTGTGACCTAAGCGTTGCAGACAAAGTTTTCCAAATGAACATTTTTCATGTGCCTCCATATGCAAGAAGTAAAAAGCTCTGAATCCAGAATTCACAATTTCATCGTAAATCGATCTCTGTTCAGCAGTCAAGCTCGATGTCAATGTCATGTGGATTACAGCCAAATTTTCCTCATCGTAGTTTAATTTGACATCCATCAAACTATTCTTAAATTGAGCCATTTCTGAATTTGAAGGTTGTGGCGTGGACTCAAAGTCATCAAGATATTTACCGTTTAATAAAAGCAATTTTTAGATCTCAGTCAAACATAGATTCTTCAATTCATCATCAGCAAGCTGAAGACCTACAACTGAATTTACATATTTCAACATATAGCAAATACAAAATAAAATATTTATCAAACATATATCTTAATACCTGGGTTGTTCAACAGCTTCCTTGCATCATACAAAATTCCATTGCACATGAGTTTCCGCGTTGCGTCCCAAACGACATAACGATATGTCATTGAATCCATAAACAATAACATAACAAACAATCTCCTCAGTATTGTTAATGTGTGAGTGATAGAATTTCAAAAGTTTTTAGAAGAGGTTGAAGTATGACATTGGAACTGTTAAATATTTTAACTGCAACATGTTTCCAAAAAAGTTGCTAAGTCTTTAATGGTACAACAAACTAATGATTGAATAATTAATGCAAAACAATTCTCAAGAATATTGAGGAATTGTTTTATTGGTTAAGTAATGTAAAACAAATTAATTATTGGATAGAAAATAATGTACAACCAAATTCACTCACTAATTAACAATTTTACACTTCACTTCTACTAACATTTACATAATGATTAAAACTAAGACTTAATATTTGTGTCTTTTGTCTATACACAACTGTCACAATTGTTGAATGTTTGACAATCATCCTCTAACCTAGAAAAGCATTGCAAAGATACATTAAGATACATATATCAATAAGTTAAGCATAAGTGGTATGATATTATTATTACATACCTTCAATGTCTTATCATTGCCTGGGAGTGGGGATGTGCTGTTTCACAGGGGAATTATTCTTTCCTCCAATAAATGTTTGAAAAACTGGTTATCAGGAAGAGAGGGGTGAAGAAAGACAAAGTTAATTCTATTTGGTTAGGGATTTCAAATTGAAGGTTTGAAGATATGTAGAATAGGTGAATATTTCTTGCAAAGATTCTTTGTACAATTTAGTTTAGGTTTCAGTTGGTTGGAAATTTCATCTTTCCCAAGTTGAACTCGTGGTCTTTTGTAAGCGGATTAGACTAATATAGAATATAGTTATAGATGCAAATTACAAATTATTATAATTGTTCTATCACACATATTACAACATAATGATTGGAAGATTGATTTCCTGCATTCATATTTCAATGAGCAGTACAAATAAAAGTTCCTATCTGTTTCAGTGAATTGTACATCCAAATGATGCAAGGGAACAATTTACTACATAACTAACGAATAATCAATTTGTATTTTAAATATAAAACACAAATCAAAAAAATAAAATTCTTTAGCAGCAAGACACCAATCAAAGAAATTGAAGTCTCCAACAGAACCTTGATCAGGAGTGGGAGTACCAAAATATAATTATTATAATCTGAAATAAAAACAGTTGCTTGTCATTCAGAAATTACAAGCTTTTTCAATTGAAGCCAAGCCAAAAAAGAAAAGAAGAAAAACATAAATACTCTTCACACCAGGTAACAATTATTCAACTAAAGAATAATCTACTTTGTATTTTACATTTCTAAAACACCAATCAAAGATATTGTAGTCTTTAAGAGAACCAGAATATGGGTATATTTTTGATGGTCGGCCATCATTCCAATCATACTTAATACATTGAGACAGACTACTAACTTCATACACATGGTTGCTCTCATACCCAAATCTCTTCGGGTTGCTCAATGCCCGACAGTTTCTCCAAGAAACATAAAATAATGCAATGTCACCCAAAGTTTTCATCTTAACATAAGTCATGTTTGACAAGTCTATCTTGTAAACTTCCCTCTTATAATTGCTGGATATTGAATGAAACACTAAAAGTTGGTCGTCACAATTAACCAATTGAAAGGAATCTGAGGGAAGTGTGGAGGGAATTTGTGAGGGATCTTTATTTGGAGTATTCTTGAGATTTAGAAATTTAATATTTCTGGAATTCAAGTTTAGTACCCCTATGTTGGCTTTGTCAGTGACAACATAGATTATATTATTCAAAACCACAAAGTCGACTACCACCTCGTTTGGTCTTAATGTTGAATAAGTAAACCAACCATGGCATCGAGATTGATAGACATACAAACGGCTAGAAACTTTGCATAAAACAACCAAGACATATTCCTCAGAGCATTTCTCAAAAGCAAGCAAGGCTTCGTACCTATAAGACTGAGGTTCAACTGTAAAGCTGGCATTGATTATCCCACTTTCTAGTGTAAATTGATTTAATAGTAGAAATGAATTATTCTTATGAGCCAAGATGAAATGTCCGCTGGAAACTCTAACATAGGCACAATCGGGGGGCTGGAAGCTACTCATCATCGGCAAATCATAAACTTTTTGATTGGGTACGCTAATAAAGGAATATGAGAGAGTAGAATTTCCAGTAATATGAACAAGCAATGGTTCTTGGGATAACAAGAAATTTGATTTATGAAAAATCCTCCAACTCTTGCAAACACCGGAAAATGAAAAGAGGTCGTCAAAATCTAGTTTTCTGCAAATGATATCAAGCGCACCCCAAGGAAGAAAATGACCAAGATGACCATTATCTTTTAATTTTTTCCCTTTGTATAAAAACAATGGTAAATGTTAGATAAAACAACAATATGATAGAAAAGAAGAGACAATAAGTTCGTACTAACCGGATGGCATTAAGGTGTTGAATTTCAAAATTAATTCGGGAAGATTTTTGAGAAGCTCCTCCACTCTTGCGGTGAGACAACTTATATCAATAGTTAGATACAGGAAATTGTTGAAAACTTTTCCATAATACTCAAAATTATTTTCTCTCACATATTGAATCATAAGTTTTAATGCACGAAGAAAAGATTCTTCCTCAGATGAAAGTGTGATCTGATGTTTCTTGGAGACGATAGAGTTGAATTCCAAAATAAAATCGGGATGAGTTTTGAGCAACACCTTTACTGTTGAAGTGAAAGAGCTTATATCAATAGTTTGATCCTTGTAATCCTTCAAAACTTTTAGAAAATCATCAAAATTATATTCTCCCTTATATCGAGTCGCATGGTGCAGTGCCTGAGGAAAATCTAATGCATCCTCTAATGAAAATAATGAGATTTGATGTATGATGGGCATCAAAGAGTTGAATTTAATAATTAAATGTCTCTGTCCTCTAAACAAGGACTTCAATTTTGTTTTGACATCATTTACATTAATTCTGTTAGCAATGAAATCTGTTAGGAGTTGTAAAAATTGATCATACTTTTCCATGTCGTCGTTATTTTGAAATGCATCTTTGACTGCATTCAGAAACTTTAATGTATCGTCGGTAGCACCTGAGTTCTTCATCATTAAGAAAGTAATTGTATTCATTTTAATTCATTCAAATTCAATTCAGAACAAAAATAGAAACATACATACCATTGATTTTGAAGCCTGATTTGCATTATTGAATAGATGCTGCAGCAGCACTGCTTCAGAATCAGGCATGGAAATGGCCGGTAGGAAAGCAGAACAAAATAATGTTAATGAAATCTCAACCTTAAGGTTATAGAAGAATTGAGCCGTATCGTATGGATTGGGCTGTTGTGTATTTTTTTTTCCGCCAGAAAGGGAATTAGCAGAGCATTATACCCATACTTAGGGGTGGCAAAGCGGGCGGCCCGCTCCGTTTAGGCCCGCCCGTTTAAGCCCGTCCAAAAGCGGTGCGGGACGGGGCGAGCCAACTTAGGCATCCGAGTTCAAAAGTCAAGTTTGTCCTGTTTACTAACGAGTTGGCGGGTTGACGGGCCGGCCCGTCAAATGTATATTTTTTTATTGTAAAATTTGATTTACTACATAATTTATTAAAAATTTTATTATTACCAAACAATCGAAAAAATATTTTTTTAACGAATAATAGGAACTCAACATGTGTTAGTCCAAATAATTCAAAAAATAAAATAAATAAAGACCAATTACAAACAAAAAAATAACAAAATAAACTCAGTCGCAATAAATAAAACATATCAAAATAAAAATTAAACGTTACATATCATCTTAATTCTACTTAAAAACTAACACTAAAGAATCATATTAAGATTTTACATAAGACAAACAATGATAACAATTACACTACATAAAACATTACAGTGCATAAAATAGTGCGTAAAATATCAATAATTGACTTTTTCAATGTTTACATCATGTAGACTCTTATATTAACTGATTCCTTAATAGTTAAATCATAAATTTGTCACACGTATATACTAATCAAATCCTTCTTTCCTTAAAATCAACATCTATTTCTAAAAGAAACATGTGAGCTAATGTATTGAAAACTTAACAATTCTGCATGTCATATGATTTTTCATTTATTTCAAGATTTACCAATCAACACATGTGTTAGAAAGTTATAAAAAGAACATTGAGCTTATAATTCAACTTGTCTGTATAATAATTTAAAATACAATTTAATCAACATAATTCTAAGAGAAGAAAATTATTTTTATGGTTAAAGTTGTTTTAATTCGGAGTAAAAAATAAAAATTTTAACGAAAAGCCCGCGGGCAAAATCCGCTCCGCTCCGCCTCGGCCCGCTTTTTTAAGCGGGTTAGGCCGAACAGGCCAACTTAAGATACCGATTCAAAAACCTCAGCCCAGCCCGCCAAAAATGGCGGGTCAAACGGGATGACCCGACAGACCCAACCCATTTTGTCACCCCTACCCATACCTTTCACCCTTAACTTATATCTATATATTTTATCATAATGCATCAAATATAAAAAAGTAAAAAAAATATTTATTTATTAAATAGTATTTGTAACACCCCGATTCTACCCCACGTATTTATTTAATTCAATATTAGAGTTTCCAAAAATTATTCATTAATAATCAACATAATCGGAATGTCACAATTCAACGTAAACAATTCATAAACATGTCATTCTCTCTTCAACAGATACATAGCATTACTCAATAGTTATCAACATAAACAATCCATTAACCAAGCAACGGAATTCAAATAGTCTTACAACGCAAAACATAGCATCTCATGATTATTCAACAACATTAGTTTCAACAAAAATAATAGAATAGAAACAACGCGCATTTTCCCCGAGTGCTACGTATCAGAGCAAATGACACTAAATCGGAACCACACCGGTAACGACTACTCCTCCTAATCACCTGCACGTTACCAATATAAAGGCAACGACGAAAACAAATAAAGGATGAGATATCAAACCATATAATTGAGATTATGATAAACAATATATAGTTCAAAATCATATAATATCACCATTTTGTAATCACACGACTAATCAACATTAATACACAACTATTCCATAACAGCATACAATCATTCACAACAACGTAATCCAATCATCAAAACAACATCATCATTAAGTATTATGACATGTGACTCAACTAATGCACATGCATGTGGTACCAATGAAGTAAAACTCCCAACGTAATCCCTTGCTAGTAATTTCGAGGCATCAAGGCGTAAGCCTTCAATGTAAACAACATTGCCCCCAACGGCTCAACGTATTTTGCCAACATAGGCCAATATAATATGCAATGTATGTATGCGATGAAATTAAATAGCATACAACAACAACAATAACAACGTAATTCACAACGTAACCGTCAACATTGGCCCTCAAGCCTCAACAACAACAATGTACGACAACAGCGAATTCACAAACGGAACTACCTGCAATTCATTCAAATCCTCACCTACATTATTTAAAAACATTATTATAGGCTAAATCATGATTCCAGCTTTCCAACAGTCCAAACGACATCAAAATCGGAGTTACGGTCGCAAAGATATGACCAAGACAGCCTTTCAGAATTATTTCTCTGTTTCTGTACAGTATGAGCCGATACAAAATCATATGTATCGATACATAACTCACTTGTATCGACACATACATCGTATGAGTCGACTCATACGTTATTCAAAATTCTGTTTTCTGATTTTCTTCAGTATGAGTCGATACATACATGCTTTGTATAGATGCATACCTTCATGAATTGCCTCGTGAGTCGATGCAAGGCCATTTGTATCGATGCAAGTTGTTTTCAAGTCTCTAGTTTTTAAAATTTATCCAGCTTGTATCAATACATACACACTTAGGCCGACTCATGCTGCGTACAAACACCCAAAAACCATATTTTCCAACTTTTTACGATTCAATTGATACGATTTTTAACCAGCGACAACAACACAACGTATAATAGTAATTTTTACGCTCTTTTCAATCAATCAACAGCAACACAACGTATAACAGCAGAATTGCACAATCTTTTCAATCAACAATAATAATATACATAGAATAACGATCATATATTTCAATTTGAGATTTTCTATGGTTAACCACATTGACATGACACAACCTAGCGAATCATACATCCCAAACTACCTATCGCCCATCATATCCCCAATTATAGAGCAAGAACCTCTCACCCTTACCATGGATTGAAGGTTGCTCTAAGAATTCTTGATCGTTCCAACTTTTCTCTCTCCCTGGCTCTCTGCAATCTCTACGTATCGTTTGTTCCCTTTCCCAAAAACCCTTGTTTTCTTCTTTTTTCTCTACTGATAGCCAAATTAATCTAATTTCTATTTATTTTTAATTAAATAATAATCCTTATAATTAGTCTTGGGCTTAAACTTTGTACCCCCAACAATGCTACTACTTTTACCACAACTTAAGCCCACTAACACCAACCTTATAACTATAACATCGTTTCTAGTATTATTCTACGACCAACCAACTTAATTCTCTGCAACAACCACATCAACTAATAATTCACAAATAAATTGCTAAATATTTAATTAAAGAAAATAATTAAATATTCGGGCGTTACAGTATTAGTTGGTAGTTGTGATGCAAAAAGTTTTATATTATAATTAATCTCTTTTATTTTAGTTATTTATTAAATAGTGAGTAGTTGTAATGTATTGATCGTGTAAAAGATTTTAGACTAACGGTGCATAGTAATTAATTTTTTTACACACATAAAATAATAAAATATTATTAATATTATTTGTGTTTAATTTTTATTTTCAAATGTGAAAATAAATAGCAATTACTTTTTATTTTAAATTAATGTAACCGATATTCACTTACAACTATTTTATTTTTTTTATTTTTTAAATATTTATAACAAATGAAGAATAAAATAGGCTGCACAAAATAAGTTTTTTATAGATCTCAACCCGTATAATGCACAAGTCTAATTTAGTATTTATAATTTGAATAAATAATTATTTGTAAATCAATAAAACCGTGGTTATGACAATTTTTTAAAAAGAATAATAATTGGAAAATTTTCAAACTGCTATTCAAAATAGAGAAATAAAAAAATATTACTAGTTGATTTAACTTTAATTTTGATATATATATATATATATATATATATATATATATATATATATATATATATATATATATATATATATATATATATATATATATATATATATATATATATAAACCAATTCAATTTAAAATTACACTATTAATAGCAAATATTATATGATTTTTAATTTTGGTGTGCATAAAACCCGATCTAACTTCAATAGTATAAGTTTACAAATTTTTAAGAAGTTTTTTTCCTCGGTTCTGCTATGGTTTGGTTTTTCTTCTCTATTGAGAAGCATAGATTGTTTTTCTATAGTCCAATTCTTGTTTCTTTGGTTCTATCTTCTGGTTTTACGTTTTCAGTACGGTTCGTCCGAGTATCGCAAATCTATCCATTAACGACGGCGAAGAAGAGAGGGCTTTTGTTTTGATACGGAAAAGAGGAGTATGAAGTTGCGGATCTTTGATTGTGTCTAATTAGGCGATTCCTGATAAGCATATCCATGTGAGATCCATGAGATCCATGATGAGTAGAGTTGCTGACATATGGAGATAGTGTAGCCATCAAGGAAGCGACGAACGGGTTGTTTCTGTTCCAATTTGAGCACAAACTTTATATCGTTGAAATATTAAAATAGATTTGTTAAAATATTAGGTTGTATTAAATTTAAATAAGTTTAATATCTAAATATAATCCAAGTTGTGTAGACCCAAACCCAAATAGGATGGTATATAAATAATCTTAGTCTATCTCATTATTTGTATAATTTCAATAATACAAATTCTTTTTTTATTTTATTATTCTCTCTTTCTCTCCTCACTAAAAGTGTATCACACAATAACAGATTAGTTTTCAGAGCTTCTGATTATTGTTCTTGATCAAGTTTTCAAGAATTTCACGTCAAAGATTGTGTTTTCAGGGCAAGTGAATCAACCGCTGCGAAGATGGCTAGTGATAAGGGTATTCTGAATTCTCTTCCATTGCTTTACGGCAAGAATTGGATTCGATGGAAAAAATAAATGATCCTTGTTTGGCTTCCATGAAACTCTAGAGGTAGTTACCAACGACGCTCATGCGTTGGTTGCAAATGCAACCGAAGCATAGAAAAAATCCCACAACGAAGTCAATAAGAAAGATTGCAAGGCTGCTTATTGCATTCAGACGACTATTGATGATGTTAATTTCGACATTGATGATGCTAATTTCGACATAATCTCTCATGCTGAAACGGTGAAGAAGGCATGGGATATTCTGGTGAATTATTATGAAGGAGGTGGAAAAGTCAAGGTTGTCAAGTTATAAACCTCGCATCGACGGTATGAATTATTGTCGATGGGAGAAGATGGAAAAGTTGCAGAATATGTGTCGAAGGTTCAGAAACTCGTTCATCTCATGAAGGGTTGTGGTGAAACCATAATTGATAAGATGATAGTTGAGAAGGTAATGAGAACGTTGATCTATCAATTTGATCATGTTGTCGAAGCTATTCAAGAATCTAACAAACTTGAAACCAGTAAAGTGGAAGATTTGATTGGTTTGTTGGAGGCGCATGAGATGAGAATTATCAAAAGGAAAGGAGTTCAAGACTCGATACATGCTCTACAAGCTCATTCATGAAAAAGGATGGTGGTTCCAACAAATTCAAAGGAAAATTCGACAAGACTCAAGGCAAGAAGCCTTGGTCAAATCTCCACAAGAATAAGGTCGAAGATAGACATTCTGAATCCTCGAAAAGGGGAGGAGGAAACTATCGAAAGGACAAAGAAGATAAAAAAAGGTGTACAATTCTATAATTGTGAAAAGTGGGGTCACGTAGCCAAAAATATTGGTAAAGAAAAGACAATGGGTTGACAAAAGGCAAGGACGAAGGAGCAAATCTTGCACGTCAAGATTCAAATGATTCTGAAGGTGGTATGGTGGTTATGGCTGCAGTTGCAGATAACCATGTTGAATCAAATATATGGTTCCTCGACTCAGGTTTCTTGAATCACATGACTAGTCGAAAGAAATGGTCAGCAGACTACAACGAGTTGAAGAAGAGCAAGGTAAAACTTGCTGATAATAGTTCGTTGCAAGCAGAAGGTACTAGCAACATAGTTTTTCAAATGAATAATTGAGGGAAAGGTATGATTAAAAATGTGTTTTATGTACCTGGAATGAAGTGCAACTTTCTAAGTGTTGGACAACTGGTCGAAAAAGGTATCTCAGTTGTTATGAAAGATTAAGCTTTGAAATTGTTCAACACCAAGAACAATTTGGTCTTAAAATCTCCTTTGTTGAAGAACGAGACATTTAAAATTATGATCTGTTCGACAGAAGTTCAATGCTTGAAAATTATTGTTGACCACAAAGATAGTTGGTTGTGGCATTTGAGTTTTAGACATTTGAATTTCCGATCACTTAATCAACTGATTACTCAAGATATGGTTACTGGAATTTCAAGTCTTGAGATTCGTGACAAACTTTGTGAAGGTTGTTTAGACGGAAAGCAATCTAGAAATTCTTTCGTTTCGACTATGTCAATGAGATCATCATGCATTCTTGAAGTGGTAGATTCAGATGTATGTAGGGATGCTCGCGGAGAATTTTTCACATAATCAATCCATATCCAATTTGTTATCATAACAATACTATATAAAGGGTTATATTTTTACTTAACCGATTCTAAAACCGGTTTATCTATAACCAAATTTTGTAGCCAGTTATATATTTCATAATTGATTTTAAAATTTATGACTAATTTTTAATTTATACCGATTTCAACCATAAAAATAAATTTACATTGATTTTAAAATTCTTTCTTTAATATTAGTTTTAAATTTGTATTTTTCTTAAAAGATTTTAATGTAGTCTTTGACATTTTGGCATGTTTAAGGATTAAAAAAAGTTTATACAAGTCACTAAGAAAAATTATGATAAGTAGATAAATTATAAAAAAATTATAAGTAGATCAAGACAATAAAAAATTATAAAAAATTAAAAACTATTTTATACTCCCATCAACAACAAGATGAGTTGGAATGATAAGTAGATAAATTGAAATCTTCTAATAGAATATCATTTATGAAAAAATTATACTCCCATCTCCGTTTTCATAGATCCCCGCGAGTCCCCACGGTTCCTCATAATTTTTGCGGATATCTATAAATATAAATTTTTATTTATTATTTTTAACTAAGTTAATATAAAAAATTCAAAAACTAACGACAATAATTTAGTAAACTAATCATCTACGGTAAATATATTGTTTTGACAATATTTAATCTTGAGATTCATGAGCATAAAATTTTCAAGCTTAAAAAAAAAGAAAATAGTCATTTAGATCTCTCTCTTTTACTAACAAGCTATTTGAAATGATAAATAAACCTACATAGAAATGTTAAACTATATATTAATTAACGATATTATGAAATTCTAATGTGCGGCGGGGACTCCACAGGGCGGGGATATGCTCATCATCCCTATCCCCAAAGTGCTTTGAGAAAACTTTATTCCCCATCCCTATTATAACATTAGCATATTGGGCCTTTAATCTTTCCTATGGGTCTTAGGTTTATGTTAGTCCAAGCCCATTAGGCTATATATATATATTGATTGTACCTGACCAGAAGGTGTCTTGGCCCAATCTGCAACGGCGGTCCAAAGTGAAAGAGAAGGGGGTACCTGCAAGGCACTCCGATGCCAAAGTAAGAATAGGCAGAGAGAGAGCAAGCAAGTGAGAAAGAGTAAAGAATGAGATACCTGACCCTCTCAAGTGAGAGGGTATTTATAGCCCCCAGCGCTGGGCCAAGATCCGATTAGTGGGCAGAAGTCCAAGCCCACTAGCGGATTGCTAGGGCTTGCGTGTGCAGGGAGGCCAGCACGTGGCCTCCTCCCTAGATTGTCGCCCGGGAAATCCGGGTTTGTTGCGAAGTTCCTGGGAGACTAGACGGTTAAGGAAACCTAGTCAACAGGGTCCGTTAATATCGGGGGGCACGTGGCAGCCAAGGATAACTGAGATCCGTTGGGTCGGCCGCGTGCCCCCGCATGGACGTGTCCCCGTGTGAACATTCCCAAGTGCTCTTCAAGGGCAATTGGGCCTGGGATCTGTTGGGTCGGCCACGTGCCCTCGTGAGACGTTCACCGCCTCCGGGGCAATTGGGCTGGGATCATTGGTCGGCCACGTGCCCGCGTGGACATTCCGATGCTTCCCAAGGGTAATGGGCCTAGAATCTTGTTGGGCCTAGGCGTGGCTCCGACAGAGCCCCCAAGTCTTTGCTCTAGTAGAGTAATGACTTTGAACCGGCATGCCCTCGACAAGACTCAACGACACTGTAAGCGACGGGGAATCGGTGGACGCCGTGCCTGGGACGCGAATGTTTCCTACCCGGGACGTCCGCTGGAAGTCGGGGCACTAAGCCATGACACCGCAGCGGCCCTAGACTGCCATAAAAAAGGGCTTTTAGGGCTTCATTTGTTTACTCTCCTCGATTTTTCCAACCTAAGAAACTCTTGAACGAATGTTCCGCAACTTCCTACTCAACTCTCAACATGTCTTCGACTTCAAAAGGTAAACATCCCTAATTCTTTGACAATCTCCTTTCAATTCATGTTTTAGGATGAGTTTAGGCCGAATTTAGGTTTACTTTGTATGAATATCGCGGGAGGAGATTGAATATCGCGGGAGCTTCGTGCCTTTAGCGGGAGAGAGTTGACTACTGGGGAGAGAGTTGAATCTGGGAGATTCTTGCACATAGCGGGAGAGAGTTGAATCTCGGGGAGAGTTGATTTCCATGGGCGGAATTAGGATGAGACGGGCAAGAGTTGAGTCACACGGGGACTTGAATGCCACGACCAAAAGCGTGAATCTCGCGGGAGATTCTGCACCACGGGAATTTTAAGGATCAATGTTGAAGGGAGTTGCCGAGAGGTCTTTGAGAGAAACATGACGCCTGCTGCTACAGTATGTCCGGCCCCTCGCCGTGTCACTTGAGTCGTGGTGGAGGGGTGGATTTGACGTCCTCGAATTCACTTTTCTTTCCCGCCAGTGCCGGGATCAAATGTGGGCGACGAGGGGACAGCGGTCTTCGCCGAGTGAGGTGGCGCCGACCTCTCCGGTCGCGCCAACCAAGGGATTTTGCCTCCGACTTCTCCACCGACTCGCCTAACACGCTTAACGAGATCAAGATCTAGATGAAGGGATCGAGGGTCTCGGGTCGTGCAAATACAGGCCGGACGGAGGATCATTCGTCATTTACTTCGACGAGATTTCCTATGAGTTTGCCTTGAGGCGGGCTTCGGATGCCCTTCATCGGTTTTCGACCGGGTTCACGTGGTGAACCTTGCTCCTTCTCAACTCCATCCGAATGCTCGCCTTCATGCGGGCATTCGAGATCGTGTGCCGCTTGACATAGGGGCCACTCTTCCCTCTTCTTCCGCATTTTCATCCGCAGAGGCGTATGGTCAGACAAATGTGCCAGGTCTCGTTCAAGCCCGGCAAACTTTTCAGCCGATCTCGGATTCTTCGACTTTAAAAACGGTTCTACGTGATAAAGCCCGTCACCGAGAGGCGAGAATACTTTGTTCGGCGGCGGTGGTGATCAATGAGGACAGGAGGTGGAGAAGATATGGGCAAGTTTCCTTGAATGGGATAGGGGCACTATGAGCGAGCCCTGACTTCTATTCCGTGAGGCCCGAGAAAATGAGCAGGACGACCAACTCTTACCAACGGTTGGAGAATTTTGTAAAGAGCTTTAGGCCGGTGTATGTGTCGATCGAGGGAAATGCTCCTCGACCCCAACGGGAAATCGAGATAGCCCGCGATACATTCATACCAAGGCCCTCCTCGAGTGCGAGTCCGACGAGGATGCGCTGAGGCTCCAGGTATGCGTGTGGAAGTGCATAGGAATTGCCGTATTTTTGGCGTACTAACGTTTTCTTCGCTTGTTTTGCGATAAAATGGCGGCCATGGAGGAGCGTATCAAGCTGCACCAAAGGGTGGTCGCTTGCAGGACCGGTGGGAACTCAAGAATGCTCGTGAAAGTACCCTGGTGGTGAGCACTCCTTCCCGCTTCCTCCCGGATCAACCGCTCAAGAGGCGAAGGAGGGCGCACCGAGCCAGGTGCCTCCATCTCGCTGGGACGCCTGTGTTGCCCCCGCATGCCCAGGCAACTTTTGATGGCGACCTCCGTGTAAAGAAAGCGAGAAGGACCGATCCCAAGCTCGACCCGAGGGAGAAGGTATGGCCGCTGACGTGTCCGCGGTGATTCGGATGCTGGAGACCTCGTTGACGCTCAACGACGAGGTGGCCAACTGCCTCTATCCGGCTAATGACCGCCCCGAGCTCGAGCAAGGAACAGAAGGAATTGCTAAAGCTCAAAGGCGGATGCCCAATGCCATGGCCGACGAGCTCAAGGGATGAAGGACAAGTATGAGCCCTTGTGGAGGAGAAGAAAGGCCGAGCTAAAATTGCAAGGAACAGTGGCTCCGCGAGGATGAAACGGCCGAGAGCGGGGCTTCTCACCGAGCCGATTGATGGGATAAGGACCCTCGAAGAGGATGCCATGTCCTTCGCCGAGCGGCAAGACAACAGTGCTTGTGAACCCCGGGTGGAGCCGGTGACCTCGGATCGCCCATGGCATCGCGTGGTGGACGGGAGATCGTGGCTCCGAGGAGTGATTTTGTTCGATCCGTTGCGAGCACATTATTCCGGCCTGCGTGCCCTGTGTTTAGTATTCGCGGGCATGTGCCCGTATTTTTGGATCATTGTAATTTGGGTCTTGTGCCTGAATATTTAGCCTCCTCGCGGCCATTATAAATGTTTTGTTTAGTTTATACTTGCGTGATTGTGTTTGTATGATGTGCTCGACCTTATGATATGATTGCTCGATGTTGTTTTCCGGCTTGCGTGCTGTGTTTTGGGCTGAGGCCCTTGGCGAGATGTGATCGCGATAAGATTACATCCTCGGGCGTGACCGTCTGTCATGAGCCGGACATCCCGCCCGAGGTGCGAGAAAACCGGAGCTCGGTCGAGTGTTCCGCATCGAACGGGTTCCTACCACCGTAGTCGAGTAGGTCCACGTATGTAAGTGGCTTGTTACGACGAGCACCATTCCGCGACCCAAGGTGAGCTATATCTCCGAGGAGGATTTGATGGCCACAAGGCGTTGAGGATGTGGTCGTTGTGTCACCGTAGTATTGTTTGAGCTTTGTGGCGTCCAAGGTCGAGGAGTTGCACTCCATTTAGGTTTTCGAGGTAGTAGCGCGTCGCCTTTCCTGACGCGATATGGCCCTTCCCAATTGGCGCCAACTTTCCTTCCCGAGATTCCTTTTGGTTTCGGCGGAGGACTAAGCCGACTCCGGCCCGATGACCTTCGGTCGTGGCGCAGGTGATCTGTTTCAAACGGGCTTCGCACCGCAAAATCTCCGACCGATCTAGCTCCTCGCAACGCCGCTCGCTTCTTCCTCAAGGGAAATACGCCGACGGCTCTCGATCTCGTGTATGACCGCCTGTGTAGGTTAACCGAAACGGGATTCGCCGTGGTCGAATGGGCGTTGTCCGAAGCCCATAGTATGCGTTCTTCCACCCACCGCTTGGCTTCCCGAGTCTCACTGAGCTGCGTAGCAAGACTGCTCGCGGCTTCGCTGCTGGTCCGGGGATGCTCGGCGATGTGAAGTGGTGCTTGGTGCCCACCGTGCTACGGTTCGGAAGTTCGATCGGTGAACGGCCCATTGTCCGTGAGGGCCATGGAATCTGACGCTCGAGGACAACGTAAGAGCATGCGCGGCGTTTGGTGGCGGCGGCTCTAACTTGTCAGCGGGTAACTCCCCGCGTGTGAGATAGTTGAACACGGGGGTCATCCAGCAGTCTGCATCACCGATCGCATTGATGTCGGCTGTCGCGACTTTTAATGCTCGGTTGGGTGAGTGTTTCTTGTATTACGGACCGTTCCTCCTTTCTTCTTTGTGCTCGCGAGTTTGGACAAGATATCCGCCGGTGTTACGCTCATGGGACGTGTCGAATCTACTCGAAGCCCTTGAGTTTTTCCTTCACAAGGTGAAGGTATTCGATGAGGTTGTCGTTTTTAGCTTGGTAGTCTCCAAGTACTTGCGATGCGACGAGTTGGGAGTCGGTGAATATTTGGATGTCTCGGGCGCCTATGTCCTCGCCGTCGTATTCCGCGACGGCGCCATATTCGCCGATTGTTGGATGTCGAATGCCGAGTCAACGAGTGCTCGATGACGATGCCTTATTCGTTGGGAGGACGCCGCACCGCTCCCGTCGAACTCGAGGCTCCGTCGACGTCAGTCTAGCGGTCGCCGCTGGGGCTGCTCGTGGCGGTCATCTCGGCGACGGTCGGCGGCGCCGCGCTTCAAGGCTTTCCGTCCCTCACCGAATGTCGAACTCGAAGTTCGAGGGACCACTCGGATCGTCCGCCATGTCCGGACGAGGAGCTGTTTTATGGGCTGCTCTGTGCGCACGACGATGACGTGGGCGAGGAAATAGTATCGCAATCTCCTCGCAGTGATGACGAGGGCGAGTGCGACCTTTTCGATTTGCTGATACCTGGTCTCGGGCCCTTGGAGGGCTTTGCTTGTGAAGTAGACGGGTTTTTGCCCGTCTTGGGTCTCGATGAGGAGCGCTTCTCGCTTCGTTGGACACGGCTGAAATGTATACAAGGTTTCCCCGTGTTGTGGTCGTGACAGAACCGGTGGTTGCGAAAGTGCCCGCTTGAGGTGTAGGAGAGCTTGCTCGCACTCTTCGTTCCATTCGAAGGTCGGCCCTTTCCTCAGCAACTTAAAAAAGGGAAGGGCGTGTTGTGCCGACCTTGCTACGAATCGGGACAACGAGGTTAGCATGCCGTTCAGGATTTGGATGGACTTCTTGGACCTGGGTGTGGGCAACTCGGAGAATGCCCGACATTTGTCGGGGTTGGCCTCAATTCCCGTTATTAGGTAGAAGCGGGAACTTGCGGCCTTGACTCGAACGTGCACTTCTCCGGGTTGAAGCGCATTCTGTGCTTCCGAGCCCGGTCGAAGACTTTCTTCAGACGTGAGGCGTGGTCGTCCTCGGCTTGGGATTTCACGATCATGTCGTCCATGTATACCTCGAGCATATCGCCGATTTCGTTTTGGAATACCTTGTTCATCATTCGCTGGTAGGTTGCTCCGTTCTTGATCAAGGGCATTACGTTGTAGTAATAGTTTCCGACTGTCATGAAGGCCGTGCGGTCCCGCGGCCATGTCCATTGGGATCGGGTTGTAACACGAGTAAGCATCTAAAAAAGAAAGGTTTATAGCCGGTCGAGTTGTCGACCAGTCTATCGATGTTAGGCAAAGGAAAAGCATCTTTGGGACATGCCCGGTTAAGATCAGTATAGTCAACGCACATACGCCATTTTCCATTAGATTTTTTAACAAGTACAACGTTTGACAACCAAGTTGAATACTTGGCCTCGGAAATAAAATTTGCCTCTAGGAGGTCTTTACGACTTTTCACCTCCGCTTTGGGACCGCCACGCCTCGTTGTACTATGGCCCTAGCGGCTGGATCTATGGCGAGCTGATGGCAGGCGACCTCAGGGTCGAGTCCGGGCATTTCCGCTGCGCTCCATGCGAAGAGATCCGCATTCTCCCGAAGGCAAGCTCTAAGTTGTTTCTTTGCTAGGTCGGGGAGATCGGCGCCGATCTTGACGCTTGTGGGGTCTTCTTCGAGGGGACGAGCTCGAACTCGCCGTCTGGAATTGGGCGGAGCGGATCTGTGTCCCCTGCTTGTCCGTCGACTTCGTCCTTTGCAAATCTGGTGTCGAGGTCCACCGAGCTGACGTTGGGACTCTGATCCTCTGCGGTTTTGGGAAGCTCGACTTGGGCGTTGTCCGGCCCTTCCTTCTTCTGGGCCGGGCCCTTTGGTCGACTGTGGTTTGACCTCGGCAGGCGTTGTGGCACCTCCTCGCGGCTTTGATGTCCCCAGATAGTAGCGACGTCCCGTCAGTGTAGAACTTGAGCTTGGATGGACGGTCGGGAACTAAGTTACGCCGTTGTTCTGCCCAAAATGGCGTTGTAGAGAGAGTGGCAGTCGATCACCAGGAAGCGGACTTTGACTTGTCGGGAAGCGACGTCCTCGCCGAAGGTGACGAGGAGCTCGACGTATCCCCAAGGTCGTGATGTGGAGCCGTTGAACCCCTGAAGGTCAGAGCCCACGTACGGCGATAAGTGAGATTCATCGAGCTGGAGCGTTCTGAACAAGTGAGTGTACATGACGTCGACCGAGCTGCCCTCGTCGACCAGTATTCGGTGGACTTCGAAGTTGGCCATCCTTGCCTTGATGAGGAGGGGGATGTGGGAGTTTGGTGCTCCGCCGGGGAGTTCTTCCAGGTAGAAGGTAATCGGCTCAGATTTTCCGCGGAACTGTTCGAGTGAGACCTCGTTGACTGGGGCTTTGTCGATCAGTTCGTCGAATTTTCTCTTGGCCGAGTTAATTGACAGCTGGGTGTCGCCGCCGCCGGAGATGACCATGGCCGAGGGGAATTCTTCCCAAGGGCTGTGAGTAAAAACGGGGCTCTGAAAGTCCTCGGGCCTAGTCACCGAGTAGGCTATCTGGTAGGGGCCAGAGTCCCCTTGTGGTCGGCCTTCGTCCTCGGTTTCTTTGACAGCTCGGGCATTTCTTCCTTCTTCGGGTTTTTTGTACTGCCCTAGTCTTCCGCCTTTGATCAGTGTCTCAATCGCGTCTTTGAGGTGGACGCAATCTTCAGTCAAATGGCCGTGGCTTCGGTGATACTGGCAGTACTTTGTTTTGTCGCCAGCTTAGGTGGGTTTCGCGCCGACCTCCATCTCTGAACTCGGTTGCCGAGCACTCGGCTAGGATTCGCTCGCGGGAAGCGGTTAGCGGAGTGTAGTCGGTGAAGCGTCCAACTGGACCTCGCTGCTCGCGTGTTTCCCCGCTGTCTCGCGCCGCTTCGTCGGGCCGGGACGACCGCCTCGTGCGGTTATCTTGGTGTCTGGTGGAGTTGCCCGAGCCACGACTCCTCGAATCCCTGGCGCGGTTGGCGGCTTCCTTCTCCTCGTACGTGATATAAGCGCGGGCTTTATCGAGGAGAGCATCGAAAGTGGCTGGGGGCTCGATGCCGACGGCTTTCCTGAAATCTGTGCCGGGGAGGAGCCCCCTCTCTAATAGGTACCGCTTCATCTCGTCCTCACAGGGACTTGGATGGCTTCCTTGAAGCGGTCAATGTACTCCCGAGACTTTCGTCGCTTTCAATGATGGCCTCGAGGGAGGCCTCTGGATGCGGAGGTGTGAAAGTGCTCGTGAATCGGGCCTGAGCTCCTCCACGAGTGTATGGACCCCGGCAAGCTCTTATACCAATCCATTCTTGTCTTCCGAGGGTTGTGGGGAACACCGCATTTGATTGGTCCTCCAACGTTGAGGTATTGGAGCATAGCTTGAAACCGCGATGTGGTCGATAGGGTCGCCCACCCGTCGTATGTGGCGAGTGGGCGGTTTCTCCATTCCCGAGGAATTGGGGCATTCATGATCTTTGTCGGACAGGGATCGGGGTCGCCTCGCTCCGGTGGGGAGAGCGAGAATGACGTTGAGTTCGCGAGTGGCCGCCTTTGACCTTTCTCGATCCGCTTTTCGCCATGTCGGGAGGCGATCAAGTCGTTCCTTGGCTGTTCTTGGTCTTGCCGCCGGGCGCGGTCCCTACCGGGCGGCGGTCGGGAGAATCATCTCTTTTCTCCGGGGAGTTTGGGAGCGATGTCGGCGGGCGATGGCGACCACGAGTCTGTCGCCGACGCCTCCGCGGTGATCGACGAAGCTTCGAGAACGGAGACGCTCCCCGGTGAAGAGCAGAGGTTGGTATTGTTGATGGTCGCAAGAGCCTTGACCGTAGGATCGCGTCGGGGTGGTTGCACTTTGAATATGCAGTTCCGCCGCCGACGGTGATCTCGATTGCCTGCCCCTCAGGACCCGGTGGAGGAGGCGGTTGCCCATCTCGAGGATCTCCGCTGGGAAGACGGTGTGCTGCTCGGCCCGATCCTCAAGAAAGGGATTTTGTCCGTCGTTTGCGTGTTGGCCATGACAAAAGGAGTTTCTTGGTTTGCTTTGGTCAATCGAATGGAGACGGAAGCAAGGTTCCCACGACGCGCCACCGATCGCACCGGAAGGTGTCTTGGCCCAACTGCAACGGCGGTCCAAAGTGAAAGAGAAGGGGGTACTGCAAGGCACTCCGATGCCAAAGTAAGAATAGGCGAGAGAGAGCAAGTGAGAAGAGTAAAGAATGAGATACCGACCTCTCGTGAGAGGGTATTTATAGCCCCCCGGCCAAGATCCGATTAGTGGGCGAAGTCCAAGCCCACTAGCGGATTGCTAGGGTTGCACGGTGGAGGCCAAGACGTGGCCTCCTCCCTAGATTGTCGCCCGGAACCGGTTTGTTGCGGTTCACGGAGACTAGACGGTTAAGGAAACCTAGTCAGGGTCCGTTAATATCGGGGCACGTGGCGCCAAGGATAACTGAGATCCGTTGGGTCGGCCGCGTGCCCCCGCATGGACGTGTCCCCGTGTGAACATTCCCAAGTGCTCTTCAAGGGCAATTGGGCCTGGGATCTGTTGGGTCGGCCACGTGCCCCTCGTAGACGTTCCCAACCGCTCCAGGCAATGGGCTGGATCTTGGTCGGCCACGTGCCCCGCGTGGACATTCTCAGATGCTTCCCAAGGGTAATTGGGCCTAGAATCTTGTTGGGCCTAGAGCGTGGGCCAGTCCAGAACATATATATATATATATATATATTATCTTCTCTTCCTTTTGAATATATGAAACGCGGGAATTCCTTTTCTTTTTCTTCTCCAAGATGGATGTACCATCTGTAATATGGTATTAGAGTCTGGTTCCTTCAAATTTAGAAGACTCGTTGGCCAACTCATTTATCTCCTCAACACCTGCCCCGATATCTCTTACTTTGTTCAACAAGTAAGCCAATACATGAGTGCACTCACCGATGTTCAGTACAATGCTGCCATTCGCATCCTCTGCTACATTAAATCTTCACCAGCTCAAGGACTCTTCTTCCTAAGCAACTGCAACCTTCAACTCAAAGCCTTTGCAGACTCAGAATGGGCCATATGCCTAGAAACACGAAAATCTGTCACCGGCTACTGTATTTATATGGGTGACTCTCTCATCTCTGGAAATCGAAGAAACAACCAATTGTCTCTAGAAGCTCCATTGAAGTAGAGTATCGCTCAATGGTTGCAACCGTCTATGAAATCCAATGGCTCACCAACCTCTTACAGGAACTTCACATCCCTTTCAAACAACCGACACTGTTATACTGCGACAATGCTTCTGCTGTCCATATTGCCAACAACTCTTTATTTCACGAACGCACGAAGCACATCGAACTCGACTGCCACATCGTACGTGAGAAGCTACAACAACACTTATTCCAGTTACTACATGTCTCCTCATCTCAACAACTAGCAGACTTACTCACAAAACCGTAAGATACCTCTTTGTTTTGCTCTAATATGTGTAAGCTTGGTCTAATATCCATCTACCCTCAAGTTTATGAGGGGTATTAGAGCATTAGCATATTGGGTCTTTAATCTTTCCTATGGGCCTTAGGTTTATGTTAGTCCAAGCCCATTAGGCTATATATATTGTATCTTATCTTCCTTTTGAATATATGAAACGCGGGAATTCCTTTTCTTTTTCTTCTCCAAGATGGATGTACCATCTGTAATAATCCTCGTCCCCGCAGAAGGAAAATTATCCATCTTTAGAGCCTCAAACAGAGAATCCCCGCACAATTCTCCACTAACAAATGTAAATTAATATTCCTAGACTTCGCCATTCACCAAGTGACCGAAATCATCAAGCTCGTAATCAACAAAAGATCAAATCATAAGTATTGTATATATTTAAATAACTCATTATTGTGATATATTGTATAGATTGACATGAAAATAGAATAAGATTTGTTTTGAAATTTTTATTACTAACTTTTATTTTAGAACAATTTTTCTTTGTCATGTTAATGTATAAAAACTTCTGAGACATAATTATTCTTTATAATAATATTTTTATTATAATATAAAGTAATATTATATAATTTGTTAAAATTATTCAATATTCTTAAACACTTATAAATTGAGTTTAAAAATAATTATTTTTTTAATAGATTTTAACTATATAAATGTACGAGTTTTTAACTAAATTTTTAGTTGAGTTTATTTTTAATAATTTTTGTATTATAATAATATTTTTATCAAATAATTTTAGATATTAATGAAATTATTCTTGCGGACACACGAGTTTTTTTATTAGTTTTCAATGTAATTTATAGTGTATGTAGTTCATAAAAAGTTGATTTCTTAAAAGTAGTATTTTTTAAAGTAAAAATAATTTCACTACAAATAAATGCCTGAATACATTGAAGCCAAAGTAAAAGCAAGATTGAATTATGGCTCAAAATATAATTAACTACAGCAAACATATTATTCGGACAATTTCAATGAAATGGTTGTCGTAATAAATAGTATTTTTTTAAAATTAATTGAACCATTAATTTTATAAAATATTAGTTAGTTTATCAATTATAAGTCACAAATATCAACTATAAACTGGTGTATATTAACAGTTATCAATTATAAATTATAAACTATCAACTAATTTATCAATCAACTACTATTTTACTAAACAGAACTTTAATGTAAATAAACTATTAATATTTTTAATTAATATTTTATTTTGAAAAAATTTATTGTTTTGTCATCATTAAAATTTATGGATACCTTGTTTTATTTTTAAAACTAAATATTTTATTAATTAAAAATAATTTATATAAATGTTTTAAATATCAAATATATATATATATATATATATATATATATATATATATATATATATATATATATATATATATATATATATATATATATATATATATATATATATATATATATATATATATATGGTTGAATTAAAGTATAGTTAAAATCACATAATTTTTAAAGAAGATTTATATTGAAAATAGTTTTATAAAAAATTATTTAAAATAAATTTAAGTTTTGTTTTAGATTTAGCCAAATAGTTCCGATCCACAGAGTAAATTGACTAATCTAATTTTGTGTTTAAGAGGGACGACTCGCTAGCTAAGCCTTATTTCCATGAAGAGTCGAACTTGAGTAGTACCCAAATAGTTTGTCAAATAAATTTAAGTTTAAGTGTCTTTTATAATATTCATATTAAAATAATTATAATAAACTTTAATTATAAAAATTTGAAGAAAAATTATTTAAATTAACTTTTTATTTAAAGTTTTTTAAACAAAAATATATTTTACTGTACAAATCATTATAAAAACAAAAAATAAATATCATTAATTATTGGAAAAGAAATAAATTACTTATAAGATATGACAAATCATCATATATATATAAACCTATTATTGAACTTTGTAGATACAAATTTAAGTTAAAAAATAAAAAATATCATTGATTTTCAATGAAAAAATATGAGAGGAGGACTAAAATTGTTTGAATTTAAAATAGGGGGACTAATTTCGTGCATCAGACAAAATAGGGGGACCAAAACCGTAAATAGTTTTGGCTCCCTATTTTAGATTTAAAAAATTTTGGTTCCCCTACTTTAGATTTAAACGAAAAATTATTTGTAAAATATGACAAATCATCGTATATAATCCTATTATTGAACTTTGTAGATACAAATATAAGTTAAAAAACAAAATAGCTTAATTATAGTTTAGTCCCCCTGTTTTCTCATATTCACGAAATTGGTCCTTTTATTTTTAATTTAAATAATTTTGGTCCTTCTATTTTAGATTTAAATTGTTTTGGTCCTCCTCTCATACTTTTGCACTTAAAATTAACGATATTTTTACTTTTTAACGATAAATTATTTGTAAAATATGACAAATCAATCATCGTATATAAACTTATTATTGAACTTTCTATATACAAATATAAGTTAAAAACAAAAAGGCTTAATTATTGTTTTGGCTCCCTATTTTTTCTAATTAACAAAATTGGTCCCTCTATTTTAAATTTAAACAGTTTTAGTCTCCCTACTTTAGATTTAAACAGTTTTGGTCCTCTCATACTTTTTCACTTAAAATTAACGACGTTTTCACTTTTTAAACGACAAATTATTTATAAAATATGACAAATCATCGTATATAAACCTATTATTGAGCTTTATAGATACAAATATAAGTTTAAAAAAAAAGGCTTAATTATAGTTCTGGTCTCCCTATTTTTTCTAATTCACAAAATTGGTCCCCGTGTTTTAAATTTAAACAGTTTTGATCCCCTAATTTAGATTTAAATAGTTTTGGTCCCCCTCTCATACCTTTGCACTTAAAATTAACGATGCTTTTACTTTATAAACGATAAGTTATTTATAAAATATGACAAACTATCGTATATAAACCTATTATTGAACTTTGTACATACAAATATAAGTTAAAAAATAAAAAATATCATCGATTTTCTATGAAAAATATTAGAGGGGACTAAAATTGTTGGAATTTATAATAGGGAGACCAAAATTGTTTGAATTTAAAATAGGGAGACAGATTTCATGAATCAGACAAAATAGAGGGATCAAAACTGTAATTTAACCTTCTTTTTAAATGTCGTTTTCAAAATTACCTTAATTATTTACTAGTATTATATAGAGAGAGAAAGTCAAATTAATTAATGAATAGTTAAAATTATTATAGGTAAAATGAAAGTTATTGTTTAAAAAATAATACTCCTATCTGACAAAATAATGACAATTAAAAAGAAACGAATAAGTTTATATACGATGATTTGTCATATTTTACAAATAGATTTATCCCAAATTAAACACAATTACCACAAATTATATAGCTTGGGAAAAATTTAGATACTCACATATGTGGCAATCAGAAACACAAGAAACTTAACTTTCAAACTTGCAATTTATCCCAAATTAAACACAATTACCACAAATTTATTAAGGAAAAAAATGTTCAAATCATGCTCAGCATCACAAACCAACAAGAAGAAACGAAAGAAGTCGACAGATGTACCAACTCGTGAGGATTTCGGCGGAGATAGTTGCTCTGATGCGTTTTCGATTCAAAGTTCTCTTGAGGGTTTAAGTGAAAGAGCCTTAAGGTGAAGGTTTATTGAGTGATGTGTGTTAATGAGGAGATTTAACAGTGTTTCGTTGTGTTCCCCTTATCAAGGATGTCGAAGGAGACGTCAGAGAGGCGGCACAATGTTTTTTCATTTTTTTCTTTCGGTCTTTCCCATTTTCATTCCACTATATTTTTCTTTTATTTTTTATTTTTTTTTGCTTTTTGTATATTAACCACATGAATGCCAAAAAAATATTGAGCCTGAGTCTGGGCATGTGACCTTGGTCGGGCCTAAGAACAGCCCTGGGCAGAACGAAGTGGAGTTTACAAGATTAGTAAACCAACATCTCTAAGTCAATTTATGAAATTTTAATAATAACATAATGTATGGGTAAAAACATATCATACATGTCTTCTCACCATTGCCTATCAAGGATTTCATCTCATCAACTACTATCATCATATCATAAACTATATTTTATTTCCTTCTCTCTCATCAAATTTCAAACACCATAAATTTAACTTTCTAATCTCACATGCCATTGTCTCCCCATTTATCATCATTGAACCTTCAACCACCACAAATCCATATTTTCCTACATCGTCTTTACAAAGAACCATAACCACAATCATTAATCAATCAACTACCACTAGAAATAACCAACAACACATGATAAACCCTTATTTCAAACATCTCAATGACAATCTGGGACTCGCCATCATTTTCCCACCCTCATCTATCACTCTTGGAGCATATCCATTCTTGTAGCCATGCGATCCAAAAATAAATTAGGGTTCCTTTCTCGAATGGGATCATTAAAACATTGTTGTCATGACGTGGATTACCAATTCAATCAAAGGTGACATCACTTAAGTTTCCTTTTGATGGGAACTGCTCACAGAATCGGGGTTGAGCAACGCGGTCGTTACCACCACGGTGACATTTTTCGTATCTCTAACCCAAGAGAAGATATTTTTAGCCTACTTTCGTCTCCAAGAACATTCAACAACATATAAATCTTTAATACTAGTTTACCTCAAGAACATATAAATCTTTAATACTAGTTTACCTCAAGAACCTTTACTCAAGATTTTTTTTCAGGTTTAGCTTGCAACCTTAAAGTTACTAACAAATAAGCACAACACTAGTACAACACAAGCCTTAAAAGGTTTTTCACTCTTTATACACAGATAATTCTAGTAAAAAAATGGAGAATTTCAAAAAGAAAAAAGTAGAAAAATAATAGAGAAGTTTGGCAAAATACCTTTTTTATTCCCTTAACTATACCTCAAGATACATTCTGGCCCTTTATGTTTAAAAAGTGTCAAAGTGATCTTTAATTGTTCCAAAATGTCCACATTAATCCTTTCCGTCTAATTTTTACTAACGGTGTCAATTTTTGCTTGCGTGACATCTGACGTGGTATGCGTGGCATTTCAAATCTGACGTGGCACTGTGTTGGCTGAAGATTTTGATGTCTATGATTCGAATAAGAATCACTGAGCTCGAAGCGAAACAATATTAGTGTTCATTGGAACAAAGGAAATGTCATGATTTGGAGTGAAAGAATGGGTTCTTCGAATAAATATACTGAAATTTGGAGCTTCGAGTAGCAATTATGATGATACATGTAGAAGGAGCTTCGAAGTGATAGTAGTGTGGAGTTGAGAAGCGAGTTCGAATCGAAAGGCAGTTCAAATATTTGAAATTCAAACGTGAGCGGGATGAATGGAGGTTCGAATATGCGCGCTGGAAAACGGTTCGAAGACGTGGAGGCTAGAGAAGCATAGTATTCTGCATGTCCGAAACGTGGCAAGATCTCATAAGTCAGACCGTTATGGTTAAAATAGTATAAATAGAAGTCTTAGTGTTAGGGTTTCGTGTGTCATATCTATTGTACTAAAATTCAGTAACATTCAAATTACCACATGGCTAGGGAAACGAATGCGCGAATGATGTACGTATGATTGCACCAAAACTTTTATTCAATAATGCATCTTTATCTTTCCAGTTTACCTTTATCTTGCATCAATGTCATTTAAATCTTTTACATTCAAAGTCATTTAACTTTCTTTGCATTTAAACGCTTTTCTTTCATTTCGAAACTCTTTATTTTTCTGAAACTGTTACGTTAATGTTCTTATTTTCCAGAAAGCTTTTACATACTTGCCTTTAAATTCCTGTCTTTTACACTTCATGCTTTATTTTGAAAGTCTTTTACATTCAAGAAATCCTCTAAGCATTCCTGCATTTATATACTTTCTGCAATTCGAAGTCTTTATGTCTTATTTGTTCAAATTAATTTTATATTGCTTTACTTGATTACGTTATCAGTTTATTGAACATCATAATCGAAATACACTTGAAACATATATAAAACATTTAAAAACAAGCCTTGAAAATGAACCATCATTTTAAGTTTATGCAAACGACCAATAACCCCATAGGATCAATCTAGTCGATCCTGCGAGTTACCAAAAGGATTAAACAACAATCATAACGCTTGTTTGATAGTTCGGAGGACTAGCGGTTGTTTTACCAGAAATCACTGTGAACACACTGATGTAGTACGCGTGGCATTTCAGTTTATTAAATAGCCAAAAAATTTCAAACAAAAAAGAAAACCATTGTATTTGCTAAGACTCAAACCAAGGCTACAATACATATATAAGGAACAACTTACCACTACACCACTTCGCAAATTGCTATTTATCCTTTCATTCAAATTTATTATCAAGTAAAAATATTAAACTCCATAAATTTCATTACTGTTTCCATTAGAACTATTATTATTATTATTATATCAACAGTTATTATTATTATTATTATTATTATTATTATTATTATTATTATTATTATTATTATTATTATTATTATTATTATTATTATTATTATTTTATATAAACAATCTTATTATTATTATCAAAAACAGTTATTATTATTTTATATAAACAATATTATTATTATTATATCAAAAACAGAATAATATTTTATTATTATTATTATTATTTTGTTAAAATTGAATACTATATTATTTTTAAAAGCATACTATATTTATAAAACGATATTTAATGATTACAAGTCCTAAATAATAATAATAATAATAATAATAAATATTATTATTTTTAAAAATACTATATTATATTTTTATGAATGAATTATTCAATTTTATAAATATAATCTGTTTTTAAAAATAATTATAGTATTCAATTTTAACAAATAATAATAATATTGTGTCATTTAAAATAAATAATATTCTATTTTTATAAAAACATCATAATACTTTGATTTAAAAAATAAAAAATGTTTTTGATATAATAATAATATTTTATTTTTATAATGATAAATATTATTCTGTTTCTATCAATATAAAATAAATTGTTAGAAAGTATTACTAATATTTATTTTTATATTGATAGAATAATAAATATTTTGTTTTTAAGTTTGTTAATAATAATTACTTTTAATTTTTGCATATAAATAATTTTTATCATTTTTTGCATAAATAAATTATTAAAAAATAAATAAATAAATATAATATGTTTTAAAAACTGAATATTATATTTATAAAACCGAATAATATATTTTTAAAAATGGTATAATATATAAAGATATTATTATTATTTTTAAAATAAAAATTATTAATATTATTTTAAAAAATCTAGAATATTATTATTAATACTTGTAAAATAGCATATTATTATTTTTAAATCAAAGTATTATTATATTTTATAAAATAGAATATTATTATTATATCAAAAACATTTTTATTTTTAAATCAAAGTATTATTATGTTTTTATAAAATAAAATATTATTTATTTTAAATGATAAAATATTATTATTATTTGTTAAAATTGAATTTATAATTATTTTTAAAAACATATTATATTTATAAAAACTGAATAATTCATTCATAAAAATATAATATAATATTTTAAAAAAAGAATAATATTTATTATATAAAATAATAATAATAATAATAATAATAATAATAAAAATAATAATATTGTTTATATAAAATAATAATAACTGTTTTTGATAATAATAATAACATTGTTTATATAAAATAATAATAATAATAATAATTGGTTATATAATAATAATAATAATAATAATAATAATAATAATAATAATAATAATAGTTCTAATAGAAACAGTAATGGAATTTATGGAGGTTAATATCGTTTCTTGATAACACATTTGAATGAAACAATAAGCATCGATTGCAAAGTGGTGTAGTGACACCGTTAGTTAAAATTGGATGGAAATGACTAATGTGAAACTTTTGGAACAATTAAAAGACCACTTTAATATTTTTTAAAGATAAAGAACTAGAATGTATCTTAAAATATAGTTAAGGGACAAAAAGGTGTAAGATGAAATGATGAAAAACCTCGTTTATAGACAAAAAAAATTTTTGCTAAAAAGGAAATAATCCTCGGGCATAAATAAACGGTTAAATCGGTTAAAAGATATCTTAATCGATTAAGCCACCTTAAAAAGGCAATTCTAATCTAGAAAAGAAACCCCTAAAATGTCATTATGCTTTAATCGGTCAATGTATTTTCTAATTGATTAAAAGACGACTCTCTTTGCTTTAATTGATTTGACCAGGGCCTTAACCCTTAATCGGTTAGGCAGTGAGTTAAATTTCTCTATTTATTAGGAACATTTCTTATATAATACATACTTGCATGTATTCATTTTAAGAAGATTAATAAAACTATAGAAGGGTTGAAAAGATTATGTGTGTGTGATTTCCTTATCCTTAGTACCTCATAACTTAATCTTGTCCATTTTACACCAATGATCACTCTAAAACACTAAGTGCACCATCAAGTAAGCTTTCGCACTATCTCACTTTCACAATGATTTAAATATGCATATCTGAAAACATTTGAAAAAATAAGGTTTATTCAAAGATACATATCTAAAAACACATTTTTTGTGTGTGTAAAAATAGAGTATTTTTGGATATGCATCTCCGAAGTTAAGTAATTTGTAAAAAGAAAAGTTCGTTCGGATTTTGTGAAAAAAAGTTCATTCGGATATGCATATCTGAATTCAGAGAGTATTATGAAAATTCCGCACAGAGCCCCTTTTTAGAAGTTTTAACATGCCACTCCAGAGTTATACATGACACCCTCCATTTCTTGAGCACTTTACGTTTATACCTTAAAAAATTTCGAAAAACATGAATATTTTTAACGTATACAGGAAATTTGGATTGTTTATCGGAAATTTTGTTATCCTCAGGAAATTTCAATAATTACTGGAATTTTCATAATTTTCGCTAGTCACCAAAAAAATTTGAAAATTTTAAATTTTTGGTACACTGTTAGAATGTGTTTTTTCCTTTTTCAATTGATTTTCTCTATATACAATTGAATCAATAAACACGATACCTGATTAAATATGGACATTTAATAATTGTCATACATAAAAGGGTATATGAGTAATTTAGATAATTTCCTAACTTCCTATTCCTAGTGCCTAAAGTGACCCGCAAATGCTGATTCTCATGCTTTTGCATCCTTATCACATCAGATGTCAGGATGTCCAATAAAATATTCTTAACTATTTGTATTGTATGCGCGTTCAAAAATCAACACTTAATTAAACATATTCCACAATTTCACTGAATCTGAATGTGTCCAAAAGATATCAGCAACAACATCTACGCCATCTTTATTTCTAGTCCAACACATGTATTTCTCTTTATGAATAAGATTCAACAACATTTGCATTTCTGTCAACAGTCATCTCTTGCACGTTATGTTTGTAGCTCTAGCTCTATACACTTGGGTAACAATAGTTAGGTTTTCTGGATATTTGTCTTTTAAAGAAGCAATGATGAATCTTAGAGCCATATTGAACTTCGTCATATCATTCACAAACTATCGTTCATGATCTTTTAAACGATCCAATATGTCATGGGCTTCCAAATTCTCAGATAATCTATGGTTATGTATCTTGCACCTAACCATCACCTTCCAACCAACACCACTTGGAACAACTCTCAACCTAAAAGGACATTTCACTTTTATGCTATAAACGTCGTCAGATTAGTTTGTGTTTTAACATGCATTTTCTTTCTTTTATAATTTTCTCTTCTTTCGCAACCTATAATCAATTTATCTTTCCTCCCTCTGATTTCATTAGTCGAATCAGAACGAACAATGACAACACTAATACCATGTTGTTTCCCAATAGCTTGTGCCCATCCTAACACATCCGATCGAGTCTTGAATATATGTCTATTTTGAAATATAAAGGTTCAGTTAAGAATTTCCTACAAACGGACAAACATTTTAGAATAAGGTTTGTTAAATAGAAGAGGTACAACATCGGTGATAAAGAACGACTTATAATATGTACAAGAATTTGTAGAAGAATTTGCTGATTGTGCCGATTTAGGACCGCACAAGTAGAGAGACTCCTTTTTTGCCATAGCGAAAATTACAAGGTTGGCAAAATTTCCGGTAAACCAAAAATTTAAATTTTTAGAATTTTTGATATATTTTGGAATTTTAAGAAAATTCGGTAATATTTAAAAATTTAAATTTCGTACTGTCAATATAGAAACTTCCTGTGAATTGCTTCCGGAAAATTTTAAAATATAAAGAATTTCCAATATTTTATTTTAGACAATACCGGAATTTCACTAATGAGTACTGGAAATTTAATTTTTTTGAAAAAATTGTCCAAATAAGTTAATTTCATTTTTTTGGAAAATTATCCAAATAAGTTTCTCTTCCGCGAAACATAATTTTTAGAGTTAATAATAACATAGATAATTTGGTCTATATGAAAATACTGGGGGTGCCAGGATTAATACAAGAGGTTGTATGAAATCTCTTTTTTTAGTATATGGGGCCTTATTTCGACTTGGGCTTGTGACTCGGGGCCTAACCTTATTTTAGCTGTTGAATTGTTTTTCTATCTGTTGGGTGCGTGTTGAAACACAACATGTGCACGCTTGTCTTGTAGGTTAGGTTTCAAACCTCAAACTTGCCCAAATGTTTTTCCTCACATCCATCCTCCAAATCCTAAAGACTCCACTTTTACAAATTAATCCTTTTTGCTATTTTAAGTGTAGATTCATACTCAATCTTACTAAAATCCTTAGATTCATTACCCAGATCAATCCTTTTGCATCCAAATACTTGTGGGTTTAGATCCATCCTTTTGCATGTGTTTTGACCCATCTAGATTCACATCAAAATCCTTGGGCATGCGTATATCAGTTAGACCACAAATCAGTTTCCAGGTAATTTTTTGTTTGTTTCCTAAGCTCAGATAACTATCTGAACCCAAAATATACAAAACTTCATAAAGGTGTTTTTTTATTTATAAATTCAAATTGTTTTTCTTCTTTCTGTGTTTTGTTTAAGGTTTCACATGATGTTATATTATATTTTATTTTGTGATCCATTTGTATTTCCTATTCCTAAGGAAATCCCATTGATATTTTATTTATCCCATGTCCTAAGGCAAAACATAAAAGCACAATAGAACTCCCAACTAAAGTATTATTACTATAGTAATCAGAATTGGCAGCAGAGTATAGTGGAATCACATAATTAAACGTATAATCAAATGAATCAAATGCTAGCAACCATAATTGGGCAAATAAATCCAAACATAAAATCAAATGCAAGGTTTATTAACCCGAATTGGCCAAATAACTACATGTCTTGAATTGATTTTGCAAGTTCAGCTAAAATCTCTGATAGAGTCTTGTTAACATTCCCCTGTAGGATTCTTGTTGTGATATCAACATTTGGCACAGTATCAGGAGTTAGCACAGTAGCAGCATTTGGCACAGTAGCAGGAGTTGGCACAATAGCAGGAGTTGGCACAGTAGTAGGAGTTGGCACAGTAGCAACATTTGGCACAGTAGCATCATTTGGCACAGTAGCAGGAGTTGGCACAGTAGGAGTTGGAGTTGGCACAATAGTCATAGTGGTACCAAGAGTTGCAATAGATTGTGTGTTGCTGGATTCACCATAAGAAGGAAGAAAATGTCCTTCATCAATAATTTCACTCAAATATCCGACTTATATCAAATGTCCTCTTTGGATTATGCTATCAAATTCAGCCAACCTAACCGATTCACTCTCATGTCCTATTTCATACAGTTGTGATACAACTTGGTTGAAGTTGTGGGACTCAATGAATTTGAGGGATTTGGTGTTTGTTACTACAGTGGTTTTACCCTTAGCAATAACATTGTTTGTGTTTCTAACCTCAAAAACAGTGTTGCTACCATCCTCTGCTACAACAGTGTTGCTACCATCCTCTGCTATAACAGTGTTGCTACCATCCTCTGCTATAACAGTGTTGCTACCATCCTCTACTACAACAGAGTTGCTACCATCCTCTACTACAACAGTGTTGCTACCATCTTCTGCTATAACAGTTGTTGCTACCATCCTCTGCATGTTGCTACCATCCTCTCATTGTAGGGGTGCTGGATTAATACAAGGGGTTGTATGAAATCTCTTTTTTTAGTATATGGGGCCTTATTTCGACTTGGGCTTGTGACTCGGGGCCTAACCTGATTTTAGCAGTTGAATTGTTTCTCTATCTGTTGGTGCGTGTTGAAACACAACATGTGCACACTTGTCTTCTGTAGGTTAGGTTTCAAACCTCAAACTTGCCCAAATGATTTTCCTTACATCCATCCTCCAAATCCTAAAGACTCCACTTTTACAAATCAATCTTTTTTGCTATTTTATGTGTAGATCCATACCCAATCTTACTGAAATCCTTAGATTCATTACCCAGATCAATCCTTTTGCATCCAAATGATTGTGGGTTTAGATCCATCCTTTTGCATGTGTTTTGACCCATCTAGATTCGCATCCAAATCCTTGGGCGTGCGTATATCAGTTCCACCACAAATTGGTTTCCAGATAATTTTTTGTTTGTTTCCTAAGCTCTGATAACTATCTGAACCCAAAATATGCAAAACTTCAAAAAGGTGTTTTTTTATTTATAAATTCAAATTGCTTTTCTTCTTTCTGTGTTTTGTTTAAGGTTTCACATGATGCTATATTATATTTTATTTTGTGATCCATTTGTATTTCCTATTCCTAAGGAAATCCCATTGATGTTTTATTAATCCCATTTCCTAAGGCAAAACATAAAAGGACAATAGAACTCCCAACTAAAGTATTATTACTATAGTAATCAGAATTGGCAGCAGAATATTGTGGAATCATAGAATTAAACGTATAATCAAATGAATCAAATGCTAGCAACCATAATTGGGCAAATAAAGCCAAACATAGAATCAAATGCAGGGTTTATTAACCCGAATTGGCCTAATAACTACGTGTCTTGAATTGTGAAATTCCTGGAAGCAGATACGTGATGTCACAAAGAATGTTATGACACAGTATCTGACACTCTGTTAATAATTGACACAGTAATTTAAATAGCAGTAAAGTACACAATCAATTGCTTACCCAGTTCAGTGTGTAACTACACCTAAATTCGGGAGCTACCAAGTCAGGGAGGAAATTCACTATTAGTAGTATTAATTCAGGAATAAACCAACTAGTTTATCTCCTTCACTTAAGACCTACCCAATGCAACTTCAATCTATGTCCTACTTAGACCTGAGTCCCTACTCACTCCCCCTCAATCACAGAAGTGATATCAACCTATTGATTAATTGAATTGTGAAGACACTCTTCAATAAACATACTTGATTTTGCTTCAAAGCTTTAATCAAGAGACACAACACTCGTGCTTCAAAGCTTTGAGTGATAAACAACCCTTACAACCAAATCCTAGTCCAAGGCACTTATTAAATGATAATTGTTTGGCTCACAAGAGTAACTAGAATACACAATAACAAACTGCTAAATCTTCAATACAGTCCAAAAAGCGCAGCAACAGAATAAGGGTTTCTTTCCTATTATAGAAGCAGTAACAAGACTTCAGTTTTGGGCTTCCATAATAATAGCTAGGGTTCACTTAATTTAACCTAAAGACTTGGTCTTTTTAACAAACCAATTTAGGGTTAAATAAGATTAACCACAGAGCCATGTGAGCATGTGATCCAATAACATAATTCATAATAAACAATGAATGTAAATCACGAAAAGTCTCGGAAAATGATTCTGCAAGAATGTCACACGAATGTCATAACATTGGTTATGACATCACCATTCTTTGCGATTTCCAAAGAAAAGCTTAACTCCCCGAATCGTATTGAATTATTCTTCTTCTGCAGAATTTATCTTCAACTCTGAATGTCATGACATCAGTCAAGACATTGACATAAACTAGTTTTACCAAAAATTAAAGCCAACATAAAAACACTTACAAACTCCCCCTTTGGCAAATTTTTGGCTAAAACAAACTAAGCTATCAGAGCATTAATGCAGCAGAAATAAAATAACCAGTCTAAGCTACTAAGCTATAAAAATAGAGCTTAATAAAGATAAATTCTCCCCACAATTTCCCATAAATTCTTCTCCCCCTTTTTAGCCACAAAGGGGCCAAAGGTGCCAGTACAAATACCCAAAATTCATTATATAAAAGTAATAGCAGATTTAAGTATTACAACCAGTAATGAAATCCATAAATCCAAAACAAGCAGAACCAAAACCAACATAAGAAAAATCAACAACAAAAACAAACACAAGTAACATCAGCACAAGTGATCACAAATCAAGTACTTTCTTCTCCTGAAGAAGCATTGTGGTATGTAGCATCTTCTGAACTGCTATCATCACCAGTTTCTTGTTCTGCATCAGCATCCTCATTCAAATCTGCAGCAGTATCCTCAGCTAGCCTTTCATCCTCAACCTCAGTGTCTTTTTCCTTTTCCAAGGTAGAGATCAGCTCCTCAAGACTCTGCTTTCTTGCTTCAAGCTCCCTACAAGTTGCTTTCAGCACAGAAATGACATCGGCCTTTTGTGAATTAGCCTTGACATTTTACGTCTCAGCAGATGTCATGACAATGTCTGGGACATGTTTCCCCTGAAACAGCTTGTAGTGGAAACCAAGAGCAGGAGCTCTTTTACAAACAGAATCTCTGTCTACCAGGATGTCAGGGTATTGGTCAGTTATAATACCACACAAGAGGGAGGGAAAGGCTATTGGACCTTTGATAGCATAACTGTCTGCATATTTTAAAGTTTGTTCAAAGATATAGGTGCCATAATCAAACTTTGTTTTTGTTCCAACAGCAAAAATAAATCTTCCTAGGCCAATGGAGATGGTGGACTTGTGGTTTGTGGGAACCCAGTTGGCTGCACCTATCTTGTGCAAAATAACAAACTTGACACTCAGTTTGCTAGCAGTCAGCTTTCCCTTCAATGGCCATTGTTTCACTTGCTTGGCAGTGATGGTTTGGCATACTTGGTTATCTGTTTCTTCAAGCTCAGGTTGTGCATCATCAGATCTTCCCAGATATTTGTTGATTACACTTGGAGAAAACTTCACTTTTCTTCCTCTCACAAACACACTTTTAAAATCTGCTGACCTTCCATCAGCACACCCACTAGTCAGATTCACAATAAACTCCTTCACCAGAAAATCATAACAATTTGTAAATTTGACCACAGTTTTCATCAGCCCAACTTCCTTGATCAGGTCCATAACATCCTTGCATTCAAGGGCACTCCTGTTCAACTCCCTTTCTAAGGCAATTCTTTTCAGATAAACATACTTCCACCTGTTAGCATTCTCTGGATGGTGGAAAGAGATGTTATCAATAGCCACCTCAGGAACCTTAGGCAGTTTGCCAAGGGAGGGTTTCTTCCTGAGTGGAATGTCTGAGACATTCTCTTCAACATCAAAATCTAAATCCTCATCAGTTTCTGAGGGTTCAGGAACCTTTCTCTTCTTGATGATTGGAGTTCTCTTTGGTCTAGAGATGCTCCCAACAGATTTTACCCTTCCCTTTCCTTTGGAGGGTCCAACTTTCTGATCCTTCCCAGTTTCTTCTCTAGCCTTGTTCTCAGGTCTAGGAGACTCATGAACAGTTTTAGTAACCTTCTCCTTGGAGGGACTTTGAGTAGCATTCTGTTTGTCTTTTCTACTCATCATCCTTTTAGAAATACTAGGGTTAACACTAGAAATAAGGCCATTGTCAGAGAATTCTTCATCAAGATCAATGATAGGAGGTTCGACAACATTTTCAGAGGTTTTCACTGGAGATTTTTCCAGGCTGTCAGCAGCAGGTTTCTCAGAAGATTCTTCAAGATTTTCATCAGAAGATTTCTCTTGAGGCTTCTCCATGTTTTCATCAACAGGTTTTACAGGAGACTTATCAGTAATGTCATCAACAGATTTCTCAGGGGATTTATCATAAGGGTCATTAATAGGATTCTCAGGGGATTTCCTAACATTGTCATCAGATGTCTTGACATTCTGTGTGACATCTGGATCAGTTTCTAAATTAGGGCTAGCATATTCTTGATTCAAGGGAACAGATACCCCAGGTACAAAATGATTCTCATTCAGAATCCTAGTAACTAGTCTAGCTATGGCTTGATGAACATATCTAGAACCCTCCCTATTAGCTATCTCAGGAGGAACAGAGGAAGATGGTTCAGTAGTCTTACCAAATGGAGAGACTTGAGGCCTTCTTGCATGTCTGGTACGAAGCTTCTTGACCCTCCCAGGATCAGTTGCCATGGCACGTAGAGGAGTAACCTCCAGAACCTCAGTCTCCATTGTTTCTGCGTTTTCCCTAAATCCAGAATCAGTGGGAGAGGGAGAACCAGCTTCCTTTGATGATGAAGATGATGATGACATGCTTTGTTGAGACATCTTTAGAGAATGAGAAAATAATTGACAGGGAGTTTGAGAGTTTCTGTTGAGGGAATGGAATGTGATACATCCAAATGGAAAAACTGAGAGAGAGATATATATGACTCTTCCTCTTCTTAAATTTTTGAAAAGAGAGAGGGAAATAATTAATTATCCCAAACACAATTAAATTAAATAAAATGTCTCTTCCTTCCCTTGTTGTAAGCAATATTAATTGCTACAACTCTTCATATTGGCAAATGCCCAGCTTGCCCCTTAAATTCTCAAATTGACTAGCATCAAGAGCTTTAGTAAAAATGTCAGCCAGTTGAAGTTCAGTGGCTACATGCTCCAATTTAATCACCTTCTCTTCCACAAGATATCTGATGGAGTGATGTCTAATGTCAATATGCTTAGTCCTGATGTGCTGAATAGGATTCTTGGAAATATTAATAGCACTCAGGTTGTCATAGTACAATGTCATGACATCGTGTGTGACATTGTATTCAGTCAGCATCTGCTTCATCCAGATCATTTGAGAACAACTGCTACCAGCTGCTATGTATTCAGCTTCAGCAGTAGATAAAGACACACAGTTTTGCTTCTTGCTGAACCAAGAAACCAGATTGTTTCCCAAAAAGAAGCATCCCCCAGAAGTGCTTTTTCTATCATCAGCACTACCATCCCAATCAGCATCACAATAACCAGTTAGAATTGGTTTACATCCATGAGAATAAAGCATCCCATAATTGTAGGTTCCACTTACATACTTCAGAATTTTTTTCACCTTGTTGATGTGACTTACTTTAGGTTCAGCCTGGTATCTTGCACACACTCCAATAGCAAAGGCAATGTCAGGTCTGCTAGCTGTTAAATACAGTAGGCTTCCTATCATGCTTCTGTACAAGCTTTGATCTACATTTGTCCCACTTGTGTCTTTAGACAACTTTAGATGAGTAGGTGCAGGAGTCCTTTTATGACTGGCATTTTCCATCCCAAATTTCTTGACAATATTCTTTGCATACTTGCTTTGAGAGAGGAAAGTTGAGTCTTCCATCTGTGTGACTTGTAGGCCAAGAAAGTAAGTCAATTCTCCTATGAGGCTCATTTCAAACTCAGCTTACATTTGGTTGGCAAAATGTCTCACCATTTTATCTGACATTCCTCCAAACACTATGTCATCAACATAAATTTGAGCTACCATTATCTTTCCTCCTTCATCCTTGACAAAGAGAGTTTTATCCAAACCTCCTTTCCTGTAACCTTTATCAGTGAGGAACTTTGTCAACCTTTCATACCAAGCCTTAGGAGCTTGTTTCAGACCATATAGAGCTTTCCTCAATTTGTAAACATGATCAGGAAAGTTAGAATCCACAAATCCTTTAGGCTGCTCTACATATACTTCCTCATTTAAGTATCCATTTAGGAAGGCACTTTTCACATCCATCTGAAACAGCTTGAATTTCAGAATGCAAGCAAATCCTAGTAGCAATCTGATTGATTCCAGCTGGCCACAAGAGCAAAAGTCTCATCAAAATCAACTCCTTCAACTTGAGTGTATCCTTGAGCAACAAGTTTTGCCCTATTCCTGGTGACAACCCCTTCTGCATCTGACTTGTTCTTGTAAATCCACTTTGTGCCAATGATGTTTGTTCCTTCTGGTCTAGGAACTAACTCCCACACTTCATGTTGTTTGAACTGGTTCAATTCATCTTGCATTGCTCCAATCCAGTATTCATCAGTCAAAGCCTCTTTAACATTCTTTGGTTCAATTTTAGACACAAAACAAGAGTTTGAGATGATTTCTCTAGATCTTGTAACGACTCCACTGTTAGGATCTCCTATGATGAGTTCCTTTGGATGATCTTTCTGAATTCTGATGGAAGGATCTTTGTTGGCTTCCCCTGGTTCAAACTTTGGTGAAGTAGGGATAGGCACATCATCCTTATTAGACACTTGAGGTGATGTCTCAAACAATGTCTCAACATCATATGGGACATTTGTTTCCTCAAGGTGATCATCAACTATAACATTTATAGACTCCATCATAACTTTGGTCCTGGAATTGAATACCCCTATATGCTCTGCTGTTTGTAGAGTATCCTAGAAAAATTCCCTCATCACTTTTAGAGTCCATCTTTCTCCTTTTTTCACGATCTGTCAGAACATAACATTTGCTACCAAATACATGGAAATACTTCACAGTAGGTTTTCTTCTCTTGCATATTTCATAAAGAGTGGAGGATGTTCCCTTTCTCAAAGTGACCCTGTTGTGGACATAACAGGCTGTATTCATAGCTTCATCCCAAAAATGAATAGGAAGCTTCTTGGCATGTATCATTGCTCTGGAAAATTCCTGTATAGTTCTGTTCTTCCTTTCCACAACTCCATTTTGTTGAGGAGTTATAGGTGAGGAAAACTCATGATTGATTCCTTCTGAGGAACAGAACTCATCAAACTTGCTATTCTCAAATTCCTTTCCATGATCACTTCTAATTCTGACAATGCATCCTTCTTTTTCTCTTTGAAGTCTCTTGCACTATTCTTGAAAGACATAAAAAACATCAGATTTTTCCCTGATGAAGTTTATCCAGGTAAATCTGGAAAAATCATCCACAACAACATAAGCATATCTTTTTCCACCAAGACTTTCAACCTGCATAGGACCCATCAGATCCATGTGCAAAAGTTCTAGCACCTTAGAGGTGGTCAGATGTCTTGACTTTGGATGTGACATTCTGGTTTGCTTTCCAACTTGACATTCACCATAAACTCTCCCTTCATCAATGTGAAGTCTTAGAATCCCTCTGACAGCCTCCATGGATATGATCTTTTTCATCCCTCTAAGATGTAAATGACCAAGTTTTTGGTGCCACAGTTTCACTTCCTTTTCTTCTTTGCCTGTAGTGCACACAGAAGAATAGTTAGTGTCCTCAGACTCCCATAGGTAACAATTGTCCTTTGATCTGACTCCTCTCATAACAACTTCTTGTTTTTCATTGGTTACAAGACATTCAGACTTGGTGAAGTTGACCTTGAATCCCATATCACATAGTTGACTGTTGCTTATGAGATTGGCAGTCAAACCACTTACCAGCAACACTTCATTTAGGTTTGGAACTCCAGGGCAGTCCAAGTTTCCAACACCTTTGATTTCTCCTTTAGCTCCATCTCCAAAAGTAACAAAACTAGTAGTATGAGGTTTGACATCATTCAGTAGGTTCTTGATTCCAGTCATATGCTTAGAGCATCCACTGTCAAAGTACTAGTCTTCTTTGGTAGAGACTCTAAGGAAGGTGTGAGCTATCAAGGCTGCAGTCTTCTTCTTCCACTGTTGAGTATATGGTGCCTTGTTGGTTTTAGGTTTGACATAAGGGATCTGATTAGGATATCCATATAGTCTATAGAAAAATGGCTTTATGTGCCCAAACCTTCCACAATAATGACATCTCCATCTTTGAAACTTTTTCTTCATGTTTCTCTGATCTTGATGTTGAGCCATATGCTGTGACATCTGCTTTGACATTGGTTTGCCAAGCCTGTTCTTCTTCTTGTCACCAGCAGGTTTCTTTGCAGCAACATATCCTAGACCATGCATATTTCCTGCATTTTTCCCAATCTGAAGGATTTCCTCCAACTTATCAGTTACAGTTGTCAGCATCTTGATAGACTTAGTCATCTGATCAAGTTTGGAGTTCAACACTATAATTTCACTGTTGAGATGACTTATAGTAGCAGTGTCTGCCTTCTTCTCGGCCTCCAACTTCACATTCTCAGCCTCCAACTTCACAATTAGCTTTTTCTATTTCTTATTTTGCTGACATACTTCAGCACTTCTGATACACAGCTTCTTGTAAGTTTCAGCAAGTTCTTCAAATGTCACTTCCTCATCACTAGAATCATTATCAGAGTTACAAACTCCAGAGATAGCAGTAACTAGTTTGGCAGATTCTTCTTCAGAGTCACTTTCTGAGTCACCATCAGATCAAGTGACAGCAGCCATTCCTTTCTTTTGTTTCTTTAGAAAGGTAGGACATTCAGCTCGAATGTGCCCGTATCCTTCACACCCATGACACTGGATTCCTCTGCTTTGACTTCCCTTTTCTTCAGACTTGGATCTTCTGTTGGAGTCATAAGTTCTGCTAATGTTAGATGGGATGTTCTTGACATTGGACCTTGACTTTGAGTCAATTCTCTTGATGAGTTTGTTGAACTGCCTTCTAAGCATAGCTATTGCTTCTGATATCTTCTCTTCATCATCTTCCTTGCTTTCATCTTCAGTATTGGATACAAGGGCTATGCTCTTGTTTTTCTTGTCAACATTGTCACTGATCCCCATCTCAAATGTCTGAAGTGATCCAATTAGTTCATCAACCTTCAAGTTGCAGATATCTTGAGCTTCCTCTATAGCAGTCTTCTTCATTGCAAACCTCTTAGGCAAGGATCTAAGAATCTTTCTCACTAGCTTTTCTTCTGACATCTTTTCTCCCAATGCTTCTGAGGTGTTGGCAATCTCCAAGATGTTCATGTGAAACTCATGAATGGTTTCATCTTCCTTCATCTTCAGATTCTCAAATTTGGTAGTGAGCATCTGAAGTCTTGACATTTTCACCTTGGATGTACCCTCATGATTGGTTTTGAGAGTATCCCAAACATCCTTGGCCAGATCACACTGATGTACAAGTCTGAAAATATTTCTGTCAATTCCATTGAATAAGGCATTCAATGCTTTAGAGTTTCCCAGTGCTAGCTCTTCTTCTTCTTTGCTCCATTCTTCCTCAAGTTTCAGGCTAGTAGTCCCATCTTTCTCAAGCTTGGTGGGATGTTTCCATCCTTTGTCAGCAGCTCTCCAAGCCTTGTTATCCAGTGACTTTAAAAATGCAACCATACGAGGTTTCCAGTAATCATAGTTAGATCCATCCAGAATATGTGGTCTACTCCAAAATCCTCATTCCTTGTCCATAACGCCAAAATAATATCCCTAGATCTCACCTGAAATAACAGTGTGGTGCCTCGATGCTAATTGAAATTCGGCAGCAGATACGTGATGTCATAGAGAATATTATGACACAGTATCTGACACTTTGTTAACAATTCACACAGTAATTTAAATAGTAGTAAAGTACACAATCAATTGTTTACCCGCTCGGTGTAACTACACCTACATCCGGGGCTACCAAGCCGTGGAGGAAATTCACTATTAGGATTAATTCAGAATAGACCAACCAGTTTATCTCCTTCACTTAAGACCTACCTAATGCAACTTCAATCTAAGTCCTACTTAGACCGAGTTCCTACTACTCCCGAATCACAGCAGTGATATCAACTATTGATTAATTGAATTGTGAAGACACTCTTCAATAAACATACTTAATTTTGCTTCAAAGCTTTAATCAAGAGACACAACACTCGTGCTTCAAAGCTTTGAGTGATAAACAACCCTTACAACCAAATCCTAGTCCAAGACACTTATCAAATGATAATTGCTTGGCTCACAAGAGTAACTAGAATACACAAATAACAAACTGCTAAATCTTCAATACAGTCCAAAAAGCGCAGCAACAGAATAAGGGTTTCTTTCCTATTATATAAGCAGTAACAAGACTTCAGTTTTGGGCTTCCATAATAATAGTTAGGGTTCACTTAATTTAACCTAAAGACTTGGTCTTTTTAACAAACCAATTTAGGGTTAAATAAGATTAACCACAGAGCCACGTGAGCATGTGATCCAATAACAAAATTCATAATAAAACAGCTCAACAGAAATCCTGAAAAGTCTCAGGAAAAGTGATTCTGCAGAACAAAAAATGTCACACAGAATGTCATAACATTGGTTATGACATCAATCATTCTTCTGCAGATTTCCAGCAAAACAGTTAACTCCCAGTCTGAGCTGTACTTGAATTATTTTTCTTCTGCAGAATTTATCTTCAACTCTGAATGTCATGACATCAGTTAAGACATTGACATAAACTAGTTTTACCAAAAATTAAAGCCAACATAAAAACACGTACAAATTGATTTTGCAAGTTCAGCTAAAATCTCTGATAGAGTCTTGTTAACATTCCCCTGTAGGATTCTTGTTGTGATATCAACATTTGGCACAGTATCAGGAGTTAGCACAGTTGTAGGAGTTCGAGCAGGATTTGGCACAATAGCAGCATTTGGCACAGTAGCAGGAGTTGACACAGTAGCAACATTTGGCACAGTAGCAGGAGTTGGCACGGTAGCAGCATTTGGCATAGTAACAACATTTTTCACAGTAGCAAGTGTTGGCACATTAGCAGGTGTTTGCACAGTAGCATCATTTGGAACAGTAGCAGCATTTGGCACAGTAGCAGGAGTTGGCACAATAGTGGTAGTGGTACCAAGAGTTGCAATAGATTATGTGTTAATGGATTCACCATAAGAAGGACGAAAATGTCCTTCATCAATAATCTCACTCAAATATCCGGCTTCTATCAAATGTCCTCTTTAGATTATGGTATCAAAGTCAGCCAACCTAACTGATTCACTCTCATGTCCTATTTCATATAACTGTGATACAATTTGGTTGAAGTTCTGGGACTCAATGAATTTGAGGGATTTAGTGTTTGTTACTACAGTGGTCTTACCCTTAGCAACAACTTTGTTTGTGTTTCTAACCTCAACAACAGTGATGCTACCATCATCTGCTACAACAGTGTTGCTACCATCCTCTGCTACAACAGTGTTGCTACCATCCTCTGCTGTAGGGGGTGCTAGGATTTTTACAAGAGGTTGTATGAAATTTCTTTTTCTAGTATATGGGGCCTTATTTCAACTTGGGCTTGTGACTCGGGGCCTAACCTTATTTTAGCAGTTGAGTTGTTTCTCTATCTGTTGGTGCGTATTGAAACACAACATGTGCACACTTGTCTTCTGTAGGTTAGGTTTCATTCCTCAAACTTGCCCAAATGATTTTTCTCACATCCATCCTCCAAATCCTAAAGACTGCACTTTTACAAATCAATCCTTTTTGTTATTTTATGTGTAGATCCATACCCAATCTTACTGAAATCCTTAGATTCATTACCCAGATCAATCCTTTTGCATCCAAATAATTGTGGGTTTAGATCCATCCTTTTGCATGCGTTTTGACCCATCTAGATTCGCATCCAAATACTTGGGCGTGCATATATCAGTTCCACCACAAATCGGTTTCCAGATAATTTTGTTTTTTCCCTAACCTCTTATAACTATCTGAACCCAAAATATGCAAAACTTCAAAAAGGTGTTTTTTTATTTATAAATTCAAATTGGTTTTCTTCTTTCTGTGTTTTGTTTAAGGTTTCGCATGATGCTATATTATATTTTATTATGTGATCCATTTGCATTTCCTATTCCTAAGGAAATCCCATTGATATTTTATTAATCCCATTTCCTAAGGCAAAACATAAAAGGACAATAGAACTCCCAACTAAAGTATTATTACTATAGTAATCAGAATTGGCAGCAGAGTATAGTGGAATCATAGAGTTAAACGTATAATCAAATGAATCAAATGCTAGCAACCATAATTGGGGAAATAAAGCCAAACATAGAATCAAATGCAAGGTTTATTAACCCGAATTGGCCTAATAACTACATGTCTTGAATTGTGAAATTCCTGTTAGCAGATACGTGATGTCACAAAGAATGTTATGACAAAGTATCTGACACTCTGTTAATAATTCACACAGTAATTTAAATAGCAGTAAAGTACACAATCAATTGTTTACCCAGTTCAGTGTGTAGGGTTTATTAACCTGAATTGGCCTAATAACTACATGTCTTGAATTGATTTTGCAAGTTCAGCTAAAATCTCTGATAGAGTCTTGTTAACATTCCCCTGTAGGATTCTTATTGTGATATCAACATTTGGCACAGTAGTAGGAGTTCGAACAGTAGAAAGATTTGGCACAGTAGTAGGAGTTGGCACAGTAGCAGCATTTGGCACAGTAGCAGGAGTTCGCACTGTGACACCCCGATTTAATTTAAATATTTATTAAGTGAGGATTTAATTATTTAATTAAATGAAGTTTCGAGTATTAATTTTAGTGGATTAATTGGGTCATTAAATGAGGAAATGTGTTGAGGTGTGCAGAGTAAACGGTGGGTGTAAGAGAGTAAATTACTCTACTAATTATTAAGTTTTAATTATTTTATTTTATTGGAATAATTAAAGGAACATTAAAAGGAATATAAAAAGGGAAAAGAAAGAAAGAATAGGTTTTTTGGAGAAACTGTTTTCACGTGGAATTGGAGAGAAGAGGAAAAGAGAGGAAAAGCCGACACCAAGAGAATTGAAGAATCATCGCGAGGTAAGGGGTGATTTCGTTCGGTTAATATGCCTTATGGGTTTTGGGAATCATAGGGATAATTGGGTATGTTAGAGAATTTGAATTATGATGATTATGAGTTATAGGAAACAAACCCTATTTGTGTCGGTGTTGGGATTAGAAATCATAAGTATGTCAGGTAATTGATGGGAGTGAATAAATCATGTTGATTGATGTTAAAATGGTGTGAAATGACGATAAAATGATGTTCCTAATGTGCCAAATCGTATTAGTAAGTTTGGGAATGAGTAAGAATGGAAAATCTGTCAAAAGTAGTAAAATTGTCATAGTCGTGGGAACCGGTTCCTGTGGGAGGAACCGAGTTCCAGTTAAATTGCGTAAAAGGGAAATAGACTCAGGAACCGGTTCCTGTATATGACGGAACTGGTTCCCCATTCAAAAATCAGGGGCGAGGTATTTTCAACTTTCAAGAACCGGTTCCGGTCTGGGTAGGAACCGGGTTCCATGTGAATTTTTCCAATTTTTCTAAAACTTCAAAAATTCATATTTTCTAAACCGTAACTCGATTCGAAAGTGCCGCGTTATTTTCTAAATTTCGAATACTACCTTTTGAAAAGAGAAAAATATTATTTTGCTAAATTATTTTAGAAATGGTCGCGCTCCCGATTTTTGAAAGAATGAGTAATTAAGGATAATGAGAACTATTATGAATGGTATGAGTTACCTATGAGGTATTGATGCGATGTTGTTATATAATTGCTATTCATTTTGATTTGAATGAGATACACCGTGAATTGACATGATGTGATTTGTATTAATATCATGATATGTGAAATGATGATGGCATGCTTTTATGATGCATGCATATACATTTATTGATTTGGTTCATTCCCATTGTGCGTTTAACGGTTGAGCCAATATACTTACCCGAAGGTTGAGGTAGTGAGGCTGGATTCTTGACCCAATAGCTATGGGCGAATCATGAATTTACACTGTCTATCCACATGTAAACGGAGCGGTGTGTATGAACTCGGTTCACGTTTTGGTACCACATGCATAGAGTCTGCATTGCATATGGGATTGTAACATGCTAGGATGGATTCCAGTGTTGCAATTTCCATTGTTTGAATTATGTACATGTTCATTGTGTGAACTGTGTGTGAATTAATTATGACTGGTGCTTGATTAATGGATTAATGTATCTTTTATTTCTATTGTATTTCTAAAAACGTATAATGCATGTTATATTGAATTGAGATCTCACCCTTACTCAACATTTTCAGATCCGAAGTGATTAGCTGCTTGGAGTTGGTGAGGATAGCTCTAGTATTGAGTCAGTCAGTTAGTCCGCGTGTCAGTGTCGTGCTCTGGTAGATGTAACACTGGGGAACGGTTGTTTGAATCCTTTAATGGATATTTTTGGAATAACTTTGAATTATGTTGACTTCTTACCCTGGAATTCTTTAATGTTTTGATTCAGGATTTCGTTTATTATTCTGGAATACTGTGAATGTTGTATTCAGAAGTTTTGGTTATGTTACATTTCCGTTAAACATAATCGCTGCATTAATTATTGGATAAGTCTTCTTCAGTGAAAGCATGACACATGTTTTGGAAATCTTTATGTTTTAAAAGTTGTGACGCCTTCTTGGTTATGATTAAATACTCTGATTATTATTATAAAACGCGGGTAAATAGAAGGGGGTGTTACAATAGTGGTATCAGAGCATAGTCGGTCTTGTCTTAGTGTCATTATCCCTTTTAGTATGCGACCAGTGTAAGTAACATTGTCGATACTTGTGTGCTGATGTAGGTTGTTTTGTAATGTTACAGAACAATGGCTGGAAGAGGTAACGGAAGGAATGATGATGCTATTGCGAGGCTTTGGGAATGTTAGTGGAGTACTGAGGAGTCACAGGAGTCGCGATCGGTCGATGCACAATTGGGGAATTTTCGAGGAATAATCCTCCATTGTTCAAGGTGCACATGATCCCGAGGGTGCCAAATGGTTGAAGGAGATCGAGAGGATCTTGAGTGATTAATTGTGCCGAGGGTCCAAGGTGAGATATGGTACTCACATGTTGGCAGAGGAAGTCGATGACCGTGGGTTGCTACCAGATCGAATTGGAAGAAGATGGAATTGCATTGACTTGGGCCGTGTTCGTAAGGGCTTTTCCGAGAAGGTATTTTCCCAAGACATTCGGTAAGAAAGAGATCAATTTCGGAGCTCAAGCAAGGCAACAAGTCCGTGAGTGAGTATGCGACCAAGTTTGGAGTTAGCAAAGTATTATGCTAATTATCCTAACGATGCGATGGAGAATTTTCCAAATGTATCAAGTTTGAGAATGGTTCGTGATGAGATCAAGCAGGAATCGTATCGCCGTATTAGAAGGTTTCCGATTTGGTTGATTGTAGTAGGATTCGAAGAAGATCTTGCTAGTACTAAGTCAAATGCTCGAGTTATCCGATCGTAAGGGCAAGAGACATATGGATCGTGGTGTCGCATCGATAGAAATAATCGAACTGGAGGTTGGAAGAAGCCTAGTGGGGGAGACTCTGGTTCTTCGGGTTCTTCCGTAAAGTGTTACAGATATGGTGAATTGGGTCACCGAGCTCCTGAATGCAAGAATGATGCGAGGAAGTGCAACAACTATGGAAGGTTTGGTCATTTAGCTGCTGAGTGTAGATCCAGAAAGATAACATGTTACAACTGTGGTGAAGAAGAACACACTCGTCCGCAGTGTACTAATCCAAAGAAAGAGCAACCTTTGTCGGTCGATGTTAAGCCTGATGATCGGTTGATTAAAGGTACATGTTTTATTAATGGCATACCTTTAATAGAAATTATTGATACTGGAGCGACACATTCTTTTATTTCTTTGGATTGTGCTAAGAGATTGAATTTGGAGATTTCCAATTTGGATGGAAGTATGGTTATTGACACTCCTGCGTCGGGGTCAGTGACTACTTCGTATGTTTGTAGAAATTGCCCTATTGTTATTTTTGGTAGAGGTTTCGGTATGGATTTAGTGTGCCTACCATTAGAACAACTTGATATTATCCTTGAATAAACCGTTGGTCTTCAACCGTGTTCATATCAATTGTTTTGAGAAGACCTTATTTCAAGAAGTTAAAGTGGAAGATGAGACTATGTCGGTTAAGCGATGAATTCAAAGAGAGGGTGTGTGGTGTTTTGTTATATTCTTCGACGTATGAAAGGAAAGGCTAAGAGTGGTGAACTCCCGCCAGAATGAATTTCCGAGGTGTTTCCTAAGATGTGAATGAGTTACCACCGAGAGAGGTGGAGTTTGCTATAGATTTAATTCCGAACTAGTCCGGTGTCGATGGCGCCTTATCGCATGTCGGCATCCGAGTTGTCGAGTTGAAGAAGCAGAGAGTTGCTTGAGAAGAAATTTATTCGCCTAGTGTTTCACCGTGCGCCGTATTGTTGGTTAAGAAGAAGGAAGGTACAATGAGATTGTGTGTTGACTACAGCAACTCGAATAAAGTGACAATCAAGAATCGGTATCCATTGCCGAGGATTGATGATTTGATGGACCATTGGTCGGAGCGTGTATTTAGCAAAATTGATCCGAGATCCGGATATCATCGATTCGTGTTAAGGCGGAGATATTCGTAAGACCATTCGTAACGAGGTATGGACATTATGAGTATTCGCTATGCCATTTGGAGTTACTAAATGCACCGTGTGTTTATGGAGTATATGAACAGGATATTTCATCCGATCTTGACAAGTTTGTGGTGGTGTTTATTGACGACATTCGATCTATTCAAAGAATGATGAGGAGCATGCAAATCATCTTAGAATTGTATTGAATTGTTGAAAGAAAAGAAACTTTATGCGGTTGTCTAAATGTGAGTTTTGGTTAAGTGAGTTTTCTTGGTCCGCGGTTACTACGGAAATTCATTGAGGGATTTTCGTTAGCATTACCGCTGACTAAGTTGACGAGAAAAGGTCAAGCATTTGTTTGGGATATAGATTGTGAAAAAGGATTCCAAGAATTGAAGAGGAGATTGACTAGTGCTCCACTTTTAATCTTGCCGAATCCGGAAGAATCCTTCGTGGTGTATTGTGATGCGTCTTTGATGGGTTTAGGAGGTGTTTTGATGCAAGATAAGCGTTGTGGCTTATGCTTCAAGATGCTTAAAGACTCATGAAAGGAATTATCCGACTCATGATTTAGAGTTGGTGTTGTGTTTGTGTTGAAATTGTGGAGGCATTATCCGTATGGTTCACGGTTTGAAGTGTTCAAGGATCATAAGAGCCAAGTATCTCTTTGATCGTAAAGAGTTGAATATGAGGCAGAGAAGATGGTTAGAGTTTCTCAAGGGTTATGATTTTGGTTTGAATTACCATCCTGGTAAGGCAAACGTGGTAGCAGATGCATTGAGCAGGAAGTCCTTGCATATGTCGATGTTAATGGTTCGTGAATTAGAATTGGTGGAACAATTCAGAGACTTGAGTTTGGTTTGTGAAACTACTAATAGTGTGAAGTTGGGCATGTTGAAGACTAGTGGTATTTTGGAAGAGATTCAAATGGATGTAAGTCCGATGTTGGTTTAGTGGACAAGCTGACATTGATTAACCAAGGTCAAGGAGGTGAATTCCGAATTGACGAGAATGGCGTTATGAGATTTGGTGATCGGGTGTGTGTCCCGGATGTTGCTGAGATCAGAAAGAGTATCTTAGAGGAAGGACATCGTAGTGGATTGAGTATTCATCCTGGTGCTACTAAGATGTATCATGATTTGAAGAAATTATTTTGGTGGCACGAATGAAAAAGGAAATCGCCGAGTTTGTGTATGCATGTTTGGTTTGTCAGAAATCAAAGATTGAACATCAGAAACCGTCAGGACTGATGGAACCGTTGTTTGTTCCGGAATGGAAATGGGATGGAATTTCAATGGATTTCGTGTCGGGTTTGCCGAGGACGACGAAGAACTGTGATTCTATTTGGGTTATTGTTGACCGATTGACAAAGTCTGCTCACTTCATTCCGATAAGAATGGATTATCCGATGGAGAGGTTGGCAGAATTGTATGTCGAAAAGGTTGTAAGTTTGCATGGTATTCCATCTAGCATTGTGTCGGATAGAGATCCGAGGTTTACTTCTAAGTTCTGGACAGGATTGCAGGAGGCTCTAGGTACTAAGTTGCGATTGAGTTCTGCATATCATCCACAGACAGATGGTCAGACGGAGAGGATGATTCAGTCGTTAGAAGATTTGTTGAGAGCTTGTGTGTTAGAGAAAGGTGGAGCTTGGGATAGCTATTTGCCGTTGATAGAGTTTACCTACAACAATAGTTTTCATTCGAGCATCGGTATGGCTCCGTTTGAGGCATTGTATGGTAGGAGATGTCGGACACCGTTGTGTTGGTATGAATCTGGAGAAAGTGTTGTGATTGGACCGGAGATTGTTCAACAAACTTTAGAAAGGATTAAGATGATTCAAGAGAAGATGAGAACTTCTCAGAGTCGTCAGAAAAGTTATCATGATAAGAGGAGGAAAGATCTTGAGTTTAATGAAGGAGACCATGTGTTTATGAGAGTTACTCCGATGACGGTATTGGTCGAGCCTTGAAGTCAAAAAGTTGACTCCGCTTTATTGGTCCGCTTCATTACCAAAAGAGTTGGGAAAGTTGCTTATCGATTGCTTTACCGCCACTTGCTAATTTGCATGATGTTTTCCATGTATCTCATTGAGGAGGTACATGGATCCATCTCATGAGATTCAAGTAGATGATGTTCAAAAGGGATAATTTGATCGTTGAAAGACTGCACGAATTGAGGATCGGAAAGTGAAGCAATTGCGAGGTAAAGAGATAGCACTGGTAAGAGTAGCTTGGGGAGGACCAGCTGAAGGAAATGTAACTTGGGAGCTGGAGAGTCAGATGAAGGACTCGTATCCCGAACTGTTCGTCTAAGGTATGTTTTCGAGGACGAAAACTCTTTTAGTGGGGGAGAGTTGTGACACCCCGATTTAATTTAAATATTTATTAAGTGAGGATTTAATTATTTAATTAAATGAAGTTTCGAGTATTAATTTTAGTGGATTAATTGGGTCATTAAATGAGGAAATGTGTTGAGGTGTGCAGAGTAAACGGTGGGTGTAAGAGAGTAAATTACTCTACTAATTATTAAGTTTTAATTATTTTATTTTATTGGAATAATTAAAGGAACATTAAAAGGAATATAAAAAGGGAAAAGAAAGAAAGAATAGGTTTTTTTGGAGAAACTGTTTTCACGTGGAATTGGAGAGAAGAGGAAAAGCCGACACCAAGAGAATCGAAGAATCATCGCGAGGTAAGGGGTGATTTCGTTCGGTTAATATGCCTTATGGGTTTTGGGAATCATAGGGATAATTGGGTATGTTAGAGAATTTGAATTATGATGATTATGAGTTATAGGAAACAAACCCTATTTGTGTCGGTGTTGGGATTAGAAATCATAAGTATGTCAGGTAATTGATGGGAGTGAATAAATCATGTTGATTGATGTTAAAATGGTGTGAAATGACGATAAAATGATGTTCCTAATGTGCCAAATCGTATTAGTAAGTTTGGGAATGAGTAAGAATGGAAAATGCTGTCAAAAAGTAGTAAAATTGCTGTCACAGGTCGTGGGAACCGGTTCCCTGTGGGGAGGAACCGAGTTCCCAGTGTTAAATTGCAGAAACTGGGAAAATAGACTCAGGAACCGGTTCCTGTATATGACGGAACCGGTTCCCATTCAAAATCAGGTATTTTCAACTTTCGTGAACCGTTCCGTCGGTAGGAACCGGGTTCCATGTGAATTTTTCCAATTTTTCTAAAACTTCAAAAATTCATATTTTCTAAACCGTAACTCCGATTCGAGTGCCGTTTTCGGCGTTATTTTCTAAATTTCGAATACTACCTTTTGAAAAGAGAAAAATATTATTTTGCTAAATTATTTTAGAAATGGTCGCGCTCCCGATTTTTGAAAGAATGAGTAATTAAGGATAATGAGAACTATTATGAATGGTATGAGTTACCTATGAGGTATTGATGCTGATAGTGTTATATAATTGCTATTCATTTTGATTTGAATGAGATACACTGGTGAATTGACATGATGTGATTTGTATTAATATCATGATATGTGAAATGATGATGGCATGCTTTTATGATGCATGCATATACATTTATTGATTTGGTTCATTCCCATTGTGCGGAAGCGAACTGGTTGAGCCAATATACTTACCCGAAGGTTGAGGTAGTGAGGCTGGATTCTTGACCCAATAGCTATGGGCGAATCATGAATTTACATCGCTATCCACATGTAAACGGAGCGTGTGTGTGAACTCGGTTCACGTTTGGTACCACATGCATAGAGTGCATTGCATATGGGATTGTAACATGTTAGGATGGATTCCAGTGTTGCAATTTCCATTGTTTGAATTATGTACATGTTCATTGTGTGAACTGTGTGTGAATTAATTATGACTGGTGCTTGATTAATGGATTAATGTATCTTTTATTTCAATTGTATTTCTAAAAACGTATAATGCATGTTATATTGAATTGAGATCTCACCCTTACTCAACATTTTCGATCCGAAGTGATTAGCTGCTTGGAGTTGGTGAGGATAGCTCTAGTATTGAGTCAGTCAGTTAGTCCGCGTGTCAGTGTCGTGCTCTAGTAGATGTAACACTGGGGAACGGTTGTTTGAATCCTTTAATGGATATTTTTGGAATAACTTTGAATTATGTTGACTTCTTACCCTGGAATTCTTTAATGTTTTGATTCAGGATTTCGTTTATTATTCTGGAATACTGTGAATGTTGTATTCAGAAGTTTTGGTTATGTTACATTTCCGCTGTTAAACATAACTGTTGCATTAATTATTGGATAAGTCTTCTTCAGTGAAAGCATGACACATGTTTTGGAAATCTTTATGTTTTAAAAGTTGTGACGCCTTCTTGGTTATGATTAAATACTCTGATTATTATTATAAAACGCGGGTTAATAGAAGGGGGTGTTACACACGAGTAGGAGTTGGCACAGGATTTGGCACAGAGCGTGAGTTGGCACGAGGTGTGTTGGCACAGTAGCAGCATTTTGCTCAGTAGAATCATTTGGCACAGTAGCAAAAGTTGGCACAGTAGCAGGAGTTGGCACAATAGTGGTAGTGATACCAAGAGTTGCAATAGATTATGTGTCGATAGATTGTGTTTCATACAGTTGTGATACAATTTGGTTGAAGTTGTGACTCAAAGAATTATAGGGATTTGGTGTTTGTTACTACAGTGGTTTTACCCTTAGCAACAACATTGTTTGTGTTTCTAACCTCAACAACAGTGTTGCTACCAACCTCTGCTACAACAGTGTTACTACCATCTTCTGCTATAACAGTGTTGCTACCATCCTCTGCTACAACAGTGTTCCTACCATCCTCTGCTGTAGGGGGTGCCAGGATTAATGCAAGAGGTTGTATGAAATCTCTTTTTTTAGTATATGGGGCCATATTTCGACTTGGGCTTGTGACTCGGGGCCTAACCTTATTTTAGCAGTTGAATTGTTTCTCTATCTGTTGGTGCGTGTTGAAACACAACATGTGCACACTTGTCTTCTGTAGGTTAGGTTTCAAACCTCAAACTTGTCCAAATGATTTTCCTCACATCCATCCTCCAAATCCTAAAGACTCCACTTTTACAAATCAATCATTTTTGCTATTTTATGTGTAGATCCATACCCAATCTTACTGAAATCCTTAGATTCATTACCCAGATCAATCCTTTTGCATCCAAATATTTGTGGGTTTAGATCCATCCTTTTGCATGTGTTTTGATCCATCTAGATTCGCATCCAAATCCTTGGGAGTGCGTATATTAGTTCCACCACAAATCGGTTTCCAGATAATTTTTTGTTTGTTTCCTAAGCTCTTTATAACTATCTGAACCCAAAATATGCAAAACTTCAAAAAGGTGTTTTTTTTTATTTATAAATTCAAATTGCTTTTCTTCTTTCTGTGTTTTGTTTAAGGTTTCACATGATGCTATATTATATTTTATTATGTGATCCATTTGCATTTCTTATTCCTAAGGAAATCCCATTGAAATTTTATTAATCCCATTTCCTAAGGCAAAACATAAAAGGACAATAGAACTCCCAACTAAAGTATTATTACTATAGTAATCAGAATTGACAGTTGAGCATAGTGGAATCATATAATTAAACGTATAATCAAAGGAATCAAGTGAATCAAATGCTAGCAACCATAATTGGGAAAATAAAGCCAAACATCGAATCAAATGCAGGGTTTATTAACCCGAATTGGCCTAATAACTACATGTCTTGAATTGATTTTGCAAGTTCAGCTAAAATCTCTGATAGAGTCTTGTTAACATTCCCCTGTAGGATTTTTGTTGTGATATCAACATTTGGCACAGTATTAGGAGTTGGCACAATAGTAGGAGTTCGAATAGTAGCAGGATTTTGCACAGTAGCAGGAGTTGGCACAGTAGCAGCATTTGGCACAGTAGCAGCATTTGACACAGTAAGAGGCGTTCGCACAGTAGCATGAGTTGGCACAGTAGCAGCATTTGACACAATAGCAGGAGTTGGCACGGTAGTAGCATTTGGCACAGTAGCAGGAGTTGGCACAGTAGCAGGTGTTGGCACAATAGCAGCATTTGGCACAGTAGAATCATTTGGTATAGTAGCAAGAGTTGGCACAGTAGCAGGAGTTGGCACAATAGTGGTAGTGAAACCAAGAGTTGCAATAGATTGTGTGTTGCTGGATTCACCATAAGAAAGACGAAAAATGTCCTTCATCAATAATCTCACTCAAATATCCAACTTCTATCAAATGTCCTCTTTGGATTATGCTATCAAATTCAGCCAACCTTACCGATTCATTCTCATGTCTTGTTTCATACAGTTGTGATACAATTTGGTTGAAGTTGTGGGACTAAATGAATTTGAGGGATTTGGTGTTTGTTACTACAATGGTTTTACCCTTAGCAACAACATTGTTTGTGTTTCTAACCTCAACAACAGTGTTGCTACCATCCTCTACTACAATAGTGTTGTCACCATCCTCTGCTACAACTGTGTTGCTACCATCTTCTGCAATAACAGTGTTTCTACCATCCTCTGCTACAATAGTGTTGCTACCATCCTCTGCTGTAGGGGATGCCAGGATTAATACAAGGGGTTGTATGAAATCTCTTTTTTTAGTATATGGGGCCTTATTTTGACTTTGGCTTGTGACTCGGGACCTAACCTTATTTTAGCAGTTGAATTGTTTCTCTATCTGGTTGTGCGTGTTGAAACACAACATGTGCACACTTGTCTTCTGTAGGTTAGGTTTCAAACCTCAAACTTGCCCAAACGATTTTCCTCACATCCATCCTCCATATCATAAAGACAACACTTTTACAAATCAATCCTTTTTGTTATTTTATGTGTAAATCCATACCCAATATTACTGAAATCCTTAGATTCATTACCCAGATCAATCCTTTTGCATCCAAATAATTGTGGGTTTAGATCCATTCTTTTGCATGCGATTTGACCCATCTAGATTCGCATCCAAATCCTTGGGCGTGCGTATATCAGTTGCACCACAAATCGGTTTCCAGATAATATTTTGTTTGTTTCCTAAGCTCTGATAACTATATGAACCCAAAATATGCAAAACTTCAAAAATGTTTTTTTTTAATTTATAAATTCAAATTGCTTTTCTTCTTTCTGTGTTTTGTTTAAGGTTTCACATGATGCTATATTATATTTTATTATGAGATCCCTTTGCATTTCCTATTCCTAAGGAAATCCCATTGATATTTTATTAATCCCATTTCCCAAGGCAAAACATAAAAGGATAATAGAACTCCCAACTAAAGTATTATTACTATAGTAATCAGAATTGGCAGCAGAGTATAATGGAATCACAGAATTAAACTAACAATCAAATGAATCAAATGCTAGCAACCATAATTGGGCAAATAAAGCCAAACATAGAATCAAATGCAGGGTTTATTAACCCGAATTGGCCTAATAACAACATGTGTTGAATTGATTTTACAAGTTCAGCTAAAATCTCTGATAGAGTCTTGTTAACATTCCCCTGTAGGATTCATGTTGTGATATCTACATTTGGCACAGTATCAGGAGTCGGTACAGTATTAGGAGTTCGAACAGTATCAGGATTTGGAATAGTAGCAGGAGTTGGCACAATAGCAACATTAGACACGAGATTGGGCACGAGGGAGTTCGCATGAGTGATTTGGCACAAGAGCGGAGTTGGCACGTAGCGACATTTGGCACGAGAAGGAGTTTGCACAAGAGCGGTGTTGTACAAGAGCATCATTTGGCACGAGCGAGATTTGCACGAGAGTGAGTTGGCACAATAGTGGTAAAGGTACCAAGAGTTGCAATAGATTATGTGTTGATGGATTCGCCATAAGAAGGACGAAAATGTCCTTTATCAATAATCTCACTCAAATATTCGGCTTCTATCAAATGTCCTCTGTGGATTATACTATCAAATTCAGCCAACCTAACTGATTCACTCTCATGTCCTGTTTCATACAGTTGTGATACAATTTGGTTGAAGTTGTGGGACTCAATGAATTTGAGGGATTTGATGTTTGTTACTACAGTGGTTTTATCCTTAGTAACAACATTATTTGTGTTTCTAACCTCAACAACAGTGTTGCTACCATCATCAGCTACAACAGTGTTGCTACCATCCAACGCTACAACAGTGTTGTTACCATCCACTACTGTAGGGGGTGCCAGGATTAATACAAGGGGTTGTATGAAATCTCTTTTTTTAGTATATGGGGTCATATTTCGACTTGGGCTTGTGACTCGGGGCCTAACCTTATTTTAGCAGTTGAATTGTTTCTCTATCTGTTGGTGCATGTTGAAACACAACATGTGCACACTTGTCTTCTGTATGTTAGGTTTCAAACCTCAAACTTGTCCAAATGATTTATCTCACATCCATCTTCCAAATCCTAAAGACTCCACTTTTACAAATCAATCATTTTTGCTATTTTACGTGTAGATCCATACCCAATCTTACTGAAATCCTTAGATTCATTACCCAAATCAATCCTTTTGCATCCAAATAATTGTGGGTTTAGATCCATCCTTTTGCATGCGTTTTGATCCATCTAGATTCGCATCCAAATCCTTGGCCGTACGTATATCAGTTCCACCACAAATCGGTTTCCAGATAATTTTTTGTTTGTTTCCTAAGCTCTTTATAACTATCTGAACCCAAAATATGCAAAACTTCAAAAAGGAGTTTTTTTATTTATAAATTCAAATTGCTTTTCTTCTTTCTGTGTTTTGTTTAAGGTTTCACATGATGCTATATTATATTTTATTATGTGATCCATTTGCATTTCCTATTCCTAAGGAAATCCCATTGATATTTTATTAATCCCATTTCCTAAGGCAAAACATAAAAGGATAATAGAACTCCCAACTAAAGTATTATTACTATAGTAATCAGAATTGACAGCAGAGTATAGTGGAATCACATAATTAAACGTATAATCAAATGAATTAAATGAATCAAATGCTAGCAACCATAATTGGGAAAATAAAGCCAAACATCGAATCAAATGCAGGGTTTATTAACCCGAATTGGCCTAATAACTACATGTCTTGAATTGATTTTGCAAGTTCAGCTAAAATCTCTGATAGAGTCTTGTTAACATTCCCCTGTAGGATTCTTGTGGTGATATCAACATTTGGCACAGTATCAGGAGTTGACACAATAGTAGGAGTTTGAACAGAGGTGATTTTGCACGAGAGGTGAGTTGGCACAAGAGATTTGACACGAGTAGCGTCGCACGAGCGGTGGAGTTGGCACAGTAGCAACATTTGACACAGTACCAGGAGTTGGCACGGTAGTAGCATTTGGCACGAGAGGTGAGTTGGCACGAGCGTGTTTTGGCACAATGAGACATTTTGCATGAGAATTATTTGGTACAGATTTGGCACAAGAGCAAAATTTAGCACGAGCGTGGAGTTGGCACAATAGTGGTGGTGAAACCAAGAGTTGCAATAGAGTGTGTGTTGGTGGATTCACCATAAGAAAGACGAAAAATGTCCTTCATCAATAATCTCACTCAAATATCCAACTTCTATCAAATTTCCTCTTTGGATTAATCTATCAAATTCAACCAACCTAACCGATTCATTCTCATGTCTTGTTTCATACAGTTGTGATACAATTTGGTTGAAGTTGTGGGACTCAATGAATTTGAGGGATTTGGTGTTTGTTACTACAGTGGTTTTACCCTTAGCAACAACATTGTTTGTGTTTCTAACCTCAACAACAGTGTTGCTACAATCCTCTGCTACAACAGTGTTGCCACCATCCTCTGCTACAACTGTGTTGCTACCATCTTCTGCTATAACAGTGTTTCTACCATCCTCTAGTACAACAGTGTTGCTACCATCCTCTGCTGTGGGGGTTCAAGGATTAATACAAGGGGTTTTATGAAATCTCTTTTTTTAGTATATGGGGCCTTATTTTTACTTTGGCTTGTGACTCGGGACCTAACCTTATTTTAGCAGTTGAATTGTTTCTCTATCTGGTTGTGCATGTTGAAACACAACATGTGCACACTTGTCTTCTGTAGGTTACGTTTCAAACCTCAAACTTGCCCAAATGATTTTCCTCACATCCATCCTCCATATCCTAAAGACAACACTTTTACAAATCAAACCTTTTTGCTATTTTATGTGTAGATCCATACCCAATCTTACTGAAATCCTTAAATTCATTACCCAGATCAATCCTTTTGCATCCAAATAATTGTGGGTTTAGATCCATCCTTTTGCATGCGTTTTGACCCATCTAGATTCGTATCCAAATCCTTGGGCGTGCGTATATCAGTTGCACCACAAATCGGTTTCCAGATAATTTTTTGTTTGTTTCCTAAGCTCTGATAACTATCTGAACCCAAAATATGCAAAACTTCAAAAAGGTGTTTTTTTTATTTATAAATTCAAATTGCTTTTCTTCTTTCTGTGTTTTGTTTAAGGTTTCACATTATGCTATATTATATTTTCTTATGAGATCCCTTTGCATTTCCTATTCCTAAGGAAATCCCATTGATATTTTATTAATCCCATTTCCCAAGGCAAAACATAAAAGGATAATAGAACTCCCAACTAAAGTATTATTACTATAGTAATCAGAATTGGCAGCAGAGTATAATGGAATCACAGAATTAAACTTATAATCAAATGAATCAAATGCTAGCAACCATAATTGGGCAAATAAAGCAAACATAGAATCAAATGCAGGGTTTATTAACCCGAATTGGCCTAATAACTGCATGTGTTGAATTGATTTTGCAAGTTCAGCTAAAATCTCTGACAGAGTCTTGTTAACATTCCCCTGTAGGATTCATGTTGTGATATCAACATTTGGTACAGTATCAGGAGTTGGCACAGTATTAGGAGTTCGAACAGTATCAGGATTTGGCACAGTAGTTACATTGGGCACAGTAGCAGGAGTTCGCACAATAGTAGTATTTGGCACAGTAGCAGGAGTTGGCACGGTAGCAGCATTTGGCACAGTTGAAGGAGTTGGCACAGTAGCATCATTTGGCACAGTAGCAGCATTTGGCACAGTAGCAGGAGTTGGCACAATAGTGGTAAAGGTACCAAGAGAGGCAATAGATTATATGTTGATGGATTTGCCATAAGAAGGACGAAAATGTCCTTTATCGATAATCTCACTCAAATATCCGGCTTCTATCAAATATCCTCTGTGGATTATGCAATCAAATTCAGCCAACCTAACCGATTCACTCTCATGTCCTGTTTCATACAACTGTGATACAATTTGGTTGAAGTTGTGGGACGCAATGAATTTGAGGGATTTGATGTTTGTTACTACAGTGGTTTTATCCTTTGTAACAACATTGTTTGTGTTTCTAACCTCAACAACAGTGTTGTTACCATCCTCTACTACAACAGTGTTGCTACCATCCTATGCTACAACAATGTTGTTACCATCCTCTACTGTAGGGGGTGCCAGGATTAATACAAGGGGTTGTATGAAATCTCTTTTTTTAGTATATGGGGCCATATTTCAACTTGGGCTTGTGACTCGGGGCCTAACCTTATTTTAGCAGTTGAATTGTTTCTCTATCTGTTGGTGCGTGTTGAAACACAACACGTGCGCACTTGTCTTCTGTATGTTAGGTTTCAAACCTGAAACTTGTCCAAATGATTTTCCTCACATTAGCAGGAGCAGTATTTGGCATAGTAGTAGGAGTTGGCACATTAGCAGCATTTGGCACAGTAGCAGGAGTTCGCACAGTTGCAGGATTTGGCATAGTAGCAGCATTTGGCACCGTAGCAGGAGTTGGCACGATAGCAGCATTTGGCACAATAGGAGTTGGAGTTGGGACAATAGTGGCAGTGGTATTAGGAATTGCAATAGATTGTGTGTTACTGGATTCACCATAAGGACCGAAATGTCCTTCATCAATAATCTCACTCAAATATCCGGCTTCTATCAAATTTCCTCTTTGGATTATGCTATCAAATTCAGCAACCTAACCGATTCACTCTCATGTCCTGTTTCATACAACTGTGATACAATTTGGTGTAAGTTGTGGGACTCAATGAATTTGAGGGATTTGGTGTTTGTTACTACAATGTTTTTACCCTTAGCTACAACATTGTTTGTGTTTCTAACCTCAACAACAGTGTTGCTACCATCCTCTTTTATAACAGTGTTGCTACCATCCTTTGGTATAACAGTGTTGCTACCATCCTTTGGTATAACAGTGTTGCTACCATCCTCAGCTACAACAGTGTTGCTACCAGTGTTACTGTTCAAAAAGGTGTTTTTTTTATTTATAAATTCAAATTGCTTTTCTTCTTTCTGTGTTTTGTTTAAGGTTTTACATGATGCTATATTATATTTTCTTATGTGATCCATTTCCATTTCCTATTCCTAAGGAAATCCCATTGATATTTTATTAATCCCATTTCCTAAGGCAAAACATAAAAGGACAATAGAACTCCCAACTAAAGTATTATTACTATAATAATGAGAATTTGCAGCAGAGTATAGTGTAATCACAAAATTAAACGTATAATCAAATGAATCAAACGCTAGCAACCATAATTTTGCAAATAAAGCCAAACATAGAATCAACTGCAGGGCTTATTAACCCGAAATGGCCAAATAACTACATGTCTTGAATTGATTTTGCAAGTTCGGCTAAAATCTCTAATAGAGTCTTGTTAACATTCCCCTATAGGATTCTTGTTGTGATATCAACGTTTGTACAAGATCGTGAATTGGCATGAGGAGTTGACACAGTAGCATTTGGCATGAGCATTTGGCACAATAGCAGGAGTTGGCACAGTAGTAGCATTTGGCACAATAGCAGAATTTGTCACAGTAGCAGCATTTGGCACAGTAACAGGAGTTGGGACAGTAGGAGTTGGAGTTGGCACAATAATAGTAGTGGTACCTGGAGTTGCAATAGATTGTGTGTTGCTGGATTCACCATAAGAAGGACGAAAATGTCCTTCATCAATAATCTAACTCAAATATCCGGCTTCTATCAAATGTCCTATTTGGATTGTGCTAAAAAAATTCAGCCAACCAAACCGATTCACTCTCATGTCCTGTTTCATACAGCTGTGATACAATTTGGTTGAAGTTGTGGGACTCAATGAATTTGAGGGATTTGGTGTTTGTTACTACAGTGTTTTTACCCTTAGCAACAACATTGTTTGTGTTTCTAACCATAACAACAGTGTTGCTACCATCCTCTGCTATAATGGTGTTGCTACCATCCTCTGCTACAACAACGTTGCTACCATCCTCTGTTACAACAGTGTTGCTACCATCCTCTGCTATAACAATGTTGCTACCATCCTCTGCTACAACAGTGTTGCTACCATCCTCTACTATAGGGGGTGCCATGATTAATACAAGGGGTTGTATGAAATCTATTTTTTTAGTATATGGGGCCTTATTTCGACTTGGGCTTGTGACTCGGGGCCTAACCTTATTTTAGCAGTTGAATTGTTTCTCTATCTGTTGGTGCATGTTGAAACACAACATGTGCACACTTGTCTTCTGTAGGTTAGGTTTCAAACCTCAAACTTGCCCAAATGTTTTTCCACACATCCATCCTCCAAATCCTAAAGACTACACTCTTACAAATCAATCCTTTTTGCTATTTCATGTGTAGATCCATAGCCAATCTTACTGAAATCCTTAGATTCATTACCTAGATCAATCCTTTTGCATCCAAATAATTGTGGGTTTAGATCCATCCTTTTGCATGCGTTTTGACCCATCTAGATTCGCATCCAAATCCTTGGGCGTGCGTATATCAGTTCCACCACAAATCGGTTTCCAGGTAATTTTTTGTCTGTTTCCTAAGCTCTGATAACTATCTGAACCCAAAATATGCAAAACTTCAAAAAGGTGTTTTTTTATTTATAAATTCAAATTGCTTTTCTTCTTTCTGTGTTTTGTTTAAGGTTTCACATGATGCTATATTATATTTTACTTTGTGATCCATTTGCATTTCTTATTCCTAAGGAAATCCCATTGATATTTTATTTATCCCATTTCCTAAGGCAAAACATAAAAGCACAATAGAACTCCCAAATAAAGTATTATTACTCTAGTAATCAGAATTGGCAGCAAAGTATAGTGTAATCACAGAATTAAACGTATAATCAAATGAATCAAATGCTAGCAACCATAATTGGGCAAATAAAACCAAACATCGAATCAAATGCAGGGTTTATTAACCCGAAATGGCCAAATAACTACATGTCTCGAATTGATTTTGCAAGTTCAGCTAAAATCTATGATAGATTCTTGGTAACATTCTCCTATAGGATTCTTGTTGTGATATCAGCATTTGGCATAATAGCAGGAGTTGGCACAGTAGCAGGAGTTGACACAGTAGCAGCATTTGGCACAGTAGCAACATTTGACACAGTAGCAGCATGTAGCAGGAGTTGGGACAATAGGAGTTGCAGTTGGCACAATAGTAGTAGCGGTACCAGGATTTGCAATAGATTGTGTGTTGCTGGATTCACCATAAGAAGGACGAAAATGTCCTTCATCAAAAATCTCACTCAAATATCCTGCTTCTATCAAATGTCCTATTTGGATTATGCTATCAAATTCAGTCAACCAAATTGATTCACTCTCATGTCCTGTTGCATACAGCTGTGATACAATTTGGTTGAAGTTGTGGGACTCAATGAATTTGAGGGATTTGGTGTTCGTTACTACAGTGTTTTTACCCTTAGCAACAACATTGTTTGTTTTCTAACCTCAACAATAGTGTTGCTACCATCCTCTGCTATAATAGTGTTGCTACCATCCTCTGCAACAGTAGTATTGCTACCATCCTCTGATACAACAGTGTTGCTACCATCATCTTATATTGCTACCATCCTCTTCTATAACAGTGTTGCTACCATCCTCTGCTACAACAATGTTGCTACGTGTTGCTATCATCCTCTGCTATAACAGGGTTGCTACCATCCTCTAATACAACAGTGTTGCTACCATCCTCTGCTACAACAGTGCGTCTACCATCCTCTGCTATAATAGTGTTGCTACCTTCCTCTGCTACAACAGTGTTGCTACCATCCTCTGCCACAACAGTGTTGCTACCATCCTCTGCTATAACAGTGTTGCTACCATCCTATGTTATAATAGTGTTGCTACCATCCTCTGCTACAAAAGTGTTGCTACCATCCTCTGCTATAATAGTGTTGCTACCATCCTCTACTATAATATTGTTGCTACCATCCTCTACTACAACAATGTTGCTACCATCCTCTACTATAGTGGGTGCAATGATTAATACAAGGGGTTGTATGAAATCTCTTTTTTTAGTATATGGGATCTTATTTCGACTTAGGTTTGTGTCTCGGGGCCTAACCTTATTTTAGCAATTGAATTGTTTCTCTATCTGTTGGTGCATGTTGAAACACAACATGTGCACACTTGTCTTCTGTAGGTTAGGGTTCAAACCTCAAACTTTCCCAAATGTTTTTCCTCATATCCATCCTCCAAATCCTAAAGACTCCACTTTTACAAATCAATCCTTTTTGCTATTTTATGTGTAGATCTATTTCCAATCTTACTGAAATCCTTATATTCATTACCCAGATCAATGCTTTTGCATCCAAATAATTGTGGGTTTAGATCCATCCTTTTGCATGCGTTTTGACCCATCTAGATTCGCATCCAAATCCTTGGGCGTGCGTATATCAGTTCCACCACAAATATGTTTCCAGGTAATTTTTTGTTTGTTTCCTAAGCTCTGATAACTATCTGAACCCAAAATATGCAAAACTCAAAGAGGTGTTTTTTTAATTATAAATTCAAATTGCTTTTCTTCTTTCTGTGTTTTGTTTAAGGTTTCACATGATGCTATATTATATTTTATTTTGTGATCCATTTGCATTTCCTATTCCTAAGGAAATCCCATTGATATTTTATATATGCCATTTCCTAAGGCAAAACGTAAAAGCACAATAAAACTTCCAACTAAAGTATTATTACTATAGTAATCAGAATTGGCAACAGAGTATAGTAGAATCACATAATTAAACATATAATCAAATGAATCAAATGCTAGCAACCATAATTGGGCAAATAAAGCCAAACATATAATCAAATGCAGGGTTTATTAACCCGAATTGGCCAAATAACTACATGTCTTAAATTGATTTTGCAAGTTCAGCTAAAATCTCTGATAGAGTCTTGTTAACATTCCCCTGTAGGATTCTTGTTGTGATATCAGCATTTGGCACAGTATCAAGAGTTGGCACAGTAGCAGGAGGTTGCACAGTAGTAGCATTTGACACAGTAGCAGCATTTGGCACAGTAGCAACATTTGACATAGTAGCAGGAGTTGGCACAATAGCAGGATTTATCACAATAGTTGTATTTGGCACAGTAGCAGGAGTTGGCACAGTAGCAGTTGGAGTTGTAGTTGGCACAATAGTGGTAGTTGTATCAGGAGTTGCAATAGATTGTGTGTTGTTGGATTCACCATAAGAAGGAAAGAAATGTCTTTCATCAATAATATCACTTAAATATCCGGCTTCTATCAAATGTCCTTTTTGGATTATGCTATCAAATTCAGCCAACCTAACCGATTCACTCTCATGTCCTGTTTCATACAGCTGTGATACAATTTGGTTGAAGTTGTGGGACTCAATGAATTTGTGGGATTTGGTGTTTGTTACTACAGTGTTTTTACCCTTAGCAACAACATTGTTTGTGTTTCTAACCTCAACAACAGTGTTGCTACCATCCTCTGCTATAACTACAATAGTGTTAGTCAGTGGCGGAGAGAGGGGTTAGGGGTATTCCCTGGAATACCCTTACTTCTTAAATGTTTTTACTATTTTACCCTATATTTTTAAACCCTTTATTTATTCTAGTGTCACTCTTTTTAGGTTTAGTAAAACAACAATTTTTCACTTTGTCTTCAAGCAGCAGCAGCCACAACCTCACTTTCTGTAAGTTTTTTTTTTCAGTTTAAAATTTCAATGTAACTTTAGCATATTATAATTTTATCATAGTTTTATATTTTAGCATAGTTTTCAATTTTACAAGAATCAATATTCTATAACCTTGTAAACCCTATGCTTGTTTTTATATTTTAACTTTTGCTGTAATTTTTTATTGTGATTATAAATTTTGACTTGCAATAGAACTATAAAAAATGAATTAATTGTGATTTGTAATTATAATTGTGATTTGAAATTTTTACTTGTAAAATTAATTGAATTTTGATTGTAATTGTAGAATGTTGTTCAAATACTTTACACCCAAACCGAGATTTCCAAAGCCAAAGAAGCTTACTCCTTCAAATGGGCAGCCTGGAGAACCTTCTTCGGTTCCTTCTTCAAAAGACATACAACCGGAACTTCATTCGTCATATAAGGTGTTTAACAAAGGGGCTTATTTGGAGACGGATCCTGGAAAAAGAAGTCAAATTCTTGAGTATCATCCAAATGATCAAGATGAGGTAAGAAGAGCTTACCTTATGAATGGGCCATGTAAAATTAAATTAACTGAATATGAATCCACGGATATTGGTGGAAGGGATCGTTCTTTTCAATATAGTTGGCATGAAGAGTATGATTGGTTGGAATATAGTGTAGAAAAAGATGTTGTTTTTTGTTTGCCTTGTTTTGTGTGTTACAAAGGTACTAGTAATTCTGCATTTGTGGTGACGGGTTTTAAAGGTTGGAATCTAAAGCATAAGTTGAATAAACATGTTGGTGAGAAACCGAATAGTCGTCATAAAAAGTGTGTGAAAGCATGTGAGGATCTTATGAAGAAAAGCGAGTATTGAGTTTTCGTATGCAAAATATAGTTCAAAAGAAGAAGTAGATTATCTTGTTCGCTTAAAAGCATCACTGAGGTGTCAAATATCTTGTTAGAGGCGGATTGGCATTTAGGGCACATAATGAGGGTGAAAATTCAGTTTATAAGGGTCATTTTCTAGAATTTGTAGAAGCCTTGGGAGAAATAGTGAGAAAATAGCTGCAGAATAACAAGTGGTGGGAATTGTAAGATGACTTCTTCATTATTCAAAAAGAACTTGCAAATGCATGTGCGGTTGAAACTATTAAGAAGATAGTTGGAGAAATTGGAGATGGTTTCTTTTGTGTTCTTGTTGATGAATCTGTGATTGCTCGTAAAGAACAAATGGTCGTTAGAAAAGCGGTTTGTTGATGTTAGAGGGTTTGTTGTAGAAAGATTTATTGGAATTGTTCATGTTGAGGATACAAGTGCAATAGCACTTAAAGGGGCTCTTGAGTGTTTGTTGTCGGGGTTTGGGTTGTGTATATCTAAAATTCGAGGTCAAGGGTATGATGGAGCAAGTAATATGCGTGGTCAATTTGGAGGTTTAAAGACTTTGATTCAAAAGCAAAATCCGCAAGCCTATTATGTTCATTGTTTTGCTCATCAACTTCAATTGGCTCTTGTTTCAATGGCGAGAAAGCATGAAGATGTTGATTGGTTTTTGTGAAGTGTCTCGATATTACTTTCTTACGCTCATCTAACAAAAGACAAGCTCTACTTGAATAAACAAGTTGCACATTTTGCAAATCTAATTGAAAAGAATTGGTGGAAACTGCAGTTTTAAATCAAGAGTTATCCATTGCAAGAGCGGGTGATACACGTTGGATCTCACTTTCGAACTCTTAATAGGTTGGTTGATTTGTTTACTCCTATTATTGAAGTGTTCAAGATTTGAAAAGTGATAGTCATTGTAAGGTGAACCAAAAAGTTTGTTACTTGTCATGCAAACTTTTGGTTTTGTGTTTATGTTGCACTTAATGGTTGAGATTTTATCATTGACAAATAATTTGTCACAATCATTGCAAAAGGGGGATCAAGATATTATTCATGCCATGGAACTTGTCCAAATATGCAAGAAAAGTTGCAAGAATTTAGAGATGGTGGATGGGAAACACTTTATGACCAAGTTGTGGCTTCTTGTGGTAATGTTGAAATTGATGTTCCTGACATGGAGTCTCGGTATGTGAAAGATAAGAAATCCAAACGGCTTGCTCCTTTTGTTACAAATTTTCATTATTTCAAGAATGATTGCTTCTTACATGTCATAGATGTGGTATTGAAAGAGTTGAATGATCGGTTTACACCTGAAAATACTGAGTTGATCAATTGTGTTGCTTGCTTGAGTCCTTGTTATTCATTTGAAGCATTTGACATTAAATCACTTGTGATATTGGCAAGATTGTACCCAAATGACTTTGAGGATATTACAGATAAGGAATTGTCTAGTGAGTTGGAGACTTATATTGAGAGTGTCAAGATGGACGATCACTTTTCTAATTTGAATGGCATCTCGGAACTTTGTAGGACTCTTGTTCGAACAAAGAAGCATAAGACATTTAGGTTTGTGTACACACTTATCAAACTAACTTTGTCCTTACCGGTGGCCACTGCAAGTGTTGAGCGAGTATTCTCAGGGATGAAATATGTTAAGAATGAATTGAGAAGTAGAATGGCTAATCCATGGCTAAATGATTGCTTAGTGACATTTGTGGAGAAAGAGGTGTTTAATACAATCGATGATATGGATATCATCAAGCGTTTTCAAGGAATGAACAAGAGAAGAATGCATTTACGATTAAACTAGATTGTTGTCTATTTTTGAGTTGTAATTGAAATACTAGCACATTTTTATTAAGTAATATTATCATATTTTTGTCACTAATTTTTCCATACTTTTTTTTTTGTATCCCCTGGTGTTAGTTACAAACCATATAAGCCACTTTCTCTTCTTTGGAGGTAGCTTTCTTTTTTAGGAGGCAGTTCATTGATAGAAATCCCTTTTTGGTTAGCACAAGGTGAATTAACAACTAATTGTTTTTTTGCTAGGCTTGTTTTGATTTTTCTAGTTGGACGGTTAAGTAGGTTGCCAGGTGTTTTGGGATGAATTCCCTATTGAGCTCTTTTTCGTATCGCATCAGAGGTTCTCTCAAGCTTTGCATCTTCTCTGACTTTTTTCTAAAACCGATCACTCTACCCATATGTATCCCCTCCTCCCAAGTCATTGAAAGCTTTCCACATCAATTCCAATTCATCATTAGTCCATTTCGTTTGGGGTTTTCTGGCCTTTTTCCTTTTTGTCTTCCTTGTCTTCCTTTTTTGTCATCTATTTTAACAAGTTAAAAACACAAGTATGAAGTAGAGAGATCCCAAATTATATCATATTTGATTTCAATTTTAACAGGATAAAAGTACTTTAAGAGATCCAAAATTGATTTTATGATGATTTAAACATGCTTGGTTATGTTAAAATGGAATTGATTATGTTTTTAGAATTGATTCTACTTAATTCTAGAATTAGAATTGGTAGCTTTTGAGTTTTTGAATGATTTTTACATTACAATTTGTATTTAACTCACTTCTAAATAAATATATCCAAACATAAATCACTTAGAATTGATTGTTATCACGATTTAACCAAACATAACACAACTAATCCCAGTTTTCAATTAAGCAGTATTACAAAACTAATCCTAAATTTAAAAAGAACCATTAGTAACCCTAAATTTATTCAATTAACAAAATCAATCATTGCATTGAAATAAAAATTCCATATCAAGATCAATCTTCAATGAAAATCATAAATGCATTGAAAAAAATGAATGTAATTGATTACAAAAAGATTCACCTCTACTTTGAATCAAGTTGGATCAATGAGCAGAGAGTTGTGAGGAGTGAGGATACCGTTGCTTGAAATCGCGCGCTGTTCTTGTAATTCTTGAAATGATCAGAGTCTAGGTGTTCTTTGAATTACAATGCATGTGTACACCAGTTTTTGGAGGAAGCGCCATAATGCAAATGGATTTTTTTTTTCAAATTAAATTAATAATATAAAATATCAATAAAAAAATAGATATTAGCAGAATATTTATTGTAAGTGCCAAATTGTCTTTTACAAAGTGATGTTAAGTTTGGTTTAAAATGTTAAATATAATTAGATAATAATTAAAATATTGTGTTGGAAAATAATAACTAAAATATTGAATAGTTAATATATTAATTCAAGAGTTCAAATAATATGAAATAATTATTTAATATATAATTATTTAATTTAATATATTAATATATAATAATTGAAATATTTAATAGCTTAGATATTAAATAGTTGAAATATTTGTTAATATATTAATTGAAATATATAATGATTGAAATATTTAATAGTTAATATGTTAATTCAACTGTTCAAATTATATGAAATAATTATTTAATATATAATAATTGATCTTATTTAATAGTTTAGATATTAAATAGTTGAGATATTTGTTAATATATAAATTGAAATATATAATAATTAAAATATATAATAATTGAAATATTTAATAGTTAATATGTTAAGTCAACACTTTAAATAATATAAAATAATGATTTAATATATAATAATTGAAATATTCAATAGTTTAGATATTAAATAGTTAAAATATTTAATAAATATTTAAAATAGTTAATAGTTAAAATAATTCAAGGTAAATATAAAACAATTATTTATAATAATTAATATTGAATAGTATAAAATAATTAGTTTATAAAATATTTAATGTTAATATTTGAAATATTTTTATATATTTAACTATATTTAACATTTTAAACAAAACTTAATATTATTATATAAAAGACAATTTCCTACTACTACACTAAAATATTTCTTTCTAACATTTATTATATAACGTTGCATAATACACAAATAACATAAATGGCCTAGTGGAAGTGGGTCTAATGGACCTGGTCAGAGTTAGAGGGTTCAAAATTCATTGGCCATATTTATTTGAAAATTTATCATTTAACACTAATAGGATCAAAATAAAGAAAAATGAAAAAAAGAAGTTCATGTGGAATTATTGAATATTAAAAAAAAAGAAAAAAAATAATATAACTGCGACGTTTGCCATATCATCGTTTTTGTAACGAAAGTTTAACGCCAGGGATCAAATCCAACATATTGCGACGTTCGGTACGGTTTGTTCGGTTTTTTACAAATATTTTTTGAGCCATAAATACACATATAGATGAGACATAACTTTGTATTTTGTCATTCATATACTATTAAATAACAATAAAACTCATCATATTTGGACAATAACTTTTTATTTAATATGTAAAAATTAGATTAAACAAAAGTGAAATAATAAACATAAAATAATAGCATTAAACAATATCAAAAATATTATAATAAAAAAAAAAAATAGATGAGATGAGAGATTAGTGAAGATGAAAAAGAATGAACATAAAAGAGAAGAGATTAGAGATAAATATGTGCGATAAAACGAAATTGAAAGAGGGAATATTTGCATAAAAATGAGAAGGTGAAAAAGAAAGAATATGAGAGTAGAGATAAGAGAAGAAGATCCAAAATGTAAGTGGTGAAGATGGGGAGATAATGTTATGAGAGATTTAAGAAGACTGAAATTGAAACCATAAGTGTAAGGATGAGAAAATTGTTTGTAATCATAAGACTAATATATAATAAGTTTAGGTTTGAGTTAGGTGAGAGTTAGATAAAATTTAGGTTGTACCATAATGCGGTTTGATTTGGTTTGGTTCGGTTTGCAAAATACAAACCGCAAACCAACCCAAACCATGCGATTTTGTTAAAAGATAGCCCAAACTAATCCGAACCAAATGCGGTTTTTTGCGGTTTTAGTTTGATTTGGTTTGGTTTGCGGTTTTTTATTGGGTTGATTTGGTTTTGAACACCCCTAGTCAAAATCACATAATATTTAAAAAGATATAAATTTAATATAGTTTTTATAAAAAGATTCAAAAAAAATTTAGTTTAAATATGTTTTTTCATCTTTCATACTAAAAAAGTTATAATATAAAATAAAATATTTAAAATAATTAAAATAATATTATAGTGAGTATTAGGGTCGGTCCTATAGGTAGGTGTATAACAAGAGCCGCCACAAAGAATCTCATATGTTTTGAGACCTTACAATTTTACATGGAATCCTTTCTCCAGTGGGGTTCTCCTTCTCCCCTGATGAAAATACAAAAATATTCTCAAGTTTCGTAAGTTAACTTACAAATTTCTCAAATAACGTGAATTCGTAAGTTAACTGTCTGTTTCGTATTATTTATTTTCGTATACCGTCTGTTTCGTATTATTTATTTTCGTTTACTGTTTGTTATTTTATATTTATTTTCGTATACTGGCCGTTCGAATTATTTATTTATTTTCCTTTGATTCTTATGTTTCAGGAAAGAAAGGCCTTGAAACATTCTAACCACTCCCACAAGATCTTTGAACTGTATGTGATAACACGATTTTATATAGTATATTTGATTTAATTTTCATAAATAATGTTAGTATTTTTATTTAATTATTTCATTTTATTTCCATATTACGCTGGTATTTTTATTGTTTCAGGTATTTTATTTTAAATAAACAAATTGAGCAAAGTGAAGAAATTAAGAGGATTATTTAATTAATTATGCAAGAAATGAAGAAAAGGGGTGTGCAAAGCAAAACAATGGATCAAAAGCCCAAAGCAAGCAAAAGGCCAAAGCAACCAAAAGCCCAAAGCAAGCAAAACAAACCCTAAAAGCCACGTACAAGAGTGAGACCCACGCCTCAACTCTCTCCTACAAGTGAGGCGCCCGACTCTCCTACAAAGGAGGCGACTGCCTCCAGCCACGTTGGCCCTAGGAGTTGCTTGAGACGCACGCCTCAACGTGGAGGAAAAGAGGAGGACTTTTCGGACGACCAAGGCGATGGTGGGCTTGAAGAGAGATTTTAGGAGAAAGTGCTACGAATATTTAGGAACAAGTGGTTACTTCCTACCACTATAAAAGGACCTCTCCGATCATATTTTCGACACCCGATTCGAGCATTCTTTCCCGCTTTAGATTTTTATTTCGAGTTATTTTTCATTGTAATTGAGATTCAGAAGATTTCCAAAGATTGTTCTTAGAGCTAGTTTCCTTTCCAAAGATTGTGGTCTTAATTCTGTTGAAGAACCAAGATTCAATTCCAGCATTTTATTTAATTCAGGTTTTTATTTATATTGCTTTTATTTATTTACTTAATCAATTGCATGATATATATTTGTTTTGCCATGAATTTATTTATAAATGTTAAAACCTTTAATTTATTCATGTCTGCTTTTATAAATATGTCTGGCTAGATTATCTAAATATCGGTATGTAATGAGTTAATTTGAAAATATCCGGAATAAACTGGCTTGATTATATTTTATAAAATAAATATTTTTTCTGATTTAGTTATCTAATTTATTTTGTTAAAAAGGTTTAGAAACCAACAGAGCGAAAGTTTGAGGTTAATAAACTGGCTAAGATTAGAAACCAATAGAGCGACAGTTTGAGGTTTAAAATCAGATAGTAGATTCTAGGTATTGTTTTTAAAGACTGCGACAGCGTTTTAAAACCAATTAAATTTTATTTATTTTCAAAAAGTAATTTTAAAATCAATGGGATAGCGGAAGCATACATTAGAGTTTAAAATTATAATCTACTTCAATAGAGCGACAGTTTGAGAATAGGTTTTTAAATATTTACTTTTTGCTGAAAAAGACATTATTAACATTTTCTGAAAATAGCCAGTGGAAAACCGGATTCTTTAGGATTAACGAAATACATACCGATATTCGCATTATTATTATTTTAATTAAAATTTAGTTTTATTGCCCAAAAATTCCTCAATTTATTTATTCGATAGCTATAGCTTTACACAGTAAGTTTAGATTACGATAGATCGATTTATAGTCTCTGTGGGTTCGATATCTTTTAAAACTACGCGATAGGGCTGTATACTTGCAGTCTCCCGATTATTATAGACGATAAAGTCGCGATCAGTATGCTCCGAAGATTTAGTGGTTCCAGACTGCTATCCTCGCATCTGGTCTTGCCGGATTATATAGTACTGATTACGGGACCATTAGCACTGGCATGTAGGGTGCTTTTGCTGAGAGATGGCATAGAGAGATGTCATCTTTCCACTTTCCAGTTGGGGAATTGTCGATCACCCTCGACAATGTTGCATGCTTGCTTCGACTACCCATTAGAGGTAGGTTACTCAACCATTCTAAGATAACCAGAGCTAAAGCAGTTGATTGGATGGTTGCGCATCTAGGAGCTGATCCGTATAGAGCTGCTCGAGACTGCGACTCCACAAACGAAGCGCACATGAAATTCTCATATCTGAAGGAGTTATATGAGGAGGATCTTTAGTTTAGTATCATCGGGGTTGTGCCATCTGGTGTTTCTGATGTACTTGATAGACACATCCATCTTTGTGGACACGAGTGACCGCTACACCGACGTGACCTACCTGAAATACTTACGGACCTTTCTACAGTTCAGGACTGGAACTGGGGTGTCACTATTCTTACCCACCTCTACCAGAAGCTGAATGAAGCTTCCAGGTGGAGGGCTAGGGCGCTTACCGACTCGTGCACACTCCTCGCGGTACGTATTTATTTTAATGATCAATTTTAATTAGTTTTAATTAATTTTAATTATGTTAACATTATATTTTTGTTGATGCAGAGCTAGATTTTATCATACTTCACTGTATCCATGGTTACTCCATAAATCCCGACTATGAGGACTTTATGCCAAGGGCTGCCAGGTTTATTCTCAATAAGGGCAACGATAATGTGGCTCCTTACCGAGTGTTCCTTGATCGCACCAACCACGAAGACATTAACTGGACCCCGTTTTAGGACTGCATGGAGGTTGTCCCCTTCGATATCATTTCTTTATACTCCGGGTGGCTAGCCTGTGAGACTAACCTGATGATATGGTATTTTCCCGAGCAGTGTATACGCCAGTTTGACTATGTGCAGACCATACCCCGATCTCCTTTCTAGGCTGCTCCCGACACCATCATGTAGAGGGCTCTAGATGATATCTTCCAAGATTGGGAGAATCATGTCGTGCCAGATGAGTTTCGGTTGTTGCGGGCATCCCGTATATGGAACTCTATGGAGGGGTACGCCACATGGTTCTTTATAGTGTCGCACTCTTACATGACACCGGAGGCTGAAGGACATCCGTCGAGGCCAACACATAAGGAGATCTTGGAAAATGAGCAGGCCGAGGATGATTATGCCATTGATCTACTGCCCATCTGTTAGAGTATCCACGAGATTGGACAGGAGGCGTTGGATGACAGAATTATCGATGGAAGCGGACCTGGTGTGGTTGTCGTGGTGGAGAGGATGGTCACTGAGGCAGAGCGTGCAACGCGTTATCACCAGTAGCGGAGGGCGCGGGGGTCAGGATTAGGCATACCCAGTAGCCTTTATGTTTTTTTATTTGATTTTGTATGATCGCATTTTGTTCGGAACAATGATGTAATAATATTTCTGACATTTTTTCTCTTTATTATTTATAACATATTATTATTTACATGGTTTGCGTATATTGATATCTGTAATATTTTCTTTAATTGATTTTTTGAAAACGGAAACATAATCCGAGTAATCAAACATTTTTTGTATGTCTTGTCGAAACATTGTAAAATCTTATAGTTTATATATATATATATATATATATATATATATATATATATATATATATAAAATTTTTATGTATATTCCATTTTATCTATATGTATTACTTTTTGAATATCAAAAACACCACAAAACAAAATTTTATTTCGGCCAAAATTGAGTTTCGGGTTCTGTTTCTGCATAATTCGCAGGTTAACTTGCGAAATATACTGAATCAGGTTAATTCGAAAGTTAACTTGAGAATTATGTCTGGTTATTTAAAAAAAAAACACGGGTAACATTTCGCAAGTTAACTTACGAATTCACCTTGTAGGGTGAATTCGTAAGTTAACTTACGAAATAATCCACGATTTAAAAAAAATAAGGTGAATTCGCAAGTTAACTTACGAATTCACCCAGAAAGGTCACTTCGTAAGTTAACTTGCGACTTCACCCAACAAGGTGAATTCGTAAGTTAACTTGTGAAGGGTATTTTTGATTTTTCATGGGTGTGCGAGAAACCCACTAGGTGAGTGAAGAAATTCTCTTTTACATGAGTTTAGATAAAATAAAGGTATTTTAAATATTTTATATTCAGTATTTAAATCAATATTGGAAACTGGTCCGGTGGATCGGTGTAGATTCTTGAGTAATATTAGCAATTAGGTTTAGGGAGACAATGGGGCGGATCGGGAACAAATTTTACTTTTCTCAAATTCAAATCTGAATTCCCAATCAATTCGAGTTTCCCGCCCCAGACTCAAATAGAGATGGAGAATTTCATTCATTTAGTAAAATCAATTTTTTAATAAAAATATTTTTTTTTTCTAAAAAAAATTATATTATAAATAATAAAATAAAACAATCTCAAAACATTTCATATATATATTTCAAATATTTTAAATAATAAATACAAATCAAATTATTAAAAGATTGGCCACATATATTTAATATTCTAAATTATCAAAAATAAATAAATAATGTATATAATAATATAAATAGGATGAGTTTGAGGTGGGTACTAGTGTCCACATTACGTAATCCGTCTCATATTTTGTAATAAAAAAAACTCAAACTAGAATTCAAATCTAATCAAAACAGATTTTTCTGTCAAATTTGAGGCGAATTCGGATGGATACCCACGTATATGGATTTTGTTGCCATACTTAATCATGTTTTCCTCTGTTCCGAATCCTTAATACCATTTTTTGGCAATTTATTTGTTTTTATTTCTACAGCAAAAGGAGTCTTAAGTTCTGAGTCCTTCTTACTCCCTCTGTCTCATAATAGGTGTCATCTTTGAGATTTTCACACTTTTTAAAATAATGATTAATTATATTGATTTTAATGATAAAATGAGTCTAATTTACTAAAATAGCCTTATTAATAATAGGTAGTGGAGTAGTTATATGAATTAAAATACAATAAATAAGGGTAAGTTAATGGAACAAAATAATAAATATCACATTGATATTCTAAAGGGACAAATAATTTGAGACAAATAAAAATAAGAAATAGAACACCTATTGTGAGACAGAGGGAGTATCATTTTTTGACAATTTATTTGTTTGTATTTCTACAACAAAAGTAGTCTTAAGAAACATTCAAGACTTTCAATTTTAAAATCACAAATTAATGGATATAGTAATTTAAGATTCTTCTAATATTTTATAAAAAATTCTCATTAGTTCATTTTTTAAATGCATTTTTTTAAATATATAACAAACAAGGTATTAGTCTAACTTTTTTTAAAAAATAAATAAATTTGTTGAGTAATGATCTTTTAACAAATAATATTTTAAAATATTTCATATGATTAAACTCAATTAATATGGTGATTTTATGATAAAATATAATACAATATTGCATTTAGTATTATTTATCATTTTTAAAATATATCGTTTATTTATTGATATGTTAAAAAATATTATTATTTATATAGAAATTATGTTTTTAAAATTAGAACAGTCCGAAATTTTGGACCGACCCTAGTGAATATAAGGCCAGAGTCTATATTTGAGATTAAGAATTCAATGATTTTATAATCTAGTTGAAGTTCTTTGTTTATATTTTAGTAGATTAGAAATGAATCTGGAATAATACTTCCTCTGTTTTTTTAATTGTCTCTTTTGTATAAAATATTTGTCTTTTTAAGTGACATTTTTAAAGTGTTAGGTAGTATTTATTATTGTTTCGTTAAAATTATTTTTAATTATTTATTATATATAAAGAGAAAATGTAAAATAGATTAATGAATAATTAAAATTATTATAAATAAAATGAATGTTATTGTTTAATAATGATAATAATTAATTTTATTAATATGTGGAAAAGGTTTAAAAAATGACAATCAAAATGAAATAAATAGAGTATTATGATGATACATGTTTGTATCACAAGCACATCTCAAATACTAAATACAAAATTATTTGTCGTCTATATGTGTACTTATGTATGATTTGATAAAAAATTTATAAAAAATTGAACTAAACGTCCCAACGCAGACCATATTAGTTTTATTTTATTTGATTTGATTTTTAAAAGTCAATTAAACCAAACTGAACTGTATATTTTTTTCTTGTAATTCAGGTGATATTTATCATTAAAATCATCCAAACTACGCTGCAAATACTCCTATCGAACATAGTGCATCCCAAATATAACATTCCAAGAGGAGTACTATTGGAGTATTTTTGAGAAATTAATGTAGTATAATGAAAATCACTTAGAAAATGAAAATGTGGTCCAGGCAATATAATAGAGAACAATAGCAATCCCGTGCGACTCTATGTGGACCTATGTAGTGAAACTCATGCTTAAGAAAAAACTTGTGGTGGAAAAACATGTGCACCTAACAACAGGTTTATCAATATAGGTAAGCTCCCAACATTTTGGTTTATAAAATATATATGTTCTAATGTTCACCTAACAAGTTCCAACATATATAAATGTTCTAATGTTCACCTAGCAAATTCCATGGATACCTGTTCTTGCTATAAATCTTGTATATATATAGTAGCAGCATATCAACCATGTGGCCCCTATATGTGCTTCAAAATTACTTGTCTTATTCAATGCTTGTAGAATGTCTAGGTAATTAATGGTGGATATTAGTGATCGCGATTTTATCGTCTATTAATTGGGAGACTGCAAGTGCACAGTCCTATCCCGTAGTTTTAAAAAGATATCGAACCCACAGAGACTATAAATCAATCTATTGTTATTCTAAGTTACGGTATACAGCTAAGGCGGATAATTCTTTTAGATAGTGGTTAAGAAAAAATATAAATAAAACGGATATCGGTACGTAATGTAGTGAACCTAAGCGGATTAAATCGAACCTAAGCGTATAAAGATGGTTAACTTAATTGTTCTGTAGATATTATCAGTTTAAAAACCCTCAACTCACACTTTCGTGGTCTTATCTCAGATTATACTCCTAAAGCCCTATGTCTGCTCTCGCTAGCCCATAAGTGTTTAGAAAATATTCTTTGGAAACTTAATAAAATCTAATTGCTTTAAAGCGCCTCACTGTATTTAAATCGAATGCCTAACTTTAGCTATCCTTAAAACCTCACACTTTCGTGGTCTCGATCCTAACCTATTCTACTTTTCTTACTTTCGAATAAAAGATTGATTTTAATTACAAAAGTCATAACCGTAATTTAAGTTAATTAATATTTTAGCTTAGAAACAATTTAATTCCTACTCTTACTACTATTACCTACCGATACCTACACGGTTTAGCCGGACATATTTATTAATTCAGACATGCATAAATAATAAGGTTCAATATATTTAAGCATCTCCATAATCAAGTAAATAAATACCAAGCAACAATACTTTTAAATAAAATAAAATAATTATATTAAAAACCTGAAAATGAGAATACTGGAATAATCTTGTTCTCTTCGAAATAAACGAACATTCCACCACAAGTCGGTTGGATCTGCTCGGAGACTTCTCGAATCGAAAAAAAAAATGCGACAAGAATAATAAAAAGCACTAGATCTAACGTAAGGTTAGATCAGTGAAAAATACACAACAATTTCCGGTGTAGAAATTGTTGTGAGAAAATTACAGAAACTTAAAACTAAAATAAAATCTAAGAAAAGAAACTGAAATGAAAAATAAACTAGAAATACAAAACTGAAAAGAAAATAGAAATGCGAAGGAAAAACGTAATAACAGTTGTTCGGTAAAAATTGTCGACCCTTGAACTTGTATTTATAGGCTTCACTTGCTAACTTCCCGTTTTCAATCTCGTACGAAAAGAAGTGGTGATCGTGTGTAAAACTGTCAGAACGTGGGAGACGGACGTCTCATCTGAAGAAGTAGTGTGAGACGTGGGTCTCACTTCATGAAAGTATATTGAGACGTGGGTCCCTGAATGGGAGGATTTGGAGACGTGGGTCCCAGAGTGGGAGGCGGGCGCCTCCTTCTTGAGTGGGAAATGTGAGACGGTCGTCTCACTATAGTGGGGTTGTGCGCCTCAAAGTTGTGACGGTCGTCACACCTTGTGGGCTGAAAGCTACTGGGCCACGCGTGTTGGGCTTAGTCTTTTGGTTTGTATAATTATTTTCTTCTTTTACTCCTCCTTTTGCTATTGTTACCCCTTGCTTCATTTCTTTAGCTTTTTAATCCGATTTTTCCTCAATTTTATTTCTTTGCTCAATTGATCTTTATTTAATGCAAATACCTGAAACAAAAGAAATACCAACGTAATACAGAAATAAAACAGAATAATTAAATAAAAATAGTAACATTATCAATGAAAATTAAGTCAAATATGTTATATAAATTCATGTTATTAAACTCCCCTATACTTAAAACTTTGCTTGTCCTTAATCAAAAAGTAAAAATGAAAATCACTTAAGTATTTTTCAAACGCAGATATAAAACATAATTCAATTCGTATTTGGTTGCAATTCACTTCTTTGTTGGATAACTCAAGTTTAGACTTTGACACCAAAATTACCGTAGAAACATTAGATAATCCCATTTATGCAGATCAATTTTAAGTCATGTATTATAGCTCGACCTAATACTTTCATTTCGTTTCACCCATTTTCATTCTGGTGCAATCACATTAAGCCATTTACCTTACGCGCACATAGTGGAGTAACCGGTTAGTGACTTTGATCTTCAGCTTGGAGTTCTGGTACTTATATTTGGTATCCTTTATCCATTTACAAATTGCGGGGGATCGGACCGTCGTCCGACCTACCAAGTTCAGCACCAGAAACCACTGAACCAATTCATAATGGTTTACTTGCATAAATATTTATAGTTTCCGCAACTGTTGGACTAAATGATCTGGTAAGGATCATCTAACTTAATAAGTGCATCTTCTGATAAAAATTTCTCTTAAAAAAAAAAAACTTGATCAAACACTTATATTCATCGATTCTCCACGTAGTTTGTCGTTTAAGGCGGTGCCGACTGCTTTTATAAACTACTCGGGATTATTTTAAAACTAAGTCTTAAGGTGTTGGTATAATAAGTACTTAAATCGATCTAACGCGTTGGGGTTTTGAAGTATTAGGACGATAATGATTTTGCTATAGTCGCGCTCGAGTTCTTATTTATAAAAAAAATAAGCAACCTTAATACTAGTTGAGTATGTCAATATATACGTTTGAATTTTTTCGTTATGGCTCAAGAAAATGGAAGAATTCGAATAAGCACGAGAATTTAACATAAAAGACTAAAATTACATAAACATGTATTTTATTGAATGGAAATTTTGCAATACATAGAAGAAAGGAAACTAAAGGGAAATACTAAATAGAGCAAAGACATAGAAGAAAGGAAACTAAAGGAAAATACTAAATAGAGCAAAGAAAATAAAAACGAGCTAAGAAATGTTCTGACTCCCCTAAACTTAAAATAAGCATTGTCCTCAATGCGATAGAACCAGGAGAAATCAGAAAGGAGCGGGGTGATCACTCGTCGCTTGGAAAATTTCGTCCTCTTGCTCCTCTACCTCTAGTGCGAGGTCGTCGATGCCTGTCGGAATCAGAATCGTTAAGGTGAAGAGCATCCGCTATGCGAGCATTTAACGCTTTAAAGTTACGGTCGTTGCGAAAAGCATACCCGCGTTGTTCGCGCTGTAATTCTTCTTGGTCGCTTTGTATCTCTTGAATGAGACGCAAGGTTTCAGCTTGGTTTTGTTCCATTGCTAGGAACCGCTGATCCTGCCGGTTGAAAGCAGCATACATTGCATCAAAATTGGCAGCCTGCGGAGGATTTTCCTGAGGTTGCTGCTGAGCAGGTGCATTAAGAGCAAAACGCCAATTGTTGCGGCTTCGAACATCGATCTGAATTGAACAAGGCAACACTACACCAGGCACCAAACGTCGGTTGATCATTAAGGTGTACCGGCCATCTTGTCTCGGGGAGATGATATGAGAATCACGACAATAAATTACATAAAGTAGATTTGTCGGCATCATAAATTGTCCCAAGGACAAAAGCTCGTTGGATAGGCCTAAAGCAAAAGCTAGAGACGTTACGATCCCATCGAAAACAAAGGGGTTGGTACCTGCCGCATTGACGAATGTGTGAAAGTGGCTAAGCATGAAAGGGGCGGCATTGACAGCTTGACCGTTGAGGGCACAAAAAATAAGAAACATCTCATTTTGGTTGACCTTGTGGTTATTGGTCCTACCAAAAATGGTGTTCGCGAGAATTCGGTGAAAGTACCTCAAAGCGGGATTATGAATATGAGAAGCGTAAAGATCGCGCCAACTTTCCGTGGGTTGACCGGTTAGATCATGCCAAAGAGAGAAGCCAACTTGATCCCAAGAAATGTCGCCTTCGGGGTCGAAAGGTTTGCAATGAACGCTCAGACCTCTAGTGAACTGTAAAAGTTCAGCAACTCTTTCTTGATCAATGGAGTATTCTTGGTTAAACATTCGGAAATTGGCGATGCCGATTGTGAATGGATCGTCAGGAGGCGTATTGTATGAGAATGAACTGAGGAACTCAAGAACGAGCGGTTCGAAGGTTGGAAAGGGATTTGAGCAAAGATTGAGCAGACCCGTATTTGTAAGCATGAAAGTGATGCTCTCCGTCATACCCAAGGTATCTAAACAATCGGTGTCCATATATTTAGTGGGGACAACCGAACGGGAATAGAATTTTATGTATTCTCTCGTTGTTGACCGTCATCGTGATCTCGGAAGACAATGGTAGACAAATCTGGTGGTGGTCGGTCGGGTTTCACTTGACGTTGAGTGTTTCATGGAGCCATGATAAGAGGAGGAATGAAAAAGAAATTTGGTAGAAAAATGGATGGATGAGAGAAATATAAGAGAAGTAGATGGAAAGGATGTGAAATGAGAAGGAGTGAGGATGAATATTTATAGTGCTATGAGATTTAAGAAGAATAAATCATAATAATAATATGTTGGGAAATGGAGGAGAAGAGTTTGAATGAATTTTATGGTGGGAAATGAAAAGAAGAATATTTTGATTAATGGAGTGGTTGAATGGGAGTTATGTTGGATATTGAAAAAGAAGGAAAACGGACGAAACATTAAATCAGTCAAGGAGACAGAAAACGAGATGGGAGAAGCACGAGCTGAGGCGGGGGCCACTAAAAGACGAGACGTCCATCTCATAAAGACTGCATGCATGCTTTGTGAAGGAGACGACCGTCTCCAAGAAGGAGACAAAGAGCAGAGGCGCCCGTCTCAAGGACTGGAGGCGTCTGTCTTCATCAGGGTGTAGGAAGCTGAGGCGACCGTCCTTGGCAGCATACGTAGTGGACGGAGAATCTTATAATGCCTGAGGTGACCGTCTTGGGCAGTGGGCAACGAGACATGCATGTGATTAGAGGGAACACGGGATAGGGAATAATTTTTCAGATCACATGCATACATATTACATACTTGTATATATATATATATATATATATATTATAGATAATTTATTATTTTAATTAGTAGGATATATATATATAATACTAGTATATAATGCATTATAATTAGTATAATAAATATTGGGAAATATTAATTCGGTATATTGATAGGAGACGGAGAAAATACGATAATTAAAATACTCAATTATTATTATAAATATTAATGCGGATTATTTAATTGAGTATAGTTGTCGGTATTACGGGGAAGTAGTTCAAACGCATCAGAAGAAGGGGTGCAACCGATAATCGAGTAAAATTTAAAATTTAACATAAATTAGAAAAGTGAAAATATGAAAAAGAAAGAAATTTAAAATTTGAATGACTACTCGTTGATTTTCCATGGCCACTTATCAAGTCACCTCACATATCCCTCACCTTTTCTTTTCTTACGTTTGTAGGGTGGTTCATTCTTTCGAAATTGTGGTGGTTCTGGATCTATCCTAAGTATAAGCTTTTCAAATTTGGGCTTAGTGATTTCATCCATCGCCTCATAAGTTAACCTTACCCTCTTAACAGTAATTATATCCTTAATTTTATGATCCTCTAATTTTCGCTTTTTAGGCAAGACTTCAAATAGTTGTGAATTAGTGTGGATATTCTTCAATACTGCAACATACGTTTTAAATTGGGAGTCTACCTGAGCTTCCATAAAAAAATTTGGGAAAGAAATCAGTGGGGTGTAGTGATTTGGGATTACAATGCGCGCTTCCTTCTCTACCTCTTTTACAACATCCTCTTCAAATGGTGTTGATGGATTTTTATCAATCTCCACTATTTTCTCGTCAGAACTTTCCCCGGCCACAATATCACTCTCTAGATTTTCAAATAGTTTTTCTATAATGGTTGTTTCAACATCCACATCTTCTTTGGAGAATGGTCCTAGAAGGTTTTGTTCAAGTTGGGAAATTTGAGTCTCTAAGGCCATGTTGTGAGTCGTGAGGGACTCAACCACAACGGTTAGTTGGCTAAGGGTTTCATTATTTTGAAAACTTTATTTTCTTACTTCTTCATTTTGGATAGTTTGTGTCTCTACAAAGTGCTCAATCATAGACTCTAACCTAGAGTTAGTTATCATATCATCGGAATCTTCCATTGATGTTTCAAAGTTAAAATCTTGCGATTCTTCAGAGTCTTAAAAGTGAGTTAGAGTCTCCTTTTGTGTTTCCCCAAAGAGTTCTATCATCCTAGATGTTTCATTAAAATTTTCCATTAATATTTCGAGATCAGATTTATATGGTTCTGGTGATTCTTCAAAATATTGGGTGTGATGATTGTAGAGAAAATTGGGTTGAGGAAAAGTTTGGTTGAAATTATAAGTTTCTTGTGGTTCCTCAAAATGTGGGCATTGGTAGCTTTGGAGGTAATTTGGGTAAGAGTAGGTTTGTGAAGCATTGAAATCTTCCATCAGTATTTCAAGGTCGGATCTATGGGATTCTTGTGGTTCCTCAAAATACTGATAATGGGCGTAGGAAAAATTTGGGTTATACATAGTAAATAAGGTAAAGGTGCCTTAGTCTATACGTTGTAACACCAGAGTTACAATATCGACTTAAATAGTCCCCGGCAACGGCGCCAAAAACTTGATCGCGACTTTATCGTCTATTAATCGGGAGACTGCAAGTGCACAGTCCTATCGCGTAGTTTTAAAAAGATATTGAATCCACAGAGACTATAAATCGATCTATTGTTATCCTAAGTTACGGTATACAGCTAAGGCGGATAATTCTTTTAGATAGTGGTTAAGGAAAAATATAAATAAAACGGATATCGGTACGTAATGTAGTGAACCTAAGCGGATTAAATCGAACTTAAGCGTATAAAGATGGTTAACTTAATTGTTCTGTAGATATTATCAGTTTAAAAACCCTCAACTCACACTTTCGTGGTCTTATCTCAGATTATACTCCTAAAGCCTTATGTCTGTTCTCGCTAGCCCATAAGTGTTTAGAAAATATTCTTTGGAAACTTAATAAAATCTAATTCGTTTTAAAGCGCTCTCGCTGTATTTAAATCGAATGCCTAACTTTAGCTATCCGGTTAAAACCTCACACTTTCGTGGTCTCGATCCTAACCTATTCTACTTTTCTTACTTTCGTAACGAAAAGATTGATTTTAATTACAAAAAGTCATAACCAGAATTTAAGTTAATTAATATTTTAGCTTAGAAACAATTTAATTCCTACTCTTACTACTATTACCTACCGATACCTACACGGTTTAGCCGGACATATTTATTAATTCAGACATGCATAAATAATAAGGTTCAATATATTTAAGCATCTCCATAATCAAGTAAATAAATACCAAGCAACAATACTTTTAAATAAAATAAAATAATTATATTAAAAACCTGAAAATGAGAATACTGGAATAATCTTGTTCTCTTCGAAATAAACGAACATTCCACCACAAGTCGGTTGGATCTGCTCGGAGACTTCTCGAATCGAAAAAAAAAATGCGACAAGAATAATAAAAAGCACTAGATCTAACGTAAGGTTAGATCAGTGAAAAATACACAACAATTTCCGGTGTAGAAATTGTTGTGAGAAAATTACAGAAACTTAAAACTAAAATAAAATCTAAGAAAAGAAACTGAAATGAAAAATAAACTAGAAATACAAAACTGAAAAGAAAATAGAAATGCGAAGGAAAAACGTAATAACAGTTGTTCGGTAAAAATTGTCGACCCTTGAACTTGTATTTATAGGCTTCACTTGCTAACTTCCCGTTTCCAATCTCGCATTTAAAAGAAGTGGTGATCGTGTGTAAAACTGGCAGAACGTGGGAGACGGACGTCTCATCTGAAGAAGTAGTGTGAGACGTGGGTCTCACTTCATGAAAGTATATTGAGACGTGGGTCCCTGAATGGGAGGATTTGGAGACGTGGGTCCCAGAGTGGGAGGCGGGCGCCTCCTTCTTGAGTGGGAAATGTGAGACGGTCGTCTCACTATAGTGGGGTTGGCGCCTCAAAGTTGTGACGGCCACACCTTTGGTGAAGCTACCGGCCACGCGTGGGCTTAGTCTTTTGGTTTGTATAATTATTTTCTTCTTTTACTCCTCCTTTTGCTATTGTTACCCCTTGCTTCATTTCTTTAGCTTTTTAATCCGATTTTTCCTCAATTTTATTTTTTTCTCAATTGATCTTTATTTAATGCAAATACCTGAAACAAAAGAAATACCAACGTAATACGGAAATAAAACAGAATAATTAAATAAAAATAGTAACATTATCAATGAAAATTAAGTCAAATATGTTATATAAATTCGTGTTATCAATTAGATACATATGTTAATTAGAATTAGTTCAATTGATTACTTGTTAGTTAAAATTAGAAGTTGGTTATATTAGTGAGTAATCGATATTTACTCACATGATTAGAGATCGCTCATTTTACTCGCATAAAAACTCTATAAACATATTTTCAACAAATCATATTATAGTTATTCTATATTATTTTTATATTGTAAAAATAATGAATGTTACACATCATTGATCATTTCTTTTTCCTTTTACTAATCATATTTACTCAGTTATTCATTCATAACTTCATTGTTATTTGTTAGTACAAAATATGTGGTGAGTTGTTTGTTACAGCCATTTCTACTTTTATGTTTATCTGTTACGACACCAAATGAGACACTTGTTTCATCCTCATTTTAAATTTTTTTTCACCTTTAGTTTTAATTTTGCATTATTTTTTTGGTTAAATATGTTTGTATTCCTCTTATAAATATTTCATATCTTATTTTTAGTCAATTAAAAGATTCTTTTAAAGAATAAGCTTTTTAAAAGTCTTATCCATATTTTTTTTTTCTCTCTTACAAATTTAACGATATTTTTTACGACTTAACGACTGAATTAACAATTGTTTCTATTTAACAACTAGATTAACGACGATTTTAGCAGAAGAGTCAAAAAATTTGGATGAAAATTTTTAAAAGGATCATTGTACAGAGAAATTTTTTATAAAAATTACACTCGAATTTAAGTTATTTATAAGAACGAAAAACATATTTAATCCTATTTCCTTTTATGAAAATATTGCTTTTTGAGGCTTGAGGTGTCCCCCTCCAATGGATACATGTTAGCATGATATTAATAAAATATCACTTAGATTTTTTAATTACTGACAAAACTTTCCATAAGTGTTTGTTCATCTACTAGATTTCACATTATCTTTGTGCATCACCTTTATCAAGTTTACAAGATTATAATTAGATGGTAATATAATTTAAAGATTTCAAATCTTATCATTTTTTTCAAGCCAGCGACCACTGACTATCAAAGATTTAATCTTATCAACTCTTATCATTATATCACAAATATCTCTCTCTCTCTCTCTCCAAACACTTACATCAAACTTCAAACAACACAAATCAAATTTTATATATCATCGACTCTGGCTGTCAGAACTAACACTAAATTTGAGATTATGTTTGCTGCATAAATGCTTAAAGGGAAAAAAGAAGCAGTCGTGGTACCTGGACAGTGGCTACTCACGACATATGACAAGAGAAAAACATATGTTCCAAACCCTAACTCTAAAAGAGGAAGGACCTGTGGGGTTTGGAGGAGGATATAAAGGAAAGATCATTGATATGAATATTGTTGGTAACTCTCTAATCTCTGTCAATAATGTTTAGATAATAGATGTACTCAAACATAACCTGCTTGGCATCCGTCAATTTTGTGACAATGGTTATGATGTCTTGTTTAATAAGAACATTTGATCAATCATCAATAAATCTGACAAATCCATTGTATTCAAAGGTAAAAGGAAGGGAAATGTTTATAAGATTAATCTTTCTGAACTGACTGATCAAAAGGTAGTTTACCCGATGTTAGTGAGTGATGAGAAATGAGTCTGGCATAAAAGGTTAGGCCATGCTAACTGAAGAATAATATTTAAAATTCACACAAAAAAAATTGTTAAGGGGGTGTCAGATCTTGATTATCACTCAGATGCTCTCCATGGAACATGACAAGTAAGAAAGATGAATAAAACCTCTTTTAAATCCAAAAACATTATCTCTACCTCCAGTCGTTAGAATTGCTTCACATGGATTTATGTGGTACCATGGGGATTACCTCAATCAATGGGAAGAAATATGGATTGGTCATTGTTGATGACTACAACCGATGAACTTGGGGAAAATTACTTAGATCTAAAAATGAATCATATAAAGTATTCAAAAAAATTTGCACACAAGTACAATCTGAAAAGGAATTAAAGATTTTAAAATTCAAAAGTGATCATGGTGGTGAATTTGAGATTGAGCCATTTGAAAGTTTTAGTGAAAAACATAGAATTATCCATGAGTTCTCTTCTCCTAAAACTCCACTGAAAAATTGGGTTGTAGAAAGAAAGAACATGTATTTGTAAGAAATGGCTAGTACTATGATCCATGATAAATATCTTCCAAAGTACTTGTGGGCAGAAGCTATTAATACTTTTTGTTATGTTCAGAACATAATCCATATCAGACCAATTTTGAACAAAACATCATATGAGTTATTTAAAGGAATAAATCCAAGCATATATTATTTTCATCAACTTGGGTGTACATGTTACATTCTGAATAATAAATACTATCTGAAGAAATTGGATGTTAAAGCTCAAAAGGGTGTCTTTTTAGGATATTCTGAACGCTGCAAGTCATACAAAGTATATAACTTAAAACCATAATGGTTGAAGAGTCTATACGTGTCAAGTTTGATGACAAAGAGTCTGAAATGAAATGTCAGAGCTAGTTGAATGTTTTGCAGTTTTACAAGTTTATGATGAATATCCAAAAGTTGGACCTTTAGAAGTTGTTGGCTCAGATACTGGTGTACCAGAAACGGACCCAACACCTGAAACTCATCCAGAAGCTACAAATTTTGAAGAAGCCCTATATGGTTTTGAAGCTTCAACTCTTCCTAAGAGATCTTTTAAGTATAAAGCTTATCATCTTGAAGATATGATCATTAGAAGTAAAGATAATCCTTTGAAAACAAACTATTCCTTCAGAAATGAAAATTATTTGATAGTATTTATTTCCTTGATCGAGCCAACTTTTGTTGATGAAGCCTAGTCAGATAATGTGTGGATTGTAGCTACGCAAGAAAGGATGGATCAATTCAAGAGAAATGATGTTTGGGATTTGGTCCTTAGACCAAATCTTAAGAAACAAAGCTATAATCCTAGTACCTTAATAACGTCTGGCTATAAGATATAAAAGAAAGAGGACATACATTCCAAATCAAAACACTGAAAGAGGAAGTAAGAGTGGATTCTGGAAGAAGCCAATGGACAGCCTATGGCCATGCATTCTATTGATTCTTTGGTTTCTTAAGTTCATCCAGAAGAACATTATTGGAACAAAATGGGTGTTCATAAACAAACTGAATGAGAAAGGAGAAGTGATAAGAAATAAAGCTAGACTTGTAGCTCAAGGCTACAATCAACAAAGAGATATATATTTCTATGAAACCTTTGTACTAGCTGCAAGGTTAGAGACAATCATACTTCTTCTCTCTTATGCTATTAATCATGATATTATTTTATTTCAAATGAATGTTAAAAGTACTTTTTTAAATGGAGTCATTTATAAAGAAGTGTATGTCAAATAATCTCTTGAGTTTGAGGACTCTGTCCATCCAGACTTTGTTTTCAAACTAAAGAAATATCTCTATGGACTCAAACAAGCTCCAAGACCTTGGTATGCGAGATTGAGCAATTTCTTAATTGAAAATGATTTCTAAAAAGGACAGGTTGACACTACAGTATTAAGAAAGACTCTAAATAAGGATATCTTAATTGTCCAAGTTTATGTTGATGATATGATTTTTGGTTCTGCCGATGCCTCTCTTTGCAAGAAATTTTCTAAGACTATGCAGGCCAAATTTGAAATGAGCATGATGGGAGAATTAAAATTCTTCCTTGGAATTCATATCAACCAAGGCAACAATGGGATATATGTTCATCAATTTAAGTATATGAATGAGCTTCAGAAGAAGTTTAATCTTGAAGATTGCAAAATTATGGCATCTCCTATGCATTATACCTGCAATTTGATCAAAGATGAGAGCATCACAAAAGTGGATCAAAAGTTTAATCTTGAATATTGCAAGATTATAGAAACTCTCACGCATCCTACTTGCATATAGTAGAGGTTAAAAACTTCAACAATTTAACCTTCGCAAAAATACTATCGCTTTTATAAATCTTCCGCAGTAATACCATCAACATACATAATTGTGACACTTCACGAAACTGCCGCAAATCTATTTACAGAGGTCAAAAACCCTATAAATTTAAAAAACTAACTATCACTAATTACCATGTGTTTTGTAGTGATAAGGTAGGGTTAAAGTCATTTTTCCATGCAAAAATATTTATCTAAAAAGGCTCTAAGTTCCATGAAGAGACTAACATATCCCTGCAGACATCCTAGAGCGATAAGAACAAAAATTCATATAAATCCTTTCCTAGCGATGTGATGTCTCATCTTGACAAATTCTTCTAAAGTGGCAATAACTTGCTCTTCAAAGCAACTATAATTAAGGGTTTGGAACCCATAGGCCATATTATCATGTCGTGCAGGTTGTGCTTGTAGGCTTCAACTTTTTCCAAGTATTCCTCTCGTCAGGGATATTTATAGTCAATCTATCCTCTTTCACTCAAGGTTGTAGGAGCTGAGATACTAGGGATGTCAACGGGGCGGGACGGGGCGGGGGATACATTCGCCATCCTCATCCCCAAAGTGCTTCAGGGGCGGGGGATACATTTCTCCATCTTAGTTTCGAGTCCCCGCCACGAGGGGATTTTGTCCCCCATCCCCGTCCTTAAGGATCCCCGCGGGTCCCCATAATTTTTGTGGATATCTATAAACATAAATTTTTACTTATTAATTTTTAACTAATTTAATAGAAAAATTCAAAAACTAACAACAATAAATTAGTAAACTAATCATCTACTATAAATATATTCTTTTAACAATATATAATCTTGAGATTCATGAACACAAGTAATTTGAAATGATAAATAAACCTACATGGAAATATTAAACTTATATATTAATTAAAGATATTACGGAATTTTAGTGTGGGGTGGGGATTCTATGGGGCTGGGGACATATTCGCCATCCCCATCCCAAAATGTTTCGGGGAAACTTTATTCTTCATTCCCGTCCCCACGGGAAAAAGATTCTCCATCTTTGGGTCCCTAAACAGGGAATACCCGCGGGGATCCCCAATAACGGGTGCAAATTGACATCCCTATGAGATACCGATATACTGCAAAAATTGGAAAGCGTCCGAATGATTATTTTGTTGTTGTTGTTTTGGAGTTGAATTCTGATGCATCTGATCACTCTTCTTATCATTCTGACAAGTCTAAGAGATTGAAATGTTGTTATTCAATAAAATTTTTGGAACTCACTCTGGTGCATAAGTAAACAGATGACAAAAATTCTCTTTAAGAAGAAGAAACCTCGGTATGAGCATTAGAAAAATCGCTAGATCGAAATATCTTTAGGACGAAGTCAAGATCATCAATTAATTAATCAAATGTATTGCTATATTTATTTCATTAATTTATTATTTGTTGATATTTAAATTTCAATAATATTATTTAGTTACAATTAATCTTGTTTATTTTTTTATAAGTTTAAATTTTCAAATATAATTGACTGTTCCATTAGGTAATATTAATCTCATTTTTTTTATTTATAATTTGAATATATAAAAAAAATTAAATAAGATTAAATTTCCCCTAATTTGCTTAACTTTATTCATATCGAAGATGCATTGTTATGTGAATGTGTTAAAGGATAGTATGGAAACTGATAGATGTAATATTAGGACTATATGAGTTGAACTTTAGACTACAATTACAATTTAGATTTAGTCATTTGAGGAGCCAAAAGATTATTTTAATCTGATTTCAATTACCACATACGATAGTGGAAACTGGTTTAAATTGATTGTCATTCTTGTATTTTTGACATATAACATTAACCATTTATGAATTTGAATTATTTCAATTCCATTTTTCTCAATCTCTCAATCATAAATTATTACTATTTAAGAAAATTTTAGTAAAATAATAAAAGCGTATTTCCAAGAAACCAAGAAAGCTCTAAATTATATTTATATATATATATATATATATATATATATATAAGGAATTAAATTACACCCGAAGAGTTACACCATGAGTTACACTCGTTCAAAAACGTCACTTCGGATTAATATTTTTTAAAATCAACCGTTGGATTGTAACATATAATCAGATAGATCATACCTATAAAATTTGAGATTAATCTATAATGATTTACTATGTCATTGAACTACATCAAAATTAACGTTATATGAAAGTCCATTTTGACGTTAATTTTTAGATATCTTGATCGTATAGTAAAACTTTATAGATTAATCTCAAACTTGAAAGTCCATTCTGCACAGAATTTGTTCCTCTTTTTCACAAAAGCAACAACCTTGAGGTTGAGATTTCATTAACATTATTTTCTTCTTCTTCCCTACCGGCGATTTCCATGCCTCATTCTGAAGCAGTGCTGCTTCAGCAGCTATTCAATTATGCAAATCAGACTACAAATTCAATGGTATGTATGTGTTTAATCATTTATATTTTGGTTTTGATTTGAATGAATTAAACTGAATACAATTATTCTCTTATAGATGAAGAACTCAGGTGTTACCGAAGATACATTAGGGTTTCTAAATGCAGTAAAAGTTGCATTTCGGAATAACAACATGGAAAAGTATGATCAATTTTTAGAACTCCTAACAGATTTCAGTGCTAAAAGAATTCATATAAGTGATGTCAAAGCAAAATTGAAGACCTTGTTTAGAGGACATGAAAATTTCTAAAGGTTTTGAAGGATTACGATGATCAAACTATTAATATAACATGTCTCGCGGCAAGAGTGAAGGTGCTGCTCAAAATTTATCCCGACTTAATTTTGGAATTCAACACCTTCATGTCATCTCATAATCCGACAGGTTAGTACTGCCTTATTGTCGAATAAATAAAAAAGCATATGTTTAGAAATCCCCTAACGTTTGTCATTGTTTTGATACATAGGAAAACAATTAAAAGATAGTGGTCATTTTGGTCAACTTCCTTGGGATGTGCTTGGTACCATTTGCAAAACACTAGATTTTGACGACCTCTTTTGGTTTTTGGGGGTTTGCAAGAATTGGAGGACTTTTCATAAATCAAATTTCGTGTCATCGCACTAGTACAAAAAGATTAATTTACACCTTTTTTTTATTACAATTACACCCATTAAATTTAATAAAAATTGGGTGTATATCCATTGGGTGAGAAATGTCTATCCGTTTAACAATATGGGGTAAATATATGATAATTTACACCCTTTTTAATAAATATCGGGTGTAATTACACCCTTTTTAATAAATATCAGGTCTGACTACACCTTTTTTAATACAATTTGGCACATTTTTTTAATATACCATTGGACCAAATGCCCTTATATGATAATCTTGCATAAATTCATAATGTAGAACTGAAAGACTGAAAAAAAAGTTATTGAAGTAAAGCTGATAGAATTTTTATGTTTCGCTCAAGAGACTCGACTTGAATGTCGAGATCATGCCATCATTTCGATAAATCAAAACCGAACAAAGTTAAACTCGCCTCGTGTAGAAGTTTTGAACTAAAAGAATCAATCATTAGTCCTCCACTTAAACAAACTTGAGGTTCAGAGTCTCCTTAAATCCACATTTCAAAAGATGTTCTCTCCAATTTTCCTTTAGACAAAACAAATAAAAAATTGAAAAGGATAGTCAAATTTGAAGTTGAAATCGATGTCGAGAAGAGGAAAAATATGTGTCAACTTAAGTAACTAACCTCTATACTGGACATTGTTCAAAATCAATGTTGGCAAAATGGTTACATCGCCACAATATCCTCCTCCAATCTTTATACCACAAATTGATCAACAACAGATAAGGTATTAGATATACGCACTTGATTAATTTTCACAAGTCATATCAGGAAGTTCCAATCTATCAAGGTCTTCCTCTTTCATGCTTACACAAACTATGCCAGTTCCATGCTTTACTATAAAAGCCAAAGCTTGTGTGTTGCCAATCTGTCGCCATTATCAAGTCTCCTTCATTTTCTATCTTCATCGTCTACAACTACTACCATCTGCATGGTTTATATCAATTAATAAAATAAATCTAATATTAACAACAAGAACAAAAACTTACGTTAGATGTAAAAGTTAGTTACACTAATTAGCTGATTTATTGTTGTTGAGGAAAATGAGTGTGAGCTATAATAATATATTCACACATTACTTTCAATATATTAATAACAAGGTTAATTCAATAAAAGTGCAATATCTTGTGGTTTGTTGCTCCTTCAGGTCTAGCTTGTCCGTGTGTGATCTTTGTACTTTGGCCATCGCCTCCCTTTAAAAACATTATTTCATTTTTTAATCGGTTTCTAAAATCTTAAACAACGGAGGGATTATTTCACAACCTTTCTCGGCGAATGTCTTCAATGGCTTCGGGATAGAAGCAAAACCTTCGCAGGATCCAAATCAAATTCATTGTTGTCAAGTTGGAAAAAGTTGGCTTCAGTGAATCTTGTGTCGATGTTCTCTTCAATTCATCAACAGCACCACTACTCCTTACCAATGCGCTTTAACTCTAAAAGCGATTATGAGTTGAAGCAAATTTATAATTCACCGGCGAGAGGAAGTCATTGAACAATTTGAAGTTGTTGGATACCCTACATTGAACAATGATCCAATCAAAGGTTAGTTTCAAATAGTAACATCCAAAAGTGGAAGTACCACAAAGAATGGCTACAAACTTGTAGTGTCGAACTCGTAGCCAGTAAGGCTAATTATGCACTTGATTAAAAAGACAATTGGCACATTTAAGGTACTATCAAAGATTGAGTCAAACACATAATATCTTGTAAGACAATACTTGAGGCACTCACAATATTCATTCTAGAGTTCTATAATAATATTACATATGCTAATGTTGACAACAATACATACTATACGTAAACTCAATGTCTCTATCTATCAAGCGATGTCGTAGAATAGGAAGAAAGAGCAAGGCATATCAAACTAGTAGCAATGACATCGACTTACATGAATCCACAGTTTGATTGGAATAAGATTCCAGAACTCTTGCGTACTAAGTGGTGTGTATCCGAGAAGAGAAGAATATCATTTATGAGCCACTACTGAAAGTTACACATCAATCATAGGCATCAACCACAAAATGAACCCCTTGACATTACTATAGTTTCTCCTCCAAGTTACCAAGATTTAGAATATTGATAATCATATCACAGACAGACTTAAGCGTCGAGACCAGAGCAAGCTCTTCACCACTCTGGTTGATTTCAGTTGAATCGCCAACAAGATAAATTGAAGTTCCTTTCAAAAGTTGTGACGACCAAAGCAGCAGTGACTCCATGATTCCATGATGTCGTGCCATTTCAAGTCGTGGTCTTGTTTCTTGAAACTCACAACGTGATCATCATCTATATACCGCCCAAATCGTAACCATTCAACCAAAACGGCTAAAAGACAAAAAAATCCATTTTAAGAATGTAGTTTAATTAGCACAAACATATTGTTTCGGAGGGTTTAATCCTATCAAAAAGAGGATTAGTCTTTACCAATGTAATGGTTGATCCTGAGTGCAATACTGTGATGTCTTTTGTGCTTGTTACATACCTCCTATATGTAATCTTAACTCAATCTCGAAGCATTATCGAAAACCGCATTTAATTACTTCACCTTGTTAGTTATGAAATGCTAAAAATGAAACTCAATTGCTAAAGGAGAATAACTTCAACTTATAATAAGAAAAGAAAATGACAAAGACTGGTAGTCACAAGATAATAAGAAGTCTTGCTTAAAATACAATACGGGGAATAGAGAAGATAAGAATATTACCTGATGATGTGTCCTAAGCAACACTTTACAATTGGCATGAATCTCTTGGACATGAGATATTGCTTTGAAAAAATTCTCATTCAGATCTTCATCTCTAAGTGCATTTTAATCTACAGGTGAAAAATCAAAATAGATCACTTACCAGTGAAAAATCAATTGTTGGAAACATATTTTTGTACTTAGTGACTACTTTCGGCGCAAATCGCGAAGCAATCGTAGTATCGCGCCCTAATAAGTGTTTATACCGATAGATAAATTCAAATAAGTCCATCGAAATTTAATGATTCTAAATGTGATTTCAAATATGAAATCAATACCATCTGAAACTCTTGTTCCATTCATGACGAGGCCTAAATGCGGTGGACTAGACAAAGATCTCTGGGCAACTTGCAACATTGCAAGACGCCTTCTCTAACTCGCCATAACTCAAGAAGTTTTGAGGGCATGATAGTATATTGTCTAAAAAATGTCCTTGTTTAACTGTTATATAAGTACTTATACAATACCGCTTAATTAAGAATTTATCCAAAGAGATGTTGGCAATACCTCTTGGTGGCTCAAAGAAACTTTTCTATTTCCCCTCATTATAACAAAGCCAATAGATTATATATCAAGTTAAAGCTTATGTTGGCGTATCATATTCGCAATTAAGGAAACGGAAGTTGACTTGAAACTCAAGATATCATCAATATCATCAATAATATATTTAGGAAACCGGTATAATAAAGATGTCAATCACTCAAAAATACATTTTATCGCTCAAGAACCGCTTTCATCGGAGCTTATATATTGATTAAAAGTGAAAACAATGAGGACAAGCTATATACCGAACACAACAAGATACCTAACCCACTACATCAAGGCATTTTATTGTTGCACTTTTATTCTTGCCCGTATCAACTGCACCTTTGCTATAAGTCTGAGGGTTCTTCCCACCGATTTTCCAAGGAGGAAAACTCTTGGATGGGATATGTCTGCTTCTTCGTCAACTTTCCCCACAAAGTTTTGTTGAACCTCGTAAATATGTGTCATGTATAACCGCCACCCATTTTCAACTTCCTAGAACTCACGAATGATAAAGATTCAAATAGAGTTATACAATGATCTCATAGAAGTTTCACACACTAACATATGTCGACACAAAACGCCTTTATTATATAGTGTTGGTGCTACCTAGCATGGGTTTAAAGCTACTATTATTATTGGACAACTCATTTAAGAATAATCGCAAAACATGGTGGCATATTCTCGACTCAAAGAGCAAAAATACATCTAATATAACAACCATACTAGATTTTTGGTTTCCTTTGCATTGCCTACGTCCGTAGTCCTTATCTCCAAATCTAGCTCGTCAAGAAGTTCGATGTCATAATGCCATCCTCGTGACACCTAGTGAAGCCTGTTAAACAATATAATAACGCCCAAAAAAAATAATGAAAATACAATAGCACATAGAAAAACACATTACATCATATAAAAGCTTCATATCTTATAGTAGTAAGATAATCGGATTATAACAAATATAAATTCAAGACGGTTATACAGACGTTTGACATCAAACCTTGATATATTGTTCAAAACAAAGGCTAACTAACCTGCCAAGTCTTGACAGCACGCTCAGTTCCACTAGAGAAATTGGAGAATTCCATGTCCTCCTCACCGGAGAATCTCTTGAAAAACTGTGGGGTCTGTGACGCGTTGATGGTGAACGTCGCCCCCGTGAAACCCTGTTGAGGAAGAGGTTGTGCGCCGGTCCCTAGGTTCAGTCTCGTGGACGTTGACGTTAGCCAAATCGGCGAAGAGAGTATTCTGGTTAGCGTTACCAGCTGGGTCGGCCATGACGAAAGAGGAAGGTACTGATATTTGTAGATCAGCCATTGTCGAAAAAGGTACTGATATTTGTAGATCAGCCATTGTCAGAGGTACTAGTATTTGTAGATAAGTTTGAACGTGATCACGAGTTTTGCCCTTCAGGAAGGAGGGCACTAAAATCGCATCTCCTCAGAGATTTGAATTTGAGTCATATCTTTCAATCGAGCATCTTTTTTGGTTCAATTATGTGGAATATGTCTCAAATTTAACCATGTAGTCCTCATTCTCTCAGTTTCTTCAAGAGACCATTCTCTTCTCTTGAAGAAACTGAGAGAATGAGGACTGCATGGTTAAATTTGAGAGACAAATATTATTCCACATAATTGCAATTTTGGACCGCGGTTCAAAGAGATGCTCAATTGGAAAGATCTTTGCGATATGACTCAAATTCAAATCCCTCTATAGAAAAGGAGATGCACTTTTAACTGTCCCCTCTCGCCCTCCTTCTGAAGGGCCAAAACCTCGTGGATCACGCGTAGCAAGGACTGATCTACAAATACTAGTAGATCCTCTTACAAGGACTGATCTACAAATACTAATACTTCCTCTTACAAGGACTTCCTCTTACAAGGGCTGATCTACAAATACCTCCTCCGACAAGGGCTGATCTACAAATACCTCCTCCGAAAAGGGCTGATCTACACATACCTCCTCCGAAAAGGGTTGATCTACAAATACCTCATCTTAATCTACAAATACTAGTTCCTCCTCCGACAATGGCTGATCTTAGCCCTGTTTATCTAAGCCCTCAACTAGTTGAGGCTGGTGGTTTTGTTAATCACGTGGATGAATTTGTTGAGAGTGGCCTTGTTCTTGTCCCTACTGATAAGGGGGCAAAGGAGAAAAACAAGTTACTGCTGCTAGTGTGGATGATAAAACTGGAGGAAAACAACAGGTTGAAGTGTGGATGATAAAACTGGAGGAAAACAACAGGTTGAAATTGATGTTGACAACCCTACTACTGCTCAGGATGTGGACAATACAATGGGAGGAAAACAACATGTTGAAGTTGATTAAACGTTCCTTCTATGGCATCTATGTTACCAGCATTTAATGCATCTCTATATAAGTGTTAAAAAAGAAAGAGAATATTTTGAATTCATCTGAAATTTGAACCGGTAAATAATCAATTAACTAACAGCAAAATGGATAAACTAAAATATAGTCCTACCTCCTTGTGGAGAGCTTTGGTTTCCTTGTGGAGTCTTTGGATGAGTGCGTTCATATATAGGTATATGATTTTCCTTATGGACACAAAAACAGATCTTTCATTTCTCACTACAAGTTATAACTTTTATTATGCTTCTTACCCAAATTTTCAGCAGAAACACCACCTTCAAAATCCTTTTGAAAATGGCCTAAAACATGCTGAATCCTCTCGTCCTTCAAGAATCAGGAGACATCATATTAGTCCTAAAATGTGAAGATCAAAGGGACTAAATACAAACCAACTCAAAGGGACTAAATACAAATGCAGTGGCATATTATAAACAATCAGAGAACCATCTACAAGATTAACATGCATCAAGACCCTGATGAGCAATAACAAAGGATGTAGTAAAAAAATTATTTCTTAGTTAACGTTGATAGTTGGTAGATACAGTTACTCGGTAACTGTAAACTATGCTTATATTTGTAATGTGGCAGGAGAATAAGCATCTAAAGCATTTAAAGCCAAAGCTTAGCGCTGTATGGACTGGCTCAACAACGAATTGTTATCACCTAGCGGGATTCAAACCTAAGAACCTTGAGAGGAGCACACTCTCACACTTTGGGGTTAGCTTCCAAAAACTGATTCACCTTTTGCTAGGTTGACAAGAAAGTAAAGACATCCTACTATATACAAAATAACTACATTTTGGCACTTATCAGGTCCCTGCAAAGCCTTGCTCGTGAAGTAGATGGGCTTCTATCCCTCTTTTGTTTTGCGGATGAGGACTGCTCTCACGGCTTCGTTCGAGACTGCTAAGTACAAGATTAGGGTTTCCCCCTTTTGTGGTTGGGACAATACTGGTGGCTAGGAGAGTGCCCTTTTGAGGTGGAGGAGGGCGTGTTCGCACTCCACTCTCCACTCAAAAGTAGGAATTTTTTGCAAAAGTTTGAAAAACAGAAGTGCGTGCTGGGCGGATCTAGCGGCGAAACGGGAGAGGGATGTCCGCATGTCGTTCAGGATTTGAATGGATTTTTTGGAGTTGGGCGTGGGCAGTTCGGTAAACGCCCGACATTTGTCAGGGTTTGCTTCGATTCCCCGCTCGATCAAGTAGAATCCCAAGAATTTTCCCGCTTTTACGCCAAAGATGCATTTCTCCGAGTTGAACCGCATTTGACATCGTCAGGCCCGGTCGAACACCCTCTTCAGATGAGTGACGTGATCGGTCTCGGTGTGGGACTTAATGATCATATCGTCCATATAGACCTCGAGCGTGTCGCCGATCTCGCCGCAGAAGACTTTGTTCATCATTCGTTGGTAAGTGACACCCGCGTTCTTTAGTCCGAAGGGAATTACGTTGTAGTAATAGTTTCCTGAGGCCGTCATGAAGGTCGTGCATCGCTTGTCGCTCATCGTCATGGGTATCTGATTGTAACCTGAATATGCATCCATAAATGATAATAGTTTATAACCGAACGAGTTGTCGACCAGCATATCAATATTATGTAAAGGAAAAGCATCTTTGGGACACGTCCGGTTAAGATCAGTATAATCAACGCACATTCGCTACTTTCCATTAGATTTTTTAACAAGTACAACATTGGAGAACCAAGTTGAGTACTTGGCCTCAGAAATAAAATTCGCCTCTAGGAGGTGTTTATAGCTTTTTCAGCAGCCTCTGCTTTTTCGGGAGACTGTCTACGCCTACATTATACTATGGCCTTAGCGGCCTGGTGACAGGCGACCTCGGGGTCGAGTCCGAGCATCTCCGTGGCGCTCCAAGCAAACCGATCTGTGTTGTCCCTAAGGCAGGCTTTGACCTGCTTCTTGGCCAGGTTGGGGAGCCCTACTCCGAGCTTAACACACTTGTAGGGGTCCTCGCCGAGAGGGACGAGCTCAAACTCGCCGTCCGAGATTGGGCGGAGGGGATCTTGGTCTCCGTTTTGGCCTTCGACCTCCTCTCTCGCAAATCGGGTGTCGAGTCTACCTTGGGGCCTTCAATCTGGGGAGGCTCGATGCGGGAGTTGTCTTGCTCGTCTTGCTTGTCGACTTGTTGGGCTTTTGGGTCCACCAGGTCCGCCCTCCGCGACGGCGCAGGCACTTCCGATCGCTTAATGTCCCCACGATGGTGGCCACGTCTGGTGTAGAATTTCAATTTGAGGTGGACGATTGAGGGGACGACGGTGAGCTCGGGCAAAGTGGTCCTCCCAAGAATCGTGTTGTACAGAGAGTGGCAGTCTACCACCAAGAAGCGCATTTTGACCTGTCGAGATATAACATCCTCACCGAAGGTGACGGGGAGCTTGACGTAGCCCCACGGCCGAGAGGTCGAACCGTTGAATCCCTATAAGTCGGACCCCACGGGGTCTGAGAGCGATGTCTTCTTGGAGAGGGAGACCAAGAGTCGGGCCTTTGTGTCTCCTTGGTGAACGGCGGAGGTCTCAAAGATGTTGAGACGCTCCTGGGTGAACAAAGATGAGGTCCGTCTGTTGATGGTCGAATAGGCAACAATGAGGGTCCGCTGGGGAGGTTGAATCTCTTGAAAATTGTGGGGTCTATGACGCGTTGGTGGTGAGCGCATTGCGCCGCCCGGTGAAACCTTGTTGAGGAAGAGGTCGTGCGCCCGTCCCTAGGGTTAGTCTCGTGGACGTTGTTGTTGTTGTTGTTGTTGACGTTAGCCAGATCGGTGAAGAGAGTATTCTGGTTAGCGTTACCAACTGGGTCGGCCATGACGAAAGAGAATGGTTTGTTTTAGTCCTTAGGATGGAAAAGACGGGAAATAAAGTTCTCACAGACGGCGCCACCGATCGTACCTGATCAGAAGGTTCGTCAAAGCCCAAGTTGCAGTTGAAGGAGATTGGAGGTACCTGCAAGATACTCGGATGCCAAAGTAAGTAAGGGCAAGAGAGAGAGCAAGTAAGTGAATATGAAAGAATGAATGAAGTATCTGACCTTCTCGAATGAGAGGGTATTTATAAATCCCCAGCGTTGGGCCAAGGTCTAGTTAGTGGGTAGTTTATCCAAGCCCACTAAGGAACTGCCAGGTTTTGGAACAAGGAGTCCAACACGTGGCCTCCTCCCTGGTCTATCGCTCTTGATCTAGTATTCTTAGAGGAAGGTGGCGGTTTAGTAACCATTGGCCACGTGGCCCTAACGTGCACATGAGGAGATCCTTAGCCGTTATGGACAGATGGGCCTTCAAAACCTCATACTTATTGGATTGGGCCTCAATGGCACTGGGCTAGCCAAAACTGTATTTGTAGATCAGCCTTGTCGAAGGAGGTACTGTTATTTGTAGATCAGTCATTGTCGGAGGAGGTAATGGTATTTGTAGATCAGCCATTGTCGGAGGAGGTAATGGTATTTGTAGATCGTTTGTCGAGGTACTTATTTGTAGATCATTCCCGGCACGCGTGTCGCTTCGAAGAGGGGGGCCAGCCAGTGCATCTTTCTTTCCATAGATAAATTTGAATTTGAGTTGTATCGCAGCTGGGGATCTTTCCAATTGAGCATGTGTTTGAACTGCAGTCCAGAATTACAATTATGTGGAGTAATATTGTCGTTCGTTTAATCATTCTCTCGCCGAGACCATTCTTTTGTTAGAATGGTCTCTTGAAGAAACTGAGAGAATGAGGACTGCATGGTTAAACTTGAGAGACAGACAAATGTTACTACACAGAATTGCAATTCTGGACCGCAGTTCAAACACGAGCTCAATTGGAAAGATCTCTAGTTGCAATTAGACTCAAATTCAAATCGCTATATGAAAAGAAAGATGAACTTCTAGCTGGCCCCCTCGCCCTCTTGAAGCGACAAAACCTCGTAGATGACGCGTACCAAGGACTGATCTACAAATACTAGTACCTCCTCCGACAATGCCTGATCTACAAATACCTCTTCCGACAAGGGCTGATCTACAAATCCTAGTACCTCCTCCGATAAGGGCTGATCTACAAATACCTCCTCCTAATCTACAAATACTAGTAGATCCTCCGACAAGGATTTAACAAGGGTTGATCTACAAATACCTCCGATACGTCCTCCTGATCTAGAAATACTAGTACCTCCTCCAACAATGGCTAATCTTGGCCCTGTTGTTGTTGAAGATTTATCTAAGCCTATGGATTTTGAGCAACCGTTGAGGTTGGTCGCTTTGTTAATCACGTGGATGAATTTGTTGAAAATAGCCTTGTTCTTGTTGCTGCGATAAGGGGCAAAGGAGAAAACAAGTTATTGTCGCTAGTGGATGATAAAACTAGAGGAAAACAACAGTTGAAGTTGATGCGAGAACCCTACTATCGCTAGTCGATGTGGACCATACAATGGGAGGAAAACAACATGTTGAAGTTGATGCTGACAAACCTACTGTTGTTACTCAGGAGGATGTAGATAATACAACTGGAGGAAAACAACACGTTGAGGTTGATGCTGACAAACCTACTGCTGCTACTCAAGAGGATGTGGACGATACAACTGGAGGAAAACAACATGTTGAAGTTGATGCTAACAAGCCCACCAATACAACAGCCATTGCTACTTCTCCAGCTCCCAAGACTGAAGATGAAAATGCATGAAGAAAATTTAGTTTTATTTGATTTTAGTTAGCTTTGTTGAATTGATTGGCGTTATACTTTCTTTGTTTCAGGAATAATAACTTTATGTTTCTGGATTTACAATATAACCTAAACAACAATATAATATACTTGATTAAACGTTCCTTCTATGGCATCTATGTTGCCAACATTTAATGCATCTCTATATAAGTATTAAAAACAAAGAGAATATTTTGAATTCATCTGAAATTTGAATCAGTAAATAATCACTTAACTAACAGCAAAATGGATAAACTAAAATATAGTCCTACCTCCTTGTGGAGAGCTTTGGTTTCCTTGTGGAGTCTTTGGATGAGTGCGTTCATATATAGGTATATGATTTTCCTTATGGACACAAAAACAGATCTTTCATTTCTCACTACAAGTTATGACTTTTATTATGCCTCTTACCCAAATTTTCAGCAGAAACACCACCTTCAAAATCCTTTTGAAAATGGCCTAAAACATGTTGAATCCTCTCGTCCTTCAAGAATCAGGAGACATCATATTAGTCCTAAAATGTGAAGATCAAAGGGACTAAATACAAACCAACTCAAAGGGACTAAATACAAATGCAGTGGCATATTATAAACAATCAGAGAACCATCTACAAGATTAACATGCATCAAGACCCTGATGAGCAATAACAAAGGATGTAGTAAAAAAATTATTTCTTAGTTAACGTTGATAGTTGGTAGATACAGTTACTCGGTAACTGTAAACTATGCTTATATTTGTAATGTGGCAGGAGAATAAGCATCTAAAGCATTTAAAGCCAAAGCTTAGCGCTGTATGGACTGGCTCAACAACGAATTGTTATCACCTAGCGGGATTCAAACCTAAGAACCTTGAGAGGAGCACACTCTCACACTTTGGGGTTAGCTTCCAAAAACTGATTCACCTTTTGCTAGGTTGACAAGAAAGTAAAGACATCCTACTATATACAAAATAACTACATTTTGGCACTTATCAGGTCCCTGCAAAGCCTTGCTCGTGAAGTAGATGGGCTTTTATCCCTCTTTTGTTTTGCGGATGAGGACTGCGCTCACGGCTTCGTTCGAGACTGCTAAGTACAAGATTAGGGTTTCCCCCTTTTGTGGTTGGGACAATACTGGTGGCTAGGAGAGTGCCCTTTTGAGGTGGAGGAGGGCGTGTTCGCACTCCACTCTCCACTCAAAAGTAGGAATTTTTTGCAAAAGTTTGAAAAACAGAAGTGCGTGCTGGGCGGATCTAGCGGCGAAACGGGAGAGGGATGTCCGCATGTCGTTCAGGATTTGAATGGATTTTTTGGAGTTGGGCGTGGGCAGTTCGGTAAACGCCCGACATTTGTCAGGGTTTGCTTCGATTCCCCGCTCGATCAAGTAGAATCCCAAGAATTTTCCCGCTTTTACGCCAAAGATGCATTTCTCCGAGTTGAACCGCATTTGACATCGTCAGGCCCGGTCGAACACCCTCTTCAGATGAGTGACGTGATCGGTCTCGGTGTGGGACTTAATGATCATATCGTCCATATAGACCTCGAGCGTGTCGCCGATCTCGCCGCAGAAGACTTTGTTCATCATTCGTTGGTAAGTGACACCCGCGTTCTTTAGTCCGAAGGGAATTACGTTGTAGTAATAGTTTCCTGAGGCCGTCATGAAGGTCGTGCATCGCTTGTCGCTCATCGTCATGGGTATCTGATTGTAACCTGAATATGCATCCATAAATGATAATAGTTTATAACCGAACGAGTTGTCGACCAGCATATCAATATTATGTAAAGGAAAAGCATCTTTGGGACACGTCCGGTTAAGATCAGTATAATCAACGCACATTCGCTACTTTCCATTAGATTTTTTAACAAGTACAACATTGGAGAACCAAGTTGAGTACTTGGCCTCAGAAATAAAATTCGCCTCTAGGAGGTGTTTATAGCTTTTTCAGCAGCCTCTGCTTTTTCGGGAGACTGTCTACGCCTACATTATACTATGGCCTTAGCGGCCTGGTGACAGGCGACCTCGGGGTCGAGTCCGAGCATCTCCGTGGCGCTCCAAGCAAACCGATCTGTGTTGTCCCTAAGGCAGGCTTTGACCTGCTTCTTGGCCAGGTTGGGGAGCCCTACTCCGAGCTTAACACACTTGTAGGGGTCCTCGCCGAGAGGGACGAGCTCAAACTCGCCGTCCGAGATTGGGCGGAGGGGATCTTGGTCTCCGTTTTGGCCTTCGACCTCCTCTCTCGCAAATCGGGTGTCGAGTCTACCTTGGGGCCTTCAATCTGGGGAGGCTCGATGCGGGAGTTGTCTTGCTCGTCTTGCTTGTCGACTTGTTGGGCTTTTGGGTCCACCAGGGTTTGTCCTCTGGCGACGGCGTTGTGGCACTTCTGACTGCTTTAATGTCCCCACAGATGGTGGCCACGCGTCCCCTCTTGGTGTAGAATTTCAATTTGAGGTGGACGATTGAGGGGACGACGGTGAGCTCGGGCAAAGTGGTCCTCCCAAGAATCGTGTTGTACAGAGAGTGGCAGTCTACCACCAAGAAGCGCATTTTGACCTGTCGAGATATAACATCCTCACCGAAGGTGACGGGGAGCTTGACGTAGCCCCACGGCCGAGAGGTCGAACCGTTGAATCCCTGTAAGTCGGACCCCACGGGGTCTGAGAGCGATGTCTTCTTGGAGAGGGAGACCAAGAGTCGGGCCTTTTGTGTCTCCTTGGTGAACGGCGGGAGGTCTCCAGCATGTTGAGACGTTCCCCTTGGGTGAACAAAGATGAGGTCCGTCTCGGTTGATGGTCTGAATAGGGCAACAACAGTAGGGTCCGCGTTGGCGGGAGGTTGAATCTCTTGAAAAATTGTGGGGTCTATGACGCGTTGGTGGTGAGCGTCGCCTCATTGCGCGTCGCCTCGGTGAAACGTTGTTGAGGAAGAGGTCGTGCGCCCGTCCCTAGGGTTAGTCTCGTGGACGTTGTTGTTGTTGTTGTTGACGTTAGCCAGATCGGTGAAGAGAGTATTCTGGTTAGCGTTACCAACTGGGTCGGCCATGACGAAAGAGAATGGTTTGTTTTAGTCCTTAGGATGGAAAAAGACGGGGAAATAAAGTTCTCACAGACGGCGCCACTGATCGTACCTGATCAGAAGGTTCGTCAAAGCCCAAGTTGCAGTTGAAGGAGATTGGAGGTACCTGCAAGATACTCGGATGCCAAAGTAAGTAAGGGCAAGAGAGAGAGCAAGTAAGTGAATATGAAAGAATGAATGAAGTATCTGACCTTCTCGAATGAGAGGGTATTTATAAATCCCCAGCGTTGGGCCAAGGTCTAGTTAGTGGGTAGTTTATCCAAGCCCACTAAGGAACTGCCAGGGTTTGCGTGAACAAGGAGTCCAACACGTGGCCTCCTCCCTGGTCTATCGCTCTTGATCTAGTATTCTTAGAGGAAGGTGGCGGTTTAGTAACCATTGGCCACGTGGCCCTAACGTGCACATGAGGAGATCCTTAGCCGTTATGGACAGATGGGCCTTCAAAACCTCATACTTATTGGATTGGGCCTCAATGGCACTGGGCTAGCCAAAACTGTATTTGTAGATCAGCCTTGTCGAAGGAGGTACTGTTATTTGTAGATCAGTCATTGTCGGAGGAGGTAATGGTATTTGTAGATCAGCCATTGTCGGAGGAGGTAATGGTATTTGTAGATCAGCCATTGTCGGAGGTACTAGTATTTGTAGATCATTCCTTGGTACGCGTGTCGTTTCAGAAGGAGGGTGAGGGGGGCCAGCTAAAAGTGCATCTTTCTTTCCATAGATAAATTTGAATTTGAGTTGTATCGCAGCTGGGGATCTTTCCAATTGAGCATGTGTCCGAATTACAATTATGTGGAGTAACGTCTCGTTTAACCATGTAGTTCATTCTCTCGCTCGAGAGACCATTCTCTTTGTTAGAATGGTCTCTTGAAGAAACCGAGAATGAGGACGCATGGTTAAACTTGAGAGATAAATGTTACTACACGTAACTGCACCGACCGCAGCTCAAACACGAGCTCAATTGAAAGATCTCTAGTTGCAATTAGACTCAAATTCAAATCGCTATATGAAAAGAAAGATGAACTTAGCTGGCCCCTCGCCTCTGAAGCGACAAACCTAGATGACGCGTACCAAGGACTGATCTACAAATACTAGTACCTCCTCCGACAATGCCTGATCTACAAATACCTCTTCCGACAAGGGCTGATCTACAAATCCTAGTACCTCCTCCGATAAGGGCTGATCTACAAATACCTCCTCCTAATCTACAAATACTAGTAGATCCTCCGACAAGGATTTAACAAGGGTTGATCTACAAATACCTCCGATACGTCCTCCTGATCTAGAAATACTAGTACCTCCTCCAACAATGGCTAATCTTGGCCCTGTTGTTGTTGAAGATTTATCTAAGCCTATGGATTTTGAGCAACTGGTTGAGGTTGGTCGTTTTGTTAATCACGTGGATGAATTTGTTGAAAATAGCCTTGTTCTTGTTGCTGCTGATAAGGGGGCAAAGGAGAAAAACAAGTTATTGCTGCTAGTGCGGATGATAAAACTAGAGGAAAACAACAGGTTGAAGTTGATGCTGAGAACCCTACTACTGCTAGTCAGGATGTGGACCATACAATGGGAGGAAAACAACATGTTGAAGTTGATGCTGACAAACCTACTGTTGTTACTCAGGAGGATGTAGATAATACAACTGGAGGAAAACAACACGTTGAGGTTGATGCTGACAAACCTACTGCTGCTACTCAAGAGGATGTGGACGATACAACTGGAGGAAAACAACATGTTGAAGTTGATGCTAACAAGCCCACCAATACAACAGCCATTGCTACTTCTCCAGCTCCCAAGACTGAAGATGAAAATGCATGAAGAAAATTTAGTTTTATTTGATTTTAGTTAGCTTTGTTGAATTGATTGGCGTTATACTTTCTTTGTTTCAGGAATAATAACTTTATGTTTCTGGATTTACAATATAACCTAAACAACAATATAATATACTTGATTAAACGTTCCTTCTATGGCATCTATGTTGCCAACATTTAATGCATCTCTATATAAGTATTAAAAACAAAGAGAATATTTTGAATTCATCTGAAATTTGAATCAGTAAATAATCACTTAACTAACAGCAAAATGGATAAACTAAAATATAGTCCTACCTCCTTGTGGAGAGCTTTGGTTTCCTTGTGGAGTCTTTGGATGAGTGCGTTCATATATAGGTATATGATTTTCCTTATGGACACAAAAACAGATCTTTCATTTCTCACTACAAGTTATGACTTTTATTATGCCTCTTACCTAAATTTTCAGCAGAAACACCACCTTCAAAATCCTTTTGAAAATGGCCTAAAACATGTTGAATCCTCTCGTCCTTCAAGAATCAGGAGACATCATATTAGTCCTAAAATGTGAAGATCAAAGGGACTAAATACAAACCAACTCAAAGGGACTAAATACAAATGCAGTGGCATATTATAAACAATCAGAGAACCATCTACAAGATTAACATGCATCAAGACCCTGATGAGCAATAACAAAGGATGTAGTAAAAAAATTATTTCTTAGTTAACGTTGATAGTTGGTAGATACAGTGACTCGGTAACTGTAAACTATGCTTATATTTGTAATGTGGCAGGAGAATAAGCATCTAAAGCATTTAAAGCCAAAGCTTAGCGCTGTATGGACTGGCTCAACAACGAATTGTTATCACCTAGCGGGATTCAAACCTAAGAACCTTGAGAGGAGCACACTCTCACACTTTGGGGTTAGCTTCCAAAAACTGATTCACCTTTTGCTAGGTTGACAAGAAAGTAAAGACATCCTACTATATACAAAATAACTACATTTTGGCACTTATCAGGTCCCTGCAAAGCCTTGCTCGTGAAGTAGATGGGCTTTTATCCCTCTTTTGTTTTGCGGATGAGGACTGCGCTCACGGCTTCGTTCGAGACTGCTAAGTACAAGATTAGGGTTTCCCCCTTTTGTGGTTGGGACAATACTGGTGGCTAGGAGAGTGCCCTTTTGAGGTGGAGGAGGGCGTGTTCGCACTCCACTCTCCACTCAAAAGTAGGAATTTTTTGCAAAAGTTTGAAAAACAGAAGTGCGTGCTGGGCGGATCTAGCGGCGAAACGGGAGAGGGATGTCCGCATGTCGTTCAGGATTTGAATGGATTTTTTGGAGTTGGGCGTGGGCAGTTCGGTAAACGCCCGACATTTGTCAGGGTTTGCTTCGATTCCCCGCTCGATCAAGTAGAATCCCAAGAATTTTCCCGCTTTTACGCCAAAGATGCATTTCTCCGAGTTGAACCGCATTTGACATCGTCAGGCCCGGTCGAACACCCTCTTCAGATGAGTGACGTGATCGGTCTCGGTGTGGGACTTAATGATCATATCGTCCATATAGACCTCGAGCGTGTCGCCAATCTCGCCGCAGAAGACTTTGTTCATCATTCGTTGGTAAGTGACACCCGCGTTCTTTAGTCCGAAGGGAATTACGTTGTAGTAATAGTTTCCTGAGGCCGTCATGAAGGTCGTGCATCGCTTGTCGCTCATCGTCATGGGTATCTGATTGTAACCTGAATATGCATCCATAAATGATAATAGTTTATAACCGAACGAGTTGTCGACCAGCATATCAATATTATGTAAAGGAAAAGCATCTTTGGGACACGTCCGGTTAAGATCAGTATAATCAACGCACATTCGCTACTTTCCATTAGATTTTTTAACAAGTACAACATTGGAGAACCAAGTTGAGTACTTGGCCTCAGAAATAAAATTCGCCTCTAGGAGGTGTTTATAGCTTTTTCAGCAGCCTCTGCTTTTTCGGGAGACTGTATACGCCTACATTATACTATGGCCTTAGCGGCCTGGTGACAGGCGACCTCGGGGTCGAGTCCGAGCATCTCCGTGGCGCTCCAAGCAAACCGATCTGTGTTGTCCCTAAGGCAGGCTTTGACCTGCTTCTTGGCCAGGTTGGGGAGCCCTACTCCGAGCTTAACACACTTGTAGGGGTCCTCGCCGAGAGGGACGAGCTCAAACTCGCCGTCCGAGATTGGGCGGAGGGGATCTTGGTCTCCGTTTTGGCCTTCGACCTCCTCTCTCGCAAATCGGGTGTCGAGTCTACCTTGGGGCCTTCAATCTGGGGAGGCTCGATGCGGGAGTTGTCTTGCTCGTCTTGCTTGTCGACTTGTTGGGCTTTTGGGTCCACCAGGGTCTGTCCTCTGGCGACGGCGTTGTGGCACTTCTGACTGCTTTAATGTCCCCACAGATGGTGGCCACGCGTCCCCTCTTGGTGTAGAATTTCAATTTGAGGTGGACGATTGAGGGGACGACGGTGAGCTCGGGCAAAGTGGTCCTCCCAAGAATCGTGTTGTACAGAGAGTGGCAGTCTACCACCAAGAAGCGCATTTTGACCTGTCGAGATATAACATCCTCACCGAAGGTGACGGGGAGCTTGACGTAGCCCCACGGCCGAGAGGTCGAACCGTTGAATCCCTGTAAGTCGGACCCCACGGGGTCTGAGAGCGATGTCTTCTTGGAGAGGGAGACCAAGAGTCGGGCCTTTTGTGTCTCCTTGGTGAACGGCGGGAGGTCTCCAGCATGTTGAGACCGTTCCCCTTGGGTGAACAGCATGAGGTCTGTCTGGTTGATGGCTGCGAATAGGGCAACAACAGTAGGGTCCGCGTTGGCGGGAGGTTGAATCTCTTGAAAAATTGTGGGGTCTATGACGCGTTGGTGGTGAGCGTCGCCTCATTGCGCGTCGCCCCGGTGAAACCTTGTTGAGGAAGAGGTCGTGCGTCCGTCCCTAGGGTTAGTCTCGTGGACGTTGTTGTTGTTGTTGACGTTAGCCAGATCGGTGAAGAGAGTATTCTGGTTAGCGTTACCAACTGGGTCGGCCATGACGAAAGAGAATGGTTTGTTTTAGTCCTTAGGATGGAAAAAGACGGGGAAATAAAGTTCTCGACGATATCGATCGGAAGGTTCGTCAAAGCCCAAGTTGCGGAAGGAGATTGGAGGTACCGCAAGATACCGGATGCCAAAGTAAGTAAGAGAGAGCAAGTAAGTGAATATGAAAGAATGAATGAAGTATCTGACCTTCTCGAATGAGAGGGTATTTATAAATCCCCAGCGTTGGGCCAAGGTCTAGTTAGTGGGTAGTTTATCCAAGCCCACTAAGGAACTGCCAGGGTTTACGTGAACAAGGAGTCCAACACGTGGCCTCCTCCCTGGTCTATCGCTCTTGATCTAGTATTCTTAGAGGCAGGTGGCGGTTTAGTAACCATTGGCCACGTGGCCCTAACGTGCACATGAGGAGATCCTTAGCCGTTATGGACAGATGGGCCTTCAAAACCTCATACTTATTGGATTGGGCCTCAATGGCACTGGGATAGCCAAAACTGTATTTGTAGATCAGCCTTGTCGAAGGAGGTACTGTTATTTGTAGATCAGTCATTGTCGGAGGAGGTAATGGTATTTGTAGATCAGCCATTGTCGGAGGAGGTAATGGTATTTGTAGATCAGCCATTGTCGGAGGTACTAGTATTTGTAGATTATTCCTTGGTACGCGTGATCCACGAGATTTTTGTCGTTTCAGAAGGAGGGTGAGGGGGGCCAGCTAAAAGTGCATCTTTCTTTCCATAGAGAAATTTGAATTTGAGTTGTATCGCAGCTGGGGATCTTTCCAATTGAGCATGTGTTTCAACTGCAGTCCAGAATTACAATTATGTGAAGTAACATTTGTCTGTCTCTCAAGTTTAACCATGCAGTCCTCATTCTCTCAGTTTCTTCGAGAGACCATTCTCTTTTGTTAGAATGGTCTCTTGAAGAAACTGAGAGAATGAGGACTGCATGGTTAAACTTGAGAGACAAACATTACTACACAGAATTGCAATTCTGGACCGCAGTTCAAACACGAGCTCAATTGGAAAGATCTCTAGTTGCAATTAGACTCAAATTCAAATCGCTATATGAAAAGAAAGATGCACTTCTAGCTGGCCCCCTCGCCCTCCTGAAGCGACAAAACCTCGTAGATGACGCGTACCAAGGGCTGATCTACAAATACTAGTACCTCCTCCGACAATGCCTGATCTACAAATACCTCTTCCGACAAGGGCTGATCTACAAATCCTAGTACCTCCTCCGATAAGGGCTGATCTACAAATACCTCTCTAATCTACAAATACTAGTAGATCCTCCGACAAGGATTTAACAAGGGTTGATCTACAAATACCTCCGATACGTCCTCCTGATCTAGAAATACTAGTACCTCCTCCAACAATGGCTAATCTTGGCCCTGTTGTTGTTGAAGATTTATCTAAGCCTGTGGATTTTGAGCAACTGGTTGAGGTTGGTCGTTTTGTTAATCACGTGGATGAATTTGTTGAAAATAGCCTTGTTCTTGTTGCTGCTGGCAAGGGGCAAAGGAGAAAAACAAGTTATTGCTGCTAGTGTGGATGATAAAACTAGAGGAAAACAACAGGATGAAGTTGATGCTGACAACCCTACTACTGCTAGTCAGGATGTGGACCATACAACGGGAGGAAAACAACATGTTGAAGTTGATGCTGACAAACCTATTGTTGCTACTCAGGAGGATGTAGACAATACAACTGGAGGAAAACAACACGTTGAAGTTGATGCTGACAAACCTACTGCTGCTACTCAAGAGGATGTGGACGATACAACGGGAGGAAAACAACATGTTGAAGTTGATGCTGACAAGCCCACCAATACAACAGCCATTGCTACTTCTCCAGCTCCCAAGACTGAAGATGAAAATGCATGAAGAAAATTTAGTTTTATTTGATTTTAGTTAGCTTTGTTGAATTGATTGGCGTTATACTTTCTTTGTTTCAGGAATAATAGCTTTATGTTTCTGGATTTACAATATAACCTAAACAAAAATATAATATACTTGATTAAACGTTCCTTCTATGGCATCTATGTTGCCAACATTTAATGCATCTCTATATAAGTATTAAAAACAAAGAGAATATTTTGAATTCATCTGAAATTTGAATCAGTAAATAATCACTTAACTAACAGCAAAATGGATAAACTAAAATATAGTCCTACCTCCTTGTGGAGAGCTTTGGTTTCCTTGTGGAGTCTTTGGATGAGTGCGTTCATATATAGGTATATGATTTTCTTTATGGACACAAAAATAGATCTTTCATTTCTCACTACAAGTTATGACTTTTATTATGCCTCTTACCCAAATTTTCAGCAGAAACACCACCTTCAAAATCCTTTTGAAAGTGCGTTCATATATAGTTTTATTTATTTATTTTATTTATTATTCACTTTTGTTAATATATTACTACATGCTGTAACATTTACCATATAATGTATTTTTTTTAATAGTCATTGTATCAATTAAAAAAAATGGTCTTACTCTTCTATTTTTCAGCATCATGTATCACCACCATCTTGCTTGTTGCTTGTACAACCTGCAAAATACAAAAGCAAGAAATCAGAAAATTGTACAAGCATTTTCACCATCTCAATTCCACTACCCTGCAATTTCTCTCCTCCACTACCTCCACTCAATACAAATTCACAGCTCCATCTTGTACCTCAAAACTTCCTCCCCGAGTTTTTATTTGTCCTTGATTTTATCCTCTCAATTCCTCATCTACCCTCACTCCAATCTTGTTATATAAACACCACAATAACACAACAAACTTTACCCTCATCACTTTCGTCACTTCATCTTCCTTCTTCCCACTGCCTAAAAACTTCAACTCTATCTTATCTCATGACAATCTCATACACCAAAAACCAATCTTCATTCAACCTGAATACTAACAACACTACCTCCGCCGTTTCCTTCCTATCACCGCTAAACTCATCTTCTTCAACTTATTTCGTCCTAACAACAACTCCATGTATACAAACTATAACAACACCCTTCACTACCCACTACCATCAACCAAACTCAGACCACCCTCAAAACCGAACTCAGATCTGTTTATAAACATAGACCAACAGCAAACAACAATAGAAATCGCAGAGACCCGGAACAACAACAAGCAGAAAAAAGAAGAAGTGAGACGAAGATCAAGAGAGACGAAGTCAGAGTCAGAAGCGAATAACGTACCCGATTTACAATTTTCTTTCCCTTTTTTGACGTTGTCGATAAGTTGCTTTTATGTTTCTGCTTTTGATTTCTTCATGTAGCATGTAATTTCTGTATCATAAAATTGGGTTAGGGTTTCAATTTGGGATCATGTTTGTTTGTGTTTATATGACTTCTGATTTTTGTGGCACGTTTTTGAGTTGATTTGCTAAGAAAGAAAAATGTTTTAAGCGTAGAGAGAGAGAGAGGAGAGAGAGACGATGAAAGAAGCTGAAGCGTTGGCGTGAGATGAAGAAAAGTGAACACATTATCATGCTTTTTGTTTCTTTACATTACTTTATTCTTATTTTTAATTAATTGGTAGTAATAAATAATAATGATAGTGGCATAGGATAGGAGGCAAAGGCGCCTCTTCATAGATTTAGGATTTTCTTTGTCCCTTTTTTCTCCTTCTTCTATAAATGGTTGGGTGTGTCTAGTAAGTTCAGTCCAATACATACTCTCAAACCAACACACAACCCGCACGGGTTCACACCCCCTCCTAGTCTATCTTAAATCAATTTTTTTAAAATCAATCTGTTTTAAATACCCTCATTTTTTTTTAGATCTTCAGTTAAACATTTTTTCTAGACAATAATAACTAAAATAATAAGTTATATTTAAAATTCTATTCTATTTAGAAATATTTAAAAAAAGGAACAAAAAAATTTTGTTACTAGGTAGTTTTTTTTATAGAATTAATCTTCTTTGTTATTTATCTCACTTGTACTATTATAAGGACTTGTAGCCGATTCATCCATATTTGTAAATGTGTATCTCCATGAGATGTAATAGTTTAAGTAATAGTATTTTATTGCATTATTATTTAATTATTCATCACAATGCACAAATCAAAAAAAAAAATTAACTAATACTCGTGCAAGCCATTTTTATTTACCTTGAGTTGACAAAGCTTTGAAGCGTCACAACGGCCACACATTTGTGCACACACCACGCTTGCTCTTAGACTTACAATGAGGCTTTAGTTGATTAGTTAAATATTATTTAATTATCTAATTAGGTTATTTAAAATTGATGAGTCCATCTAATTAATTTTTGGGTTAAATAAGTTTTTGGTTCCTATAAATATCTCAAATTTCGTTTTTAGTCCCTCTAAAATTTTCCTTCAAAGAATGGTCCTCCTAAAAATTTAAATTTTAACTTTTGGTCCCTCGTGGCAAAATCGTCGTAAAAACCGTCGCTAAATTAAAAATTGTCGTTAAATTAAAAATCGTCGCTAAATTGCAGGAGGGACGAAAAGTTAAAATTTAAATTTTTAGGAGGACCATTCTTTAAAGGAAAATTTTAGAGGGACTAAAACGAAATTTGAGATATTTATAGGGACCAAAAACTTATTTAACCCTTAATTTTTAATCTAATTACTTGATTAAATTTCGTTTAATTAATCGATTAAAGTTATTTTGCGCATGCACCTACACAATATAAATTGCCTTATCATTTGTGTTAACCACCTTGTATGGGCTTTTACCAATTTATTTGCTATACTTTAATGAATGCTCGCAATTATTCACTTCATTTTCATTCTCACGCCTTGGTCCATATACCAAGTCCTCATCCGAAGGACCTCGTGGTAGGGAGTAGACATTTGTCTATTCTCTTGAGATTAATCAAACTTTCTTGGTTAATCATAGCCCAAATCTCCTATTTTCATCATTCAAGACCTTTTATAATAAATGTTCAAACGTCGATCCAACGTCGAGTGACTCTTCTCAAAACTATTTTCATAATAAATATTCTACTTTCCTCTTCCCAAGCGTAAGGTAGTCAGTCCTGTTTCGACCCTCGACCGTACGCTTGGTTTCTTTAATTGGATCTAATTAAGCGAATTTTGTTTCGCATCACCTTTTCTTAATAAAACTTTTTGGGTAGAAAAAGATGATCAGGATGGTTTTGTCCCTTCATCCGAGTACTTGGGGCGTTAGCCGTTGAACGCTTATGGTCCGATGCTCGTCTCCCACATAAAAATAACTTCAACTCATCAAACATTGCCCACACGCAAGTCCATTTTTCAAACTATCGCTCACATGCAATATTCTTTCGCTCATACGCGACTTTCATTGCTCACACGCGAATTGCACTAGTGATGTCTTATCGTCCACGTACGATTAAGCTCCTATTTTCATAAATAAAATCAATCAACCAACAAACGTTCTCGCAACCGAGAACTATGTAAGCTCTAACTTTCCCATCGCACTTGGGGCATACTTATGCACAAGATTCTAACATCTTGGCGAGCACACTTTCAAAAAATTAAAACATGTTTCTCTTTTCATTTCTATTTTCGAACATAATAATTAGAAGATAATAAATTAATACACTAAACACAAAAACACGCTTAGAACTAAATGAGTCTCATCGAGTACGATGGATGTGAGGGGTGCTAATACCTTCCCCTTGCATAACCGACTCCCGAACCTACATCTCATGGCCTCGAAGATCATTTCATTTCATTTTATTTCTTTGGGTTTTATCTATATTTTCTCTTTCCTCTTTAGGAATAAATAAAGTTAGATGGCGACTTCATTGTTTGTAATCCAGTTAGTAAATTTTTTTCGATTAGCGTCAACATATAGGTTATATCGTATTGCATCCATAGAGATTGGTTATTGATTCGTCGTTCGACAATTCGTTCGTTAATGAGTTTAGGGTTAAATGGGTTGTAAAGATATAAACAGAAATTAAATGCAAACAAAGGTATAAAAAGGATAGACAACTTGTGCAGAACGAATGCACAGTACCCGTCATAGACTTAAACTTACCGTCCATTTATACAATATCTACAATACTCATTCGTGTCATCACATACCTCTCACAACCCAAACTATTTCTAACTCAAATTGAGAATTCAACCGCATCACTCACATCGACTATGTATATCCCGACATCCCTTACACAGAGGCATTAAGATCAAACACCTTAAGTGAATGTCAACTCTAAACCCATTTCTAGCATTCAGAAACTAACGGATAATCATCCTAGGTAAGAATCTAAGCAGTTTATGTCTAGGAAAGCTCAAATCTCTAACACAGAGTAAAAAAAATAAGATAATCACCAACACAGATTCATAAAGTAAACTTTATACAACGCCAAGAGCGGCAAATATACATGTGTTAATAGTAAATATACATACATATCCAACAAATAAAGCAATACATAGAGAGGAGAAGAGATAAACCATAGACCTACACCGGTCTTTCAGAGCCTATCAAAGATCAATCCACCTCTAATCATCCATAAGCAAGGCCTAATATTGTTTTCTAAGATATACTATCAAAAATAAAGGTTGAAGGAAATGAGGATCAAAATTCACCCCAAAACCATAACAAAAATGAAAGGAAAATGAAGTTATAAAACAAAACTCAGCAGGTCCCGCTCAGCGGCCTTAGATATTTACATGTTAAACCGCCTTAATCCCGCTCAACAGCCTCATCAGCACAGCTTCTGCCAAAAGAGTAAAAAAAAACTCATTTTTGCGCTCCAATTCCCGCTCAGCGCGCCCTCCTTGGACATAAATTCCCAAAAGTGGATTTTTATTACGAAAACGCGCATTCGGGGTCGTGTCTTTGACACCTTATTACTCGATGCTCCAAATGTGCAACAAATACCTACAAAAGACATAAAAACTATCAAAAGATGCACAAATGAATCAAAAACTCGATTATATACAAACTAAACGTATTTACAAACAAAGTCAGGAATTATTCAACGATTTTAACAAAAGAATGGATAAGTGCCATAAATTATATACACAAAATAACGACATTTTAGGACTTATCAACTCTCCTAATCTTGACACATTGTTTGTCCTCAAACAAAGTCAAGTAAACCTAAAGAAACAAAAGACGATAATCAAAGAATTACGAATCAACAAGTTTTAAAATAGAAAACAAAAGTATGGTTCAAACAAAAACGTACACAAGCAAAGTACATACTTACCACTATCCTAATATGACAACATATAAATGAAATGAATCCTAAGTACAAAAATCATGCAAAACATTCTAAAATAAAACAAACTCAATCATGAATCACACCTAGCAAAAAATTTATCGGTAGATGAAAAACACACAAAGGTGAGGGACTTTTGACACTCATCCACAATCTTGAAAACAATAGACTAAATTATGAATTCATCCAAAAACTCATATTGAAAATACAAATGCAAGAATCACAGGGGCTTTTCAAGGTTGTGATGTGGCTTGGCTAACAAACAAGTGATAAGTCCTAAAGCTAATCGAAACAAAAACTTGCCTAAACCTAAGGGAGCAATTACTTCCACAAAGTTTCAAACAATACAATTCCAATCAAACTTCTTCATCACAAATTTCACACCAAAAACACCTCACTTACTAACACAACATTATTCATACTCTTTTTTGTTTTTGTTTTTCAAAACTTTTCTTCTTTTTTTTTTTCTTTTTTCTAATCTTTCTTTTTCGCATTTTCTTATTCTTTTTCTTATATTTTTTTCTTAATCTCATACCAACCACAATATAAGTACATAAATATTCTTCTCCCCAACTTGAATTCAACTAACATCATTATGTGAATATTCCCTAGTTTCTAAGGTAAGGTAAAAATTCATACAACAACATATATGAGTTATTTAAAGGAATAAATCCAAGCATATATTATTTTCATCAACTTGGGTGTACATGTTACATTCTGAATAATAAATACTATCTGAAGAAATTGGATGTTAAAGCTCAAAAGGGTGTCTTTTTAGGATATTCTGAACGCTGCAAGTCATACAAAGTATATAACTTAAAACCATAATGGTTGAAGAGTCTATACGTGTCAAGTTTGATGACAAAGAGTCTGAAATGAAATGTCAGAGCTAGTTGAATGTTTTGCAGTTTTACAAGTTTATGATGAATATCCAAAAGTTGGACCTTTAGAAGTTGTTGGCTCAGATACTGGTGTACCAGAAACGGACCCAACACCTGAAACTCATCCAGAAGCTACAAATTTTGAAGAAGCCCTATATGGTTTTGAAGCTTCAACTCTTCCTAAGAGATCTTTTAAGTATAAAGCTTATCATCTTGAAGATATGATCATTAGAAGTAAAGATAATCCTTTGAAAACAAACTATTCCTTCAGAAATGAAAATTATTTGATAGGATTTATTTCCTTGATCGAGCCAACTTTTATTGATGAAGCCTAGTTAGATAATGTGTGGATTGTAGCTACGCAAGAAGGGATGGATCAATTCAAGAGAAATGGCGTTTGGGATTTGGTCCTTAGACCAAATCTTAAGAAACAAAGCTATAATCCTAGTCCATTGATAACGTCTGGCTATAAGATATAAAAGAAAGAGGACATGCATTCCAAATCACAACACTGAAAGAGGAAGTAAGAGTGGATTTTGGAAGAAGCAAATGGACAGCCTATGGCCATGCATTCTATTGATTCTTTGGTTTCTTAAGTTCATCCAGAAGAACATTATTGGAAGAAAAAAAAGGGTGTTCATAAACAAACAGAATGAGCAAGGAGAAGTGATAAGAAATAAAGCTAGACCTATAGCTCAAGGCTACAATCAACAAAGAGATATATATTTCTATGAAACCTTTGTACTAGCTGCAAGGTTAGAGGCAATCATACTTCTTATCTCTTATGCTATTAATCATGATATTATTTTATTTCAAATGAATGTTAAAAGTACTTTCTTAAATGGAGTCATTTATAAAGAAGTGTATGTCAAATAATCTCTTGAGTTTGAGGACTCTGTCCATCCAGACTTTGTTTTCAAACTAAAGAAATATCTCTGTAGACTCAAACAAGCTCCAAGACCTTGGTATGCGAGATTGAGCAATTTCTTAATTGAAAATGATTTCTAAAAAGGACAGGTTGACACTACAGTATTAAGAAAGACTCTAAATAAGGATATCTTAATTGTCCAAGTTTATGTTGATGATATGATTTTTGGTTCTACCGATGCCTCTCTTTGCAAGAAATTTTCTAAGACTATGCAGGCCGGATTTGAAATAAGCATGATGGGAGAATTAAAATTCTTCCTTGGAATTCATATCAACCAAGGCAACAATGGGATATATGTTCATCAATTTAAGTATATGAATGAGCTTCAGAAGAAGTTTAATCTTGAAGATTGCAAAATTATGGCATCTCCTATGCATTATACCTGCAATTTGATCAAAGATGAGAGCATCACAAAAGTGGATCAAAAGTTTAATCTTGAATATTGCAAGATTATAGAAACTCTCACGCATCCTACTTGCATATAGTAGAGGTTAAAAACTTCAACAATTTAACCTTCGCAAAAATACTATCGCTTTTATAAATCTTCCGCAGTAATACCATCAACATACATAATTGTGACACTTCACGAAACTGCCGCAAATCTATTTACACAGAGGTCAAAAACCCTGTAAATTTAAAAAACTAACTATCACCAATTACCATGTGTTTTGTAGTGATAAGGTAGGGTTAAAGTCATTTTTCCATGCAAAAATATTTATCTAAAAAGGCTCTAAGTTCCATGAAGAGACTAACATATCCCTGCAGACATCCTAGAGCGATAAGAACAAAAATTCATATAAATCCTTTCCTAGCGATGTGATGTCTCATCTTGAAAAATTCTTCTAAAGTGGCAATAACTTGCTCTTCAAAGCAACTATAATTAAGGGTTTGGAACCCATAGGCCATATTATCATGTCGTGCAGGTTGTGCTTGTAGGCTTCAACTTTTTCCAAGTATTCCTCTCATCAGGGATATTTATAGTCAATCTATCCTCTTTCACTCAAGGTTGTAGGAGCTGAGATACTAGGAATGTCAATGGGGCGGGGCGGGGGATACATTCGCCATCCCTATCCCCAAAGTGCTTCGGGGGCAGGGGCAGGGGATACATTTCCCCATCCTAGTTTCGGGTCCCCGCCACGACGGGATTTTGTCCCCCATCCTTACGGATCCCCGCGGGTCCCCACGGATCCCCATAATTTTTGTGGGTATCTATAAACATAAATTTTTACTTATTAATTTTTAACTAATTTAATAGAAAAATTCAAAAACTAACAACAATAAATTAGTAAACTAATCATCTACTATAAATATATTCTTTTAACAATATCTAATCTTGAGATTCATGAACACAAGTTATTTGAAATGATAAATAAACCTACATGGAAATATTAAACTATATATTAATTAAAGATATTATGGAATTCTAGTGCGGGATGAGGATTCTATGGGGCGGGGGACATATTCGCCATCCCCATCCCCAAAGTGCTTCGGAGAAACTTTATTCTCCATTCCCGTCCCCGTGGGAAAAAGATTCTCCATCTTTGGGTCCCTAAACAGGGAATATCCGCGGGGACCCCCACTAACGGGTGCAAATTGACATCCCTATGAGATACCGATATACTGCAAAAATTGGAAAGCGTCCGAACGATTATTTTGTTGTTGTTGTTTTGGAGTTGAATTCTCATGCATCTGATCACTCTTCTTATCATTCTGACAAGTCTAAGAGATTGAAATATTGTTATTCATTAAAACTTTTGAAACTCACTGTGGTGCATAAGTAAACAGATGACAAAAATTCTTTTTAAGAAGAAGAAACCTCGGTATGAGCATTAGAAAAATCGCTAGATCAAAACATCTTTAGGACGAAGTCAAGATCATCAATTAATTAATCAAATGTATTGCTATATTTATTTCATTAATTTATTATTTGTTGATATTTAAATTTCAATAATATTGATTAGTTACAATTAATCTTGTTTATTTTTTATTTTTTTATAAGTTTAAATTTTCAAATATAATTGACTGTTTCATTAGGTAATATTAATCTCTTTTTTATTTATTTATAATTTGAATATATAAAAAAAAATTAAATAAGATTAAATTTCCCCGTAATTTGCTTAACTTTATTCATATCGAAGATTCATTGTTATGTGAATGTGTTAAAGGATAGTATGGAAACTGATAGATGTAATATTGGACTATATGAGTTGAGCTTTAGACTACAATTACAATTTAGATTTAGTCATTTGAGGAGCCAAAAGATTATTTTAATCTGATTTCAATTACCACATGCGATAGTGGAAACTGGTTTAAATTGATTGCCATTCTTAGGAACGAGCTTCGTCCTTTGCCGCCACGTGTTCGTAATCCTTCTAAGGAGAAATCACTAGTGAGAAGATTCTCTTCGAAAATTATTATTACAAAGTGTATTTCAATACTATTGGTGAGACGCTTTACTATTCTCATAATCAGACTCGGGTTCATCATGAATAGATTGATGGAAAATGGACCTTAAAAACATAATTCATATCATCATCACCAATCATGATTTATATTAAATCCTTTATATTTACAAGTTTTTTTAGAAATCAAGACTTTGATGTCTCATGTATTTTGAAGTGGTAAGTGATTATAATTATAATATTTAATATTTTGGTTAGTCTCATAATTTTCCCCAATTATTTGTAGATTATTTTAAAAAATTTGCAATGAAAATATTAATATTTTATTAATAACGGAACCACTTGTTAATATTTGCACTAAAATTTTTATTCTTATTAAAAACTAATTAATTTTAGTTTTATTTCACTGAAATTTAAATATTAATTCTATAAAATATTATTAAATGATTTAATTTATGAATAAATACACATGAATTAATATTTAAAATAAACTGAAGAATGTTTATGTGATTGCATATTTAGAAGAATATTTTTAATATATTTGAAGAATGTTTAGGCATATTTAAGTTGTCTTCACTAAGAATGTGTTTGTTTCAAGGTTATAAAAGATGTTCTTGAGAATATGGTCATGGGAATATGTGATATTTCCATGTTTGTTTTAATTTTTAAAAAAATATTTTAAGGCATAAATTATTTTTAAGAATTTAATTTATACATGACTCTTTTATTTTAGTACAAGAACAGATCTTGAACCAGATAAATTACTGTGCTATATACTTCATGTACCCATTAAATGTGTATTGGTGCGTTGCTAGCTCTGCATACATTTATTGATTCACTTTACTTTGTTTAGCTCACTAGCTGCTTGGTGGCAACAACATCGAATAAGTTGCTTAGAGTTGCAAAGGATAGTCGTGCGTTTATTAAGTCAGACATGCTCATCAAGTATTTTTTTTCATATCATCGATCGTGAAGACCTGGACAACCTCATGGTTGAATCTTTCGATGTATGCTCGAAGGAATTTGTCATTTCCATGTATGATGGCTTCGACCGATGTCTTAGATTTTGGGTGGCGAAGAGAGGCTGTAAAATGCCTAGAGAACTGTTTCCCGAGTTCTTCTAGGAGGTGATGGACTCGTCGGAGAGGCTTTTATATCAGGCCATAGCCCTTTTCCTCATAGTGATGGGAAAAGTCGACATTTGATGGCGCCCCTAACGCCTCGGTAGTTGATCAAGGCATCTATACTCTCAATGTGCTTGTTTGGGTTGGTAGTTTTGTCATATGTACCCAAGTTCAGAGGCTTTTCCAGCCTGACAGATAGGGGGGTTTCCATGTTGCCCGTGATAATGGACCGTGGGGGTCATTTTCGTCGCTCCACCCTGGTGATCGTGGTGGAGAATAATTGTTCTTTCCCCAATGAGGGCTATTATATTGACGGGGAGTCAGGCTCCTTAAACAATACTTTGATTTTAGTTAGCTTTGTTGAATTGATTGGCGTTATACTTTCTTTGTTTCAGGAATAATAGCTTTATGTTTCTGGATTTACAATATAACCTAAACAACAATATAATATACTTGATTAAACGTTCCTTCTATGGCATCTATGTTGCCAGCATTTAATGTATCTCTATATAAGTCTTAAAAAAGAAAGAGAACATTTTGAATCTGAAATTTGAATCGGTGAAGCAAAATCCCAGAATCTAAATTAGATATGACATGGACGGGGTTTGGCTTTATGCCAAAAAGGAGTTAAATGATAATATAATGGAATTTCTTTTTTCATATTCTAAAAAAAATGTATTCTATGCGATTTCAATAATGTTTTTAGAAGGTTATTTATCCAAATAAACTAGTAACAAATCCGTGTCTACGTACGGGTTATACTATTTTTCGTATATAAAAATATTTAATGAATAACATATTTTTCCCGTAAAAAAATATTATTTTTGTTCTGGTATCGTTTACAAAATTATTCAAATCAATAGTAAATTTTTGTATATAATAATATTTAGATCTATAACAGATTTATTTTCAGCATACAATTTTTTTCAGATATAGTTTACAAAAATATTTGAATCAATAGTAAATTTTCGTATATAAAAAATATTTAGATCAATAATATAATTTTTCCCGTTTACGATTTTTGGATAAATAATACATTTTCCCGTATACAAATGTTATGTTTGTTTTCGTATCATTTACAAAAAAATATTTGGATCAAACGTAAATTTTCATATATAAAAACATTAAGATCAATAATAAATTTGTTTCCCGTATACCATTTTTTAATCAAAGATTTTTGTAGTATAAATATCATTTTTAGTATATACAAATATTATTTCTATATATAAATAGGGTTTTCCGTATACAAATATTATTTTTGTTTAGGCATCGTTTACAAAAATATCTAGATTAATAGTAAATTTTCGTATATTAAAATATTTAGATCAATAATAGATGTTATCTCATATATCACTTTTAGATAAAAAAATATTTGAATTATAAATACTATTTTTCGTATATATAAAAATATTTGAATCAATAATAGACTTGTTCCGTATTCAAATATTACTTTTGTTTAGGTATCGATTACAAATATATCTGAAAATTTACGAAAAATACAATATGACATTTCTATAAATTCTATTAAGTTTCTCTCACCATTTTTATTTAAGAAAAAAAGATAAATCTATAAAAAAAATATATAGATCTATGAAACTAAAAAAATTTATTTTCAACTATTTTTATTTTAAAAAAAAGTTATATTTATTATTTCTTATTCTATACTTGGAAGGATGAAATTGAAAAACCATTTGAAACTCATATTTACATTTTATCTTGAAAAATGTATCAAATGTTAAATTAATATTATGAAATGTTGAAAGAAGAGGTTTGGAAGAAGAAATTTAAACAATGAGGAAGTTTCAACATTGTGAGATAATGAAAAATATATATAAATATGGTGAGAGGAAAGACATGAAGAATGAGTAGGTGAGAAGAAATATATGGAGATATATGTGTTTGTTAAATAAAATGGGTTAAGAAATAAAAAAAGTATTGATGAGAGATATGATAAGATCGTCAAAGATAACATTGAGAATGAAAAAGAAAGATAAAAATATGTATATGATTTTTTGTTGCACATAAAATGATGAACAACCATGTGGAAATTGGTTGGAATCTATAATAAAAAGACAATATTTAACCTCAAATTAGTAATATGTTTGAAAAATAACAAAGGGTAAAAGGGTAATTTTCAGAACATCAATAATATAAATATAATTTATTTATTTTTAATTTATTATATTTTTCGATAAAATTTAATTAAAAATTAGACTTCCATTCCACAAAATATTATTCATTTTCATTGCATTCCATAAAATAACATCATGTATACACTTTCATTAAACTAATTATTTTTATATGTAATAAAATTTTAAGGGACGTGACGAGAAAAATATATTTTCTAGTTGTATCAAAACATACTAAATTAATTTAGTGAGGGATGATTATGAATGTGATATTAAACTAATTTTAATTGTGTGGATATCAGTTCATGATAGAAAAAAGTGGCTGAGAAATTTTTAGAGGATAAGAATCTTTTTAAGAATTATTCAGCTATTTGCGTATTTCTTATTTGTGGCACAGTTTGTTTAATAAATAATTTTATTGAATGTTATTTTGTTATCATTAAACGTTGTTTAATGTATGAGTGTTTCTCGTTTACTCAAGAGTAGAACTGTAATGAATCGAATCAACTCGAAAATAGTTTGAGATTCGATTTGGTAATTAATTTGTTGGATTTGATTCATGAAATAAATGAGTCGAACTTGAGTTCAAAGTTAAGTTCGTAAAATAAATAAGTTGAACTTGAACTATGTATAGTTTGATTCGTTTGGTTCATGAACCGGCGATATGTAAATTTCATGTAGACATCGATACTTAATTTATATAATTTGAAAGATGATAAAATAATTTACAATTCTATTTATTAAAAAAAAATCTAAATTCAACATAGTAAAGTATAATATTTCATTATTTGCTCATATTACCTACTTTTAATGAATATCTTGAATTACAAATATTATTTTGAGATGAAATTTATATTATATGAAAGTTAGAAATATTGTCTATAATTTTTGTTAATACAATAAAGATAAATAAGATTGTTTTAAATAAGATTCTACTAACAAATTGAGTTTGAACTCTGATCGGTAAATTCCGTAAGTGTCCGGAAATATCGAAGTAATATAAAAGATTGTCGAACCACAGAGTGTAACATCCCAATTTTTTAATAGCTGATTATTAATTATTATTAGGTGATATTTAATTTAATTGGGTGATTTAATTGAATATTTGAATTATTTGGATATATGTGTTATTTGAATAATTGAGTTTTATGAGTAGAAATGAGATTATTTAGTATTGGGTCTAATTATGAGAATGGAAGTGTTCCGGACTGCCCGAATAGATGTCGGGCACGTCGATCACTTCGACGTAAGAAGAACCACTGAGGTCCAGTACCGCACTGGGGGCTTCCATCTGCCCGTTTCAGCGACCATGTGAAGGATTTTGCCCGACATACGTCAGGGCGGTCAACGATCTAGCTCGATGAGAATTTTGTCTGTTATGCCCCCTCTACTCGATATAGCGGCTAGTTACGAGCATCATCGCTCGATTTTGACCTAGTTAGCTCGAACAGTTATATTTACGGACCCGCATATCTCGGCCCAAATATAGTAACCAATGAGAATCCTCCTACAATCATTATATAAATTCTCATATCTTTGAAGGCAATGTATCACTTTTCTTACACTTAAAACCCTAATATTCATTACACCCTTCTTTGAACGCTTGCTTACTTTAGCATCGGAGTGTCTTCCAGGTTAGGGTGGCAAAAAGGGTCGTCCGCCCCACCTTACCCCCTCCTTAAGCTCGCCAAAAAAAGAGCGGGGCGGGCAAGCCTGTCAAGTGTAATGGGCATAAAAATCAAGTCCACCCCGCCAAGCTGGCGGGTTGGCGAGTGTTAAGAACCAAATTGTGGATATTTTGTATATGATTTTGTGGTCCTTAACAATGTCTTTTAATTAATTAGTAGTATTTAGTATAGTATTTTGGTTTAATTATGTTTTTATTTAGTTTTTGTTTATAATATATTATTTAACTTAGTTTACTTTTAAATTGTAGGTTTTTAATGTTGATTCTCTCAAGCTTGGATTAAGGGACACTTGAAGAGCTCTTGGGATGATTCTTTTTTAAGGAATTTTTGAAAGAAGAAGCATGTTTCAGGTCGCACTCAGCGCGGTTGCAGCATGAGCGCGCTCAGCGCGGGTAACCGGACTTAGCGCAGTCTGCGAAAATCAGAAAAAGTACAGACCCATGCTTTCACCTTTTTAGCCACCAACTCTCTGCTTTTCCAGCTGGTGTGGGCTGTGTTAGAAAAGTAAACATCACTTCTTCATCATGATGATCATTGTTGTAATTTAGGGCATAGAATTAGAAAAGAAAAAGATAGTTCTTCTTGATTTCTTCCATGTTCATCTTTTACACCAACAATCTTGAGAGCAAAGTAACCATGAAAATGAGTAGCTAAGTTCTTTTTGTGTCAAGATTAGAGGTAGTTGATCTAACTAATATGTATTCCTTTTAATCCCTTTGTGTATGAACATGGTTGATGATTTATATATGTTGAATATCTTTGTTTTTCCATCTTTTTATGCTTTGAATCATGTTTGAAAAAGGATGCTTCAAAGTTTACCTAGGATATTCATCCACTAATGAACAAATGCTATAAATAGATTTGTGTGTTAGTGTTTACAAGTATTGAACTTCATGATTATTATGTCAATAGTTGTAGTGAGAAATCATTCAAAGATTTACATGATAACACTCACAATCTTGGTGAGAAATCAACAAGATTGAGAGGATATGTATTTATAGAAATCATCTACTATGTTCATCACTTGATTAATAGAATATATATGAAATTAGGTTAATGAAACTAATCTTGACATGCTTCCATCATTCAAAAACAAACTCCAACTCTCTTGAATCCAAACATACCTCTCTTTGAAAAGAATACTTTAGTTGTTTGCTTGAAACTAATGATACTAGTAGCTTAGAAAACAAACCCTTTGGTTACATAATCTTAAAATACGCTTTACTATTGAAAGACTACAATATACACCAATCCTTGTGGAATCGATAATTAAAAATACTTGTTCGCGGAATATTCCTACAACAAAATGGCGCCGTTGCCGGGGATTGGCGTTTGATATTGCAAGTATCGCAATAGTTGTGTGTTTTAAGATATTTTTCTACTAATCTCTCTTTGTTTCTTTTGTGTGGTTAGACTTTTTCAGGTTTTAGTTTATGCGAGGAAGTGTTCCGGTCGATCAACTCCTTTTCGATCCAGAAATTGAAAGGACGGCAAGAAGACTTAATAGTAGTGTTAAACGAAGGAAAAGACTAGCTAGGAAAAGACAAGAAAGAGGAAAATCATCTACTTCTTCTACACCACCCGTGTTGGGAGAAGTCATTGTGGTGGATCAACCACCACCACCACCACCACCACCACCGAGAGGGCCTTGTGTAAATAGCCCTCGTCACACCGCTCAATTTGCTCGCCAAGCAAATGCAAGGTTCACAGAGATGAAGACGGGATTGCTCCAACTTCTTTATGCAAATCCTTTTCATGGTCATGACCATGAAGATCCATACATCCATCTCACTAAGTTCTATGAAATTGCGGGTGCGGCCGGAGCTCCGGAGGCCGAAGAGGAGCAATACTTTCAAAGGATTATCCCTCATTCTTTAGTGGGGAAAGCAAAAGATTGGTATCTAGACCAATTACAAGAAACAATGACAAATTGGAATGTGTTAGAGGAGAAATTCCTTGAAAGATTTTTTCCTCAATCACGTTTCATGGAGGCAAAAACCGCAATTTTGGTATTTTCACAAGGAGTTAACGAGCCTTTGAATAGGGCTTGGGAAAGATATAAGTCAATTCTTAGAAAGTGTCCTAGCCATGGTTTTGATGAGCTCACTCAAATTCACATTTTCCGAAATGGTCTCCAACCTCAACATAAATTGTTGTTGGATGCTACGGCGGGAGGTTCTTTAATGGCAAAGACACCTTATGAAGCAATTCAAATAATTGAGAAGATGGGGAGGAATGACCACCAAACTCAACATGATCAAGGAAATGTCCAAGTGAAAACGGGAGTTCTTGAAATTGGTTGTAGTCACGAAGCACTTGTTGTGCAAAACAAATTGTTTGCAAAACAAGTTGAAGAATTGACAAAGCAAATGGCAAGGCTTCCTCAACAAATCATGGAGATGCAAGGATCATCTAGCAAGCAAACTCAACAAATTGCTTGTTGTGAATTATGCAAGGGTGGTCACAAGACCAGATTTTGTCCTCCGGAAAATGAAGAAGCAATTATATGGCCAACCAAGGGCAAGGATACCAACAAAGAGCTCCTTATCCTTATCAAAATCAAAATCAAGGCCAAGGTTACCAACAAAGAGGTAACCAAGGTTATCAAGGCGGGTGGAGACAAGACAACAACAATCAAGCTAGACAAAATCCATACCAAAGTGGAACTCAAAGTCAAAATCAAGCTCAACCTCAAAATCAAGAGAGATCTTCAAACATTCAAGATACTCTTGCTCAATTCATGCAAGCTTCTATGGCAAATCAAAAGAGCACGGAGGCTTCTATCAAGAATTTAGAAACTCAAACGGGGCAATTAGCAAAGCAAATTTTCGATCAAAGTGCTTCGACCTCATTTTCTCCAACTACTCAAGCAAACCCGAAGGAGTATTGCAAAGCAATTTTCACTATAAGTGGTAAAGAGGTGAAGAATGGTATTAGCGATGAAGTTGTAGAGGAGGTTGAGTCGGAAGTTTTAGTTGAAAATGAAAACAATGAAGTTGTAGAGGAGGTTAACTTAGTTGAAAAGGAGAAAGAAAATGGTGAAGGAAGTAAAAAGAAAGAGAAGAATGCAAGGAAGAGTAAAAAGGGAAGTAAGGAAGTAAGCACAACTCCCATTCAAAATTTACCTTATCCACATGCACCATCAAAGAAGGAGAAGGCAAAACAATTTGCTCGGTTTATGGATATATTTAAACAACTTCATATAAATATTCCATTTTCTGAGGCATTGGAGCAAATGCCGAAATATGCTAAATTCATGAAGGATATGCTCACAAGGAAGAAGAGGTGCAAGGATAAAGATACAATTTTGCTTGATGCTAATTGTAGTGCCATGATCAAACAAACTCTCCCAATGAAGCAATTCGATCCGGGGCGAGTCACTTTGCCGGTAGCCATTGGAGATACTTACAAGGGTAATGGTTTGATTGATTTGGGGTCTAGCATCAATTTAATCCCGTTATCCATTGTTAAAAGGTTTGGAAATGTTAGGATAGAGTCTACAAGGATGACTTTGCAACTTGCCGATAAGTCAACCATTTCACCATATGGAGTTGCTAAAGACATGGTAGTAAAGGTGGACAAATTCTTGTTTCCGTTAGATTTTGTGGTGATTGACATGGAGGAGGATCATGATGTGCCACTAATTCTTGGAAGGTCATTCATGAAGACTGCCTGAATGATGATTGATATTGACGATGAGATTATGAAAGTAAGAGTGCAAGATAAAGAGATAACCTTCAGTCTTTTTGAAGATATACAGCATCCCAAGGACAAACATGACACTTTCCATATTGATGCTACTGATGAGGAAATCATGGAGGTTTACCATGGGGGAGGAGTAAATCGTGACGTTGGTGTCATTCCTTTCATCGAGCCTTGAAGCACCGTTGAACTGTCGAGCTCTACCGACGTTAAACAAAGCGCTTGTTGGGAGGCACCCCAACATTGTAAGTATTTATGTTGTACTCATTTTACTATGTCTCTTAGTCCAATGTGTTGTTTTTCAAATAATTTCTGAATTCTGCAGATCGCGCTAAGCGCGGTCAGAGCGCGCTTAGCGCGCATTTTGACCCATTTTCCAGAATGTTCCGCGCTTAGCGCGGTCTGCGTGTAAAAAAAATAATAAAATAAAAAATATTTTTCAAATTCAGGTTTGTCTAGGCCCAACTTGTGGCCTGGTTTATTTTTACTTAGGTTAGGGTTTCACATTCACTTTTCACCATCTTCACTTTCACTTTTCTTCTCTAAGAAATTCCCAATTCCCTCCAACCAAAATCAACAATTTTCTAGCAAATTCTTGTGTCAATCAACCATCCCAAGCATCAAGGTATGTTTATCAATGGTTTTCCCTCTCTAATTCGTATTTCTCTGCTTTTTAGGTTAGGATTTAAGAACTTAGGGTTTGCAAATTAGGGTTTTTCTTTTACAACTAGGATGTTTTGATTGTACATATTGATTAGGGTAGGAATTTCGTCCTTGTTAGGGTTAGATACCATGGGTAATTTCTGTTTTTGCAGAAAAAAATTTCAGAATGTTGCAGACCGGGCGAATTCCAGAAAAAAATTTCTGCAAAAACAGAGAAATTACCCATGGTATCTAACCCTAACAAGGACGAAATTCCTACCCTAATCAATATGTACAATCAAAACATCCTAGTTCTAAAAGAAAAACCCTAATTTAGCAATTAAATTAGAAAACAATAACAGTGAATAAACAACCTGTAATTAAATAGATGTCGAATTCCAATACACCTAAAGGCTTCGAATCAGAGTACATAAATTAAATGTAGAAATAAATTCTAAACTAATTCGTAATAGCCCCCAAAAATATGGAAAGCTATTACTTTTACATGGTGGAAGTAAACTGCCTAAAAACCAAACAAATATAATTCTGGCTAAGCGAAGAGAGACTTTTTGTTGTCAAATACCATCTATTTATATTTGTCTCTCAATTCCGCTTCTTGAAAAAATATAGGAAGAAGTGGGATTCCTTTCTTGACTCAGTTGTCATACCCCAAAATTTGCCCTCATACTCCTCAAGATATTTCATACTCAAGGATTCCTCAAGGGTTGATCAGACAAACCCTCTCCTAGACAATCAACCCAAACTAGGGTTTTGCATTTCTCAAATCAAGATGGACTTCCAACATCTCCAATGGTCATCATGCCTCCTCATATAATTCAAAGATTCTCCATGACAAGTTTCAAGCCTCACAAGTCAAGATTGCTCAGACAATTGCTCAGATGTTTGAAAATCAGTTGTATTGGACAAAAAGTCAACTGTGGTCAACATACAGTCAAACTTCATAATTTTTGGTCAACATCCTCATTTTGAAGTTACATTCATCATTTGATCAAGGGTTGATCATGATTCATCAAGAAAACTCAAGATTTGCTCAAAAAGTCAAACTTTCTAAATTAGGGTTTCTCAGTGAAAAGTCAACCAAACTTTGACTGAGCATAACTTCTTCATACTTTCTCAGAAATTTTTCCACCACCTCTTTTTTGAAGAAAATTCAATTCTCTACAACATCATGTCTCACAAGAATGTTCAAAAAATGCTTCATTTGGAAGGTATGGATCAAAACATTACAGGTCCTTTTCAAAGTCAACAAAAAGTCAACTTTTTGTTTTGAAGATATATTGAGCATGGAAACTCCAATTGAGATGAAACCAAATAGGTTGGTTAGAGGACTCTTAGAGATTTCCAAAAAGTCCAAGAACACTCAAAAATGTGGAAAATTGAGCAAGATACACCATTCACAAATTGGGCAATTTTGAAGAAGTGCACAAATAGAGATACTTGTAAAAATCAAAATTTTTGCAAATGAGCTTACTTTTTCTTCATCCAAACTTGTTCCTTATACAATTAGGAATATCCAAGCCCAATGCCACAAATTTTTATTTTATTTTTCTATTTAATTTGGATTTTATTCATTTAAATACAAATTAAATTTAAAAATAAGGTATAAAATCAAAATTAATTGCAAATTGATTTTTTCTCTCATCCTTGAGATCCAAGTAACCTAAAGAAGCCAGAAAATTTCGAAATTTGATTGGATTTGGAAAGGAATTGATTGAAATTGATCAAAAAAGAGAAAATTTGATTTTTGTACAAAATCAAATATGTTTTGCATTGATTGATGATGATTTCTTCCTCAAATCAGCTCCAATTCCATCTACTATATATATACAATACATACCACATGAATTAGGGCAGAAAAATTGCTTGGAGAAACCCTATTCAAACTCAAAAAAACCGTGCACTTGAAGCAACTTGCAGCCACAGTTCTAGCTCGATTCCATTGATTCCAAGCATCCAAACACATTCCTTGACATCTCCTGAATCGATCCAGACCTTTACATTGTCCAAAAGCATCAAGAATCACGAAATCACGATTCGGTTTGTTCATACATTTTCCAAAATTGAATTCTATTATTCATGCATTTTTAACATGTTTTGTTGTCGTTTTTGTGATTAGAATGAAGTTTACAAGCTTTCTGGGCAGTTTGATTGAGTTTCCATGGCTTAGAACGAGAATCACCATAGTTAGGGTTTTCGGCCTCGATTTAGGGCTTCTCTAAAACGGATAAATTGGACTATGAGACCACCGCCATTGTGTTTAGAATCCAATTTGCAATCGATTCATGTACTCACAACTAATTTATATTATGTGTATGAGATTTTGAGAATTGCAGGGACTATAGCGTCGCACTGAGGCCGACGCTATATTTTCAAATATTCAAAACGAAGAAGATGAAGCTTGGCGCGGATTTGGTGCAGTCAAGAGGTGACACTTGTTTACAAATTACTCGCTTCGTTTCAATGACACGCGTGCACTCCAGCTCAGTTGGCAAAGGCGTGGGAGTGTGAAAGCAACGTCCTGAGTTCGATCCCTGGCCATGGCATTTGATTTTCACATGTTTGCAAATTTTTTCATATTTTTCTTATTTTCTTAATATTTTCATGTTATTTTAATTTAACTTTAAATATTTTTATCATGCATTAAAAAACACCAAAAAATATTTTTCTTTTTGCATTATTTTCAGAAAATGTTTATTTAATTTTTAAAATTAAAAATATTATTTTTGCATGCATATTTAATTTAATTGTTAATTTATCATTTAAATCACTTTTAATTGATTTTTAATTATTAAATTAACTCCAAAAAATCCCAAAAAATTATTTTAGCATATTAATATTATTTCCAGCATGAAATATTTTTTTCATTCAAAAATTATTATTTTTACTAACATTTTCCTCTTATTCGATTTCCTCGTATTTTCCGATTTCTCATCTTTTCACAGGTTATCCCGTTTCGGACAATTTTTTTTTATCATTTTCTTTTTTTCCGATTATGTAATTGTTTATGGGATGTAATAGTTTTAATTAGGACTTTTATTTTCCGCATCTTTAAATTATGTATCTGCCCCAAAGCCATGTAATATCGTAGGATTTATCTTTCCGCACTTTACATTTCCGCATTTTAATTTCCGCACCCTATAAACTGTTAGTAACTAGGCGTGTATGGCAAGACTAAAATTGGACATAGCTCACTCATAATTCCAAGATAACATACCCGAATCAACACACTCTTTTCACACATGCACCCCTTAGGGTAATTCTCTCTCGTTGCCTTTACGAATTCAAATGGTCAAGTCCCTCGAACGTAGAGGTATTCTAGCACCGTTGCCTTCAAAACAAATCATCATAGTCCCTTCGATACAAAGATCATAGACCCATGATGTCGCCTACGAATACATGATCTTGACCCTCGATTGTCGCCTACGAAAATGATGATAGTCCCTTCGAATGTGCTAGGATACTTCCTACAAGTTGCCTTCTATGACCATCCGATGTCCCTTCGAAGGTCCCGCTTACATCCAACGAATAGAGTTACCTACCAACTAATGGTATGGATAGCGCTATTCTAAAGGAACGTAAAATAACACGAAAACGACCAATTCTGAGTAGGTAATAAGACATTTAGTTGCTTGCTCTATCAAAATACTTTTCACACCACACACTTTTTTGTCAAAGTTCAAACTCTTTTCAAAATGAAACATTTCCGAACACTTTGTATACATTCCTACATGAATCATTACAAAGTCAAAGCGAAATGCCTATTTCAAAACATTTTTGTCAAACACACAGAAAGCACAATTTTTTTTAAGGTGATCTAAGAGCAACTAAGAGCCCGTAGATAACTACGGATGAAAAGGGGTGCTAATACCTTCCCTTTTCATAACCTTCTCCCTTACTCAGAATCTAACGAAGGTCTTTTTCTGTACTTTTTACCTTCCCTTAATTGGATAAAAGAAAAGTCGGTGGCGACTCTTGCTATCCGCACATTTGCGATACAAATCCTACAAAGTCAGTTCACCGTATTACATCAGTATGTGGAGAAAACATAGGAGTTTCATGCACCAATCTTTCGTGTAGTTCGCCACAAGGAGAAAATATCTCCTTAAGCAATGTGACGTTCGTCACAAAATTGGAGTGGGCCCTGGGCATGTGTGACGAACGTCACACCTTTGTGGTGGGCCACGCACTTTGGCTTCATCTTGAGCTTCTTCTTGGGCCTTATGTCTTTTATTTTATATTTTATACATTTTTACTTCATTTCTTCTCATTTTTACTCCTTTTCTCAAGCAAGCTTTGTAAATATTAAATTCCCGAAACACATTAAAATACCAGCGTAATACCAACATAAAGTAACATAATTAAAATAAAATAAAGACATAATCTATGTAAATCAAGCCGAATATGTGATACATTTTCGTGTTATCAAACTGGGGAAAAAAGTTCGTGATGAACTAGAACTCGACTCGAACTCGGCCAAATCTTAATGAGTCGAGTTTGAGCTGGAAAAAAAAGTGTGTGATAAACTCGAACTCAACTAATTATTAACGAGTCGAACTGAGCTGATGTGAGTTCAACTCGACTCAATTTCATCCCTACTCAAGAGTCTTTTTCTTACAAATTCACAAGATATGAAGATGATTATTGATTTAATCTACTTTTATTATATAAATAAATATTTAAATATAAATTAAAGTAGTGAATATTTTTTAGAGATTTATATGAATATATATGTGTCAATTGTGTTTGATTACAATTATTAACGTGATTCATATTTTTTCTATTCAAATTTATATGATTTTAGCGTAATATTTTCTATCTACAATCACATTCAAATACACACTTACATTAAAGGTATATATTAGCCAATTGGTTCTCAACATGACCAACCAAACATCATTGTCTACAATCAATAATCAAGGCAACAAATCATCAATGACTGAAGATTATAAATGTGTTGTGCTATCAGAAGTATATTTCTGATAATTTTTAGAAGTGTATTGCTGGAATAAAGTTTGTCATAAAATAGGGCGAATTTCAAAAAGGAATGAATCATATGTGTGTGGTGTGCGTATTGAAAATATGTTTTTAGTTTTTAGGGACATTTTGGGAATTTTTCATGGTGCACTAGAAAACCATAAGGTTGGAAAAGAAATCCTCTAATATAATTGTTCTGGACTGGGCCAGTGGCTATGCACGACCTAATACACTCATGAGTCTAAGACGACACAAAACCATTGGCCCAATCGTCAAGGGTTAACAAATGGCATGTCTCCTTCTCACTCCACGAATGGGGACTCGTGGTTGGTTGACCCATGGAATGACGTGACCACGACTACCCTGAACCATATCTCTGCTCGTGGTAACGACTAGTTTTGGGCATCTCTGCCAGTGATAACGGCTAGTTTCGGACATCTCTACCTATGATAACGAGCATGGGTTACTCATCCCTGCTTTCACGCAGAAATCCTGACAGTTACCTATTTATGAGTCAAGATTCTGGATGCTCAGTCCATAATAGGAACCAATGGTCAAGCCTCGGGGGCACTATAAATATCTTCACACTTGTGAGGCTCAGATATTCAATATTCTATTTAAACCTTATCCCTAAATTCTCTCACATATCTCTACACTCTTTCTTACTTTAGCATTAGAGTGTCTTGCAACTACAACCCACTCCTCCGTGATTTCACCAATGCAGACGAAGATTAGCTCATTACATGTTCTGATCACCGGTAAGATTGTCATACCCCAAAATTTGCCCTCCATCTACTCAAGAGATTTCATACATCCATACTCAAGGATTCCTCAAGAGTTGATCAGACAAACTCTCTCCTAGACAATCAACCCAAACTAGGGTTTGGTATCTCTCAAGTCAAGATGGATTTCCAACATCTCCAATGTCCTTCATGCCTCCTCATATGCTTCAAAGATTCTCCATGTCAAGTTTCAAGCCTCACAAGTCAAGTTTCCTCAGACAATTGTTCAGATGGTTGAAAATCGGGTGTATTGGACAAAAAGTCAACTGTGGTCAACATACATCAAAACTTCGATTTTGGTCAACATCCTCATTTTGAAGTTACATTCATCATTTGATCAAGGGTTGATCATGATTCATCAAGAAAACTCAAGATTTGCCCAAAGTCAAACTTTCTAAATTAGGGTTTCTAGATGAAAAGTCAACGAACTTTGGTGGTCATAACTTTCTCATACTTTCTCGAAATTTTCCACCACCTCTTGTTTTGAAGGAAATTCAATTCTCTACAACTTCATGTCTCACAAGAATGTCCAAAAATGCTTCATTTGAGAGGTATAGCTCAAAACATTCTGGTCATTTTCAAAGTCAACAAAAGTCAACTTTTGTTTTGAAGATATTTTGAGCATGGTAACTCCAATTGAGATGAGACCAAAGACATTGGTTAGAGGACTCTTAGAGCTTTCCAAAAGTCCAAGAACTCTCAAAATGTGGAAAATTGAGCAAGTTACACCATTTACAAGTTGGGCAATTTTGGAAGAATGCACAAAGAGATACTTCAAAAATCAAAAACTTTGCAAATGGGCCTACTTTTCTTCATCCAAACTTGTTCCTCATACAATTTGGAACATCAAAGCCAAAGCCACGAATTTTTATTTTATTTTTCTATTTAATTTGGAATTTATTCATTTAAATACAAATTAAATTCAAAAATAAAGTATAAAATCAAAATTAATTGCAAATTGATTTTTCTCTCTTCCTTAGCATCCAAGTAACTCAACAAAGCCAGCAAATTTCGAAAATTGGATTGATATGGCAAGATTGGATTGAAAATTAATCAAAATTTGAAAATTTGATTTTATACAAAATCAAATTTGATTTGCATTGATTGATGATGATTTCTTCCTCAAATCGGCTCAATTCCATCAATATAAATACACAAGCATAGCACATGATTAAGGACGAAAAGAATTGCTCCGAACCCTAGTTTCAAACTCAAAATTTCGTGTCCTTGAAGCAACTAGCATTCCTAGTTCCGACCATCCACCGATTCGAGCATTCCATCTTGTTCCTTGAGGCATTTAGAGTCGATCCAGACTCTTATATCATTTAAAACCATCAAGAAACAAGAAATCCGAAATCGGTTTGTTCTTGAAATTTCAAAATTCGATTTCTAACATTCATGCATTATTAATCTGTTTTGATTGTTTATTTGTGATTAGAATCAAGTTTGCAAGCGATCTGGGCAAGCCAATCGTGTTTCCATGGCCTGAATCGATATATACCATATCTAGGGTTCCTGAGCTCGAATTGGGGTTTTGTTTAAATGGAAAAATTGGCCAGCAAGACCTGTACCATTGAACTCGGGATGACCTGAGGAATCGAGCCATGGTTTCAAATATTATTTATATTATGTGTGTTGCATTTTTGATGTTAGCCAGGGACCTAGCGTCGAGCAATGGCCGAGAGAATCAAAATTTCAAAGGTTGAAGCGAAGCTTGGCGCGGCGCGAGGAGGCGACGCGTGTTATTTTCAAACTATCCCGTTTCCAAACAGTGCGCACGCTTGGCTCAGTTGGTCAGCATATCAGTTTTCAAGGTTTGAAAGGGATGTCTCGATTCGATTCTGGTTGGACAATCCCTTTTACACTTTTCAAAACTCTATTTTCATATTTTCCATATTTTAATATTTGCATTATATTTTAATTACTTTCATATTTTATTATGCATTAAAAAATTACCAAAAACATTTTTTCTTTTTGCATTTATTTTCAGAAAACCTTTATTTAATTTATAAAATTATAAAATATAATTTTTGCATGCATATTTATTTTATTTTTATTTTAGCATTTAAATCATTATAAATTGCATTTTAATTATTAAATCTTTTCAAAAATCCCAAAAATTATTTTAACTTATTTATCTTATTTCCAGCATGTATTAATTTTTTCATATTTAAAATTGCATTTTTTCTAACATTTTCTCTTATTTCAATTTCATCATATTTCCCGATTTTCTTATTCTTTCACAGGTTGCTCCGATTCGGACGTTTTTTTTCTCTTATCATTCTATTTTTTCCAATAATGTAATTGCTCATGGGTTGTAATAGTTAATTAGGCTTTTATTTTCCATAAGTTTAAATTATGTATACGCCCAAAGCCATGTAATAGCGTAGGTTTATTTTCCGCACTTTACATTCGCATTTACTTTCCACACCCCTATAAATTGCTAGTAATTAGGCGTGTATGGCAAGATAATAATGAACATAGCCCACTAATTTTCAAGATAAAATATCTGAAATCAACACACTTCTTTCACACACGCACCCCTTAGGGTAATTCTCTCGATGCCTTTCGATTTCAAAATGGTCATGTCCTCGAGCGTAGAGGTATTCTAGCACCGTTGCCTTCCAAACAAATCATCATAGTCCCTTCGATACAAAGATCATAAGACCCACGATGTCGCCTCCGAATACATGATCTTGACCCTCGATTGTCGCCTCGAAAATGATGATAGTCCGCCGAATGTGCTAGGGTACTTCCTACAAGTTGCCTTCTATGACCATCCGATGTCCCTGAATGTCCGCTTACATCCAGCGAATGGAGCTACCTACTAACTAATGGTATGGCTAGCGCTATTCTAAAGGAATGTAGAAGTACAACAAAGCGACCAATTACGGTGGGTAAATAAGTCTCTTAGTTGCTTGCTCTATCACATGCTTTTCACACTACACTCTTTTCAAAGTTCAATTTCTTTCCAAAACAAACATTTCGAACACTTTGTATACATTCCTACATGAATCATTACAAAGTCAAAGCGAAATGCCTTTTCAAAACATTTTGTCAAACACACAGAAAGCAATTTTAAAAGGTTATCTAAAAGCAACTAAGAGCCCGTAGAATAAGCTGCGGATGGAAAGGGGTGCTAATACCTTCCCTTTTCATAACCATTCTCCGAACTCGAATCTAACGAAGGTCTTTTTCATTACTTTTACCTTCCCTAATTGGATAAAAATAAAAGTCGGTGGCGACTCTTGCTATCCGCACATTTGGATACAAAAATCCTACAAAGTCGAGTTCAAGTATCAGCTGGCGACTCTGCTGAAACACCCTAAAGAGAGAATTGCCTTAGGGATTTCTAGATAACTTTTATTGCTTTTGTTTGACTTGTATGCTTTATCTTTAAGGGTTGCTTGGGTATTATCTTGTTGGGGATCCTACACCGGATCCGGTTTCCTTTTAGGTAAGTAGCATTAGATCATCGCGACCGCTAGGCGTATAACTACGCGGTCAACATGATGGCTACGTTAGCGTGACACTTTGGTTGTCCGATACTCTTCATTCCCAAGTTGAAGATAGTATTTGGCTTCTGCGTGGTGTCATCAGCGCTAACTAAACTTTTAGAACCTTAATTGACCCATCTTGGCCATTAGAAGATAGTGAGATGGCGGCTTTGGTGTAGACCGAGGTTGGTTGATACTCGATGCTACGCTCATTGAGATCGGACTTTTGGGACATTTCGATCGACCACTTGGCGTCGTATTGAAATAAGCGCCTCGAGAAAGATCGTGATATGAGATTCCTAGAACCGGTTACTATTATAGGACAGGATGAACCAACTCAAACTTTTGGTGGGGTAATCACCTATACCTCATGCAAGCCTTAACCCTAGGCTCATTGTGTGAATTGCTTGTGTGTGCTAAACATGACATCATGACATCATTCGCATTGCATATCATTTCTAACTATTTCAAGGACCTAGGGATTTATCTTTGCTCTGTTTTGTAGGGATTATGGCTTCTAGAAAGACTATCCGAATCAACTTCATGGGTATCCTTCTCACTCAAAGATTTGGTTTGAAATTCCGACCATGCCAGTTCATCAAAAGACATGGTTATCTACTTGATTTGGTTATCTCGGTTTGAAGAAGATATGATGCATGTCCTATTCCGGTTCTTTGATCAAAACACCATTGCTTTACATTTCAGATTATCGGTTGGTTCCTACTTTAGAAGAATTCTCTAAGCTACTTGGGGTACCTATTCTTGACCAAATGCCATTCACGGTTTAGAAAAGGTCCTAAGTTCGAAGACATTGCATCCGCTTTACATCTTAAGCGCTCGGACATTGAAGCCAATTGGGAAACTAGGAGTGGAGTTAAGGGTTTACTTTCCAAGTTCTTAATCAAGAAAGCCGAGAATTCCTCAAAGTTATGAGTTTCCATGCATTCGAGAACATTGTTGCCTTGCTAATTTATGGTTTGGTTCTATTCCCTCGGATCAATTCATAGATGTCAATGCCATCAAGTTGTTTCTTACCCGCAATCCGTGCCTACCTTACTTGGAGACATTCTACATTCCCTCCACTTTCGTACTACTAAGCGACAAGGAACTCTCATGTGTTGTATCCGTTACTTTCAAGGTGGTTTATTTCGCACCTTCCTCCATCGTTTTGAAGAATGAACAAAGGTTGAGATGGTCTCAAAGATTGATGTCACTCTCTCATTCCGACATCCGTTGGAATCTTTTCTCTCAAAGGATTTCACATTCATTGAGCGTTGTGGAGAATTCCCTAATGTACCACTACTTGGTATAAGGAGGTATTACTTACAACCCTTCTCTAGCTCTCGTCGGTTTGGTTTTGCTCGAAGAGATGGTCCACATGATATGCTTCTCCAAGACATTGTGTTCGACTACAATCACGATCTCGAATTAAGCGAAGGTTTATACATGCTTGGGGCATGGTAAAGAAGGCGATACCAAGACTTTGGGGCACCGAACTCCATTCCTTGGGAACCTTACCTCAAATGGGTGCGAGCTCGAGCTCAAAACCTCATGATGCCATTCACGCTTTGTTTTACGGTAATTATGGAACTGTTGCTATAGGTGGCGTACCCTATCTTGTTCTCCATCGACATGCCTCTTGATTTTGAAGACTTGAAGAGATCTGGATTCGACTTAAAGAAGAAAGGGATACCTTTGAAGCTCAGTGCTATGCAAGTGAGAAGAAAGTGATAGAGTTGACCAAGCTACTTCACGAGGAGCGAAGCATCAACGCTTACATCGGCACCAAGAGGAAGCGCCCATGGGAGACTTAGAGCTTTAGGATGTTTATGTTTTCTTTTATTGTTTTGAACTATCTCTTGTACTTAAAAGAAAAGAATAATAATGAGAAGTACTAATAAATGTTTGTTCATTGCTTGTTTAACAAATTTAAATCTCTTAGGTCCTTGAAAACATTGCATTGCATTCGCATAAACATTGCATAGCATAGCATAACATTGCATCACAGGTACATTGGAGATTGGTTTTCTCATTTGCTCGCTATTTATTTTAGCGAAATGGCTCTTGAGCAGTATCAAAGATCTCCGAGCTCGAAATGCTCGGTTTAGGATGTTTACCGGCTTGGTCCAAGGCCAAGAAGATCGAAGAAGCTCATCAACAAGAAGAAGAAGGTGTTGGTCTCCTCAACATGGGTGAGCGTTTCAAAGGGGTCCTAAGGTGGTCGGCCGTATTGAGCTCTCTGAAGGAAGTGTCCATACCGAGGAGTACCAAGGGTGATGAAGGTGATAAGCATGAACCAAAGAAAGGAGGAGAGGACCGGTCGATTATAGCCAACACTACGAGGAAGATGACAAGTACAAGCAACTTGAAGATCGTCGAATCTTTGTGGAAAATGAAAATGTCGGGCTGAATTTTGATGACTGAGTCTTGTTCTGGTGTGGTGATTCCTCCCAAATTCAAAGTTCCTACTTTTCCAAATATGATGGCATGTCTTGCCCTAAGTGCATTTGAAGTCCTATGTCGGAAGATCAACCCCGATGACGAGAAAGTTGTGGATGCACTACTTTCAAGAGAGTTTGTCCGGAACCAGTTGGAATGGTACTATCGGCTAGAGAATGACCGTATCCGTACTTGGGTGACTTAGTGATGCTTTCTGAGACAATATGAGTACAATCTTTGAATTGACACCCACTCATGCAACTACAAAGCATGTCTATGGGTCGTGACGAGAAGTTCAAGGTATGCTCAAAGTGGAGAGATCTAGCGGCGAGTTCAACCACCCTTGTCCAATAGGGAGTTGGTTGATATGTTCATGGGAACACAGGCCCATTCTTCAATCATCGATTGGAAATTCTTCATCAGGATTCACGAGTTGATATTGACGGCGCATTGAAGCTGGTATCAAGTGGGAAGATTCATGTAGAGACATCTTGAATCTTTGCGAAGAAATCTTTTGGTGGTAAGAAAGCCAATCTTGTGTGGTCGGAAAAGCCGAGCCAAGACCGACCGTGCTCAATCGTGAGGCGTCGTGATCTCGATCCTACATCGGCCAACCTCGGTGAGACAGTAGCGTAGCGAGCAGCGCCCGAAGGCGGTTCGAAGATCAACATGCCATTGTGCAAGCCTTGCAACACATGTTGAGCAGTGATTACCTTGAGGATCCTCCTCGAATGTCAACACTTCCTCTCAAAGTACAATCCTAATGCTAAGTGTGCTTACCATTCCAACAGAGACACGACAATTGTTGGGCTCGAAAACAAGGGGATATGATTGAAGCTAAGCGATTGAGTTTGACCCTCCTGTTGAGACTCGAATGTGATCAGCGCTCCTATGCCTAACCATGACAAGAGTTCCAATCTTTGTTGGTGGCGATACTTATGTTTTCAACATAGATGACTTGACCATTCCTCGATGGTGTTAAGAAGAATTTGTTGCAAGCGGTGTCAATCCGGGATGCCCGAGAGTTGTCGTTGGTGCTCGTGCACGATGGTTGTGCTTGGTTGAGAAGGCGTGTTCGATGCATGATGGATAACCGTGAGATACTATTTACGAAACCACATGCGAAGTTGTGTGAAGAAATGTCTAAGTTGAAGATTGACAATGCGAGCAAGCTGTACCATCGTGTGGGATACCTTGGGGCAACCAAGTGGAAAATATGATTACATGGTGAAGTACAACATCACGATAGCTACAAGATTCCTATTGAAGATGTTAAGGCGACCGGATGGGGTGACGATTTCCCGAAAGACTATCTTGATGTTAACACGATAAGGATTTCCTCTGGTGATTCGGCGGTTCCATATTCCTCGACAAGGAATGTTGACTATCATGGTTTCCTCATTGAAGATCTCTCTTGAAGTTTCTATTCGACATTGACAACATCAGGATCGATGGTGACGACCGGAAGGGTATTCTCTCGAATATCTCTCCTCCAAAAGACAACTGCGACTCCACTCGCATTCCACTACTCAATCAATATCCCACTAGAGGAAAGAACCGGTAACTCATCACCTTTCATTAAAGTACCAAAGGAAGTTGCGAAGACACCTCAAACAAGAAATGGAGAAATTCGAAAATTATCAAGAAGAGTGACTACAATGTTGTGGAGCAGTTGGGACGAACTCCGTCCAAGATCTCCATGCTTGCTCTGCTCTTATGCTCGAGGCTCATGCTAACGCCTTGGTAAAGTTTACGAAGAATGCTCATGTGCAAGACACTACTCTGATCAATTCGAAGTTTGTATTGCTAGCTGGCTGCCAACAACGGCTTAGGCTTCTCGATCTTGATTTGACTCCTTAGGAAAGGAACATAACAAGGCCTTGCATCTCCATTGAATGCAAGGGCACTACATTATCTCATGTCTGGTGGATACCGGTTACGCTCTGAATATCCTTCAAAAGCGCTTTTGATCGACTTGATGTCGAAGGGTTGGTTACGAGACCGGTGACATTATCGTGAGAGCTTTTGATGGTTCTAGCGCCATGCTTGCTCACTCTGCTGTTAAAGTCGGTTCCCGGACTTTTGATTCCACTTTCTTTGTCATGGACATCCGTCCGACTTATTCTTGCCTACTTGGGCGCCCTTGGATACATGGGGCATTACCTCTACCTTACATGAAGTACCGGTGAAAGGAAGGTTGTTCACGGTATGTGGTGAAGAAGAGTATATGGTCGATCATCTGGTCATTCCGATACCTTGAGATGGAAGGAGAATTCTTGAGACTCCTTGTCAAGCTTTTGAAACAATACCCAGAGTCATGCCTGTTGACTCCCCCGTCACTCCTGAAGTTACACAAGCTCCACCTAGAATGGCCTCGCTGAAAGATGCTCAAGCTACTGTTGAACAAGGAGGTAGTGCTATTTGGGGTCAACTCCATAATCTTCCTTTCAAATTTGACAAAAGCTGGTTTAGGCTTCACCATCAAGGACGAAGATGATCGCCTCGAGCGTGCCCTTCCTTTCCGCATCGGCCAGTGGAATCCATGCTATAAGAAGCGACAATGGCTTCGACATCGCAAGTGGATCTTCCCACTCGGATCATGGGCTCGAATTGGAAGGCGAAGGCGTCATACCAATCTCCTTTAGCCAGAGTAATTGCTCTTGTTTTGTTTTACTTTTCGTATTTCTTTATGTTTTGAACAATAAACTTTGAAAGCCTAGTGCCTTGCCGGGCATCATGGCTCGTTCGAGGTTATTATCATCGTTTGCGTATTTTCATTCAATAAATTCGTTGGACTTTTGCATTCAATTGTTTGTTTTCTTTCTTTTACTTTATCACCCTTCAAAAGCTATGTGTTCTTACACACACCCGTGATACAACTGCGAGAATCACTCGAATCTCGTTAATAATATGCTAGTGCTAAATATGACTTCGATAATCCGATCTACCAAGCGAAGGCGAAGGTGAGGAAGATTGTGAAGTGCCGGAGAACTTGCGGTACTACAAGAAGAAGCGAGTTATCTGACCAAGAAGCGAGTTGAGGTTGTGAATTTGGGTCTTGCGAAGCAGAAAAGAGATCAAGATAGGAGCGGGTCTTGAGAGCAGTGTTAAAGAAAGGTTGGTTCGGATGCTACGAGATTATGTTGAGGTTTTGCTTGGTCATACGAAGACATGCGGGTTTAGACATTGATATTGTGGTACATCGATTGCCGACAAAGGAAGGTTTCCTCGGTGAAATAGAAGGTTAAATCGCATGCGTCACGAGATGTCGAGAGAAAATCAAAGCGAGTTATAAAGCTTCAACGCTGGTTTCTTAGTCACCTCCTATCCCATGGGTTGCAAATGTGGTACCGTGCCTAAGAAGGATGGTAAGGTGCGAATGTGTGTGGATTACGTAGATCGAACAAAGCGAGCGATTTCCCACTTCCTCATATTGATGTTTTGATTGACAATACCGCTCGGCATAAGGTTTTCTCCTTCATGGATGGTTTCTCCGGTTACAATCAAATCAAAATGGCTCCGAAGACATGGAAAAGACTACTTTCGTTACGGTGGGCACTACGCTACAAGGTTATGCCGTTCGGATGAAGAATCGCGCCACTTACCATGCTATGGTGACATTATTTCATGACATGATTCATCACGAGATAGAGGTCTCGTCGGCGATATGATAGCTCGAAAGAAGAACACCTCGATCATTTGCGTAAATTGTTTGATAGGTTGAAGAAATCTGAGACTTAATCTAACAAGTGCACCTTTGGAGTCGGATCCGAAAACTCCTAGGGTTTGTTGTCGATGGTAAAGGTATTGAAGTTGATCCGCCAAGGTTAAAGCTATTCAAGAGATGCCGGCTCCCGCAGAAGGAAGTCGAGGTTTCTTGGGCCGATTGAACTACATTGCGATTCATTGCACACCTACTTGTGAGCCAATCTTGAGTTACTTAAGAAAGATCAAGTAGTGGAATGGAGCAGCGATTGC